>JAHUUD020000022.1:592500-1192500 GCA_020010945.3 Muscidifurax raptorellus
TGACAAAACACATGTGTTTTCATGTGTTTTAGGCTGCTGAACACGAATTCGATCCTATTTCATAAGAATACTTCAAGCGTTCGTCCATAACCTGTAATGCGAATCCCGCACCACAATAATTGTGCATGTGTAGATAGGATAGATTCTTAGTTGTTTTTTTTTTGTACGAACAACAAGTCTGAATAACCCGCACCACCAAGGCTAAACTCGTGTTTGGAATTGCAAATCCAAATTAATGTAAAGGAATTATTATTTATTTATTCTTATGAGATGAGGAGTGAGAAAGGAGAGAGAAATAAAGGCGCCATACATCGCGTGTCAACCACAGTAGCAGACAAGTCGCACATCACGAGAGCGAGTGAGAGGAAAAAATGACCACACGAATAGGAGATAGACCGCATCGAACATAACCGTATGCGAGAGAGAGCGTTGCATACCACGCGCGAGTAAGAGAGAGGGACGACTGGACGTGCATGCGAGAGAGAACGTCGTCACAAATAGGGGGCGGTCTCGCGCTTCTCTCTCTTTCTGTCTCTCTCTCGCTCTCTCTCTCTCCCACTCTCTACCTCTCTCTCTCCCTCTCTCTACCTCTCTCTCTCCCACTCTCTCCACCTCTCTCTCCCTCTCTCTCTCTCTCTCTTTATCCCTCTCTATCCCACGTGGGACAGACTCGACCCGCAACCTAATACATTCCTTATCCGTTCGCACACATGGAAAAGGATGGCGCTACGCACCTACCGATGACCAATCGTGACACGACACCACTAGTATTGCGCTAGATAAGGCTAGGTTTTTGGATCCTCTCCAAACACCTAGCCAAACTAAAGGTGTCAAGAAAGAAAGCGATGTGCGTGTATGATTGTGTATCGGTGCGAAGAAGAAAGGCGAAGGCGACGTTATTAATCAGCTTCAGGAAAATTTAAGGAACTTGCGATTACGGGTAAAGTGGTGTGCTTGGCGTACACGGAGAGAAATTTGGAAGGCTCAGCGCTCCATGTTATTGCGGCCGTACAGATCTCTATCGATCGAGTGTTTTGCAGTCTATTTTCGTCGTTCCCGAATCCCGAAATTTTCGGAATTCTGGCGATACGAGCATAAGCGTCTACCGTTTCGACTTTCGAGCTCCAGCCGACAGTCGGCACGCTATAGTATTCCAAGTTTCGAGGTCTGAGACTGCGAAGCGTCGAGTCCCTGCTGTACGGAGAATCTCGGAGTCCACACTCTCGCAATTCGACTGGTAATAATACCATGTCTCACGTCCATATATGCACAAAAACGTAGAGTATCTATACTTCGAATTCGAAGCCGAATCATTCGTAATTAGATGAGACAGAGTACAATATTATTCGTGTTCCCGTAGCTTCGAAAGTATCGAACGCTGAGCCTTCGAAATTTCCGTGTGTGAAAGCAGTTCGAAGCGATTCGTAGCTGCTTGCTAATTTAGGCGATTCAAGCGTTAATATGGAGTGAGTTTGCGTTAAAAAATTTAGGCGTGGATCGGTGTAATGAGGTCGGATGGACAGCTCGAAAATACGACTAATACACTCGGCATTTCGCGTGTTCGTGGCCACGTGGCAATCGGTAAGGCGGCGGGCAAATGGACACCGACTTCGCGTTGTGCGTCGCGTTTTAAGTGAGAAACGTGTAATGTAGATGTAAGCTGCAGAACAGATGTAAAATTTGCTCAAGTTATATATACTAATTAGTTATATGGATTACGCAAAGTGTGAAGTGTAATTCGAGAATTATTAGCGTATTGTATAGCTAATCTCTTGAAACTTGACTAGTATCATCGTCAGAGAAATCATTAGAGTAGGGACTAACGTTAATTCATGGTCACGACTACCGAGAAGATTTCCGAATGCAAAAATTAATTGTTGTTAATAAAAATTTAGCTAGCGCTATGCTTTGTGATCATAAAGCCTAATTCCCCGTGTTTATATTATTTAATCTTGCTGAATTATTACGCATGCTATTCCCCCGACCGACATCCCATCCCAACTATTACTTGCAGATTGTTTCATTTATTTATTCTATTAATATATTATCTAACACCCAACGTGACTCCGCACAGTTGTAATCATATAAAATATACAATATAATCATTATAAAATTTGGTAGATGAACTTGTGCGTTGTGCACGTAGACCCTGATGAGATATTCTCTCATGCTGGGTTTTGCCACGTTGCAAACTTCAAAAACCACCTCAAATTTATAAAGCATAGTCCAAATACAAGAATGAACATATTTATTAATGTTATAATTGTAAACTCATTTGCAATATTATATAATTATTATTAATCAATCGTTATCAATTTTCATTACGTATTATATAAGAAACTGCTTTATTTCTGCATATTATATTTCGTAAGTAAGTTAAATATAAACAAATAATTTTAAACTTTAAAATTAGTTTCAGTTTATAATTTTGTAATAATATTAATTGAGCTGTACTTGCTACCACTGTGTAAACGTTGCACTTGAACGCTACTCTTATCTTCAATATTTTTTCTGACAGCAAAGTTTTAGTAGAAATTGTATCACATGTTGTTCTACCTAGAATTCTTTTAAAATATTAATTCAAAGTTTAGATTACTATTTTCATTTATTAAATTTTTATTTCAAGTATATTTAAAATAATTTTTCTGCTATACTGTTGTAGTCCAGAATCTTTCTCTGTACTTTAGTTTTGTTTCAAATTCTAAAAAATTAATTAGCTGTTACTTTTTACATTGTATTTGTCATGATAGAAAAAATAGATTAAAGCAGATGCAATTAACTAATGTTGCTATAGCTTTTATATACTTGTCCATGATTTATTAAGGAAATTTAAAAAAACTTTTTAAAAATAACACAAGTTAAAAATTAAGATGTTGCTTATTTTTAATTATTTAAAAAAATTTTTTTATTCATGTAAATTAAATTTTCTCCATTTATACCAAAACTAGTGCTTTCTAGATTGCTATTATGTGATATTATAGTATAGTATTGTACTTTTGAAGTATAATGTCTACAATTTTCTATCAGCTTTAGTAAATTCGCAGAGCTACGTCCAAAATGGTGTGTTTTGGTTGTTGAGAGAGGCCCACATAGCGTGTGTGTATGTATAATACACCAAAACTTCAAGGCCATACTTGAAGCATCCAAATTGATGATTTTTACAAAGGGATCTGGTGATCTATCCAATGAATGCCTATACCGATTGCTTTTCGTTCATCTTATGCGAAAATCAGAATACTCCTTATGGGAGAGGGAGAGGGAGAGGGAGAGGGAGAGGGAGAGGGAGAGGGAGAGAGAGAGAGAGAGAGAGAGAGAGAGAGAGAGAAGCTTCTAGCGGGCTAGTAGTGCTGTATTGAATTGATACTTACCTTTTGTTGAGTCGGCTGCTTTGTTGCTCTTCTACCTGTTCGTCCTCTCGGCGGGTAATCGGAATCACTGGGTCGGTAGCCGACGCGGGTTATAAATTATTTAATTAGGTGATGATAATATGTAAGGTCTCGGAATTTGGATTTCGATTAAAAAGTCGTGACTTAATAGCAATAAATCCCTTTTTTATTCACTTGAAATAATAATTACTAGAACTTTGTCGATGCTCAGTGTGACTATCGCGCTAATGTAATATACTAAGTCGATGTAATAGCGCTAAGCTCGCAAACTGTAAGTGAGACGATTACCCTGAGAGACGGCGCGAGATGTAATGATCGTATACCTTTTTACTGAGAGGGTTACTAGTACCCAAAACGAATAATTTAAATTACACTCGATTCTGATTGGTTCTCGGATGACTTTACTTTATTTAACTCCGAAGCGCATTTGAAAGGCTTTTGTGATGTCGTTTTTCTTTTCTTTGTCCGTTGCTATGCTGTAACTACTTTATCTGGCGGCACGATTTCCTGTTTTCCTTCCAAATTTATACTATATGAAAATTATTAGTGTTTATGTTAATTTGACGTGAAGCTCTAATTTCTTTCAATGATAAATCTTGTCGAACTTGAATCCCAGACCGAATGCGCGCACTGAGGCTAAGTCTCGAAACGAATAATTTTATGTGCACCGATGCTAAGTCCCAAACCGAGTTCCGACTCGACTAAATTTTGTCCGACGGCGACTAAGTCTCGATTGAACTTCCGAGATCGTGATAGTGCAGGTGCCCGGTCCCGTTTAAGATTCTAAGTGCAACTGAAAGCAATTAACCCTAACTGAGAGATTAAGTTTGATTGAGTGGGGGCCGTGCCGTTTGTCCGGGCCCTTATATAGTCCAGGCTTGCGAATGTTCTAGAATATACTCAACGAAAATTCCCAATAGGAGAGGTTAGCTTTTCCATATATGGAGTTATCTATGATCTCTCCCTACTCCCCTTCTTACTATTTTTCGTCTTTGGCTTTTTCTTGTAGCTTATCATACATCCCTTCCTCCGGATATAGTTCCGTCCTACTCGGCTCTATGTTTGTACAGGTGGTCGAGCTTCTTTGCGTCGTATGGCTTCTACGGGCTTCATGTAGTCATTCATATATAGCGATGCTCAATATGTTCAAATCTCAGTCTGGTTTTAGCTTTCGTGCATTATGATCTTACAACGTAGTTGAGTTAGTTATTCTTACTCTTGTTAATAGTATTTTACCGAAATTTGTGTTCGTATAATAATGTCTCGCGTATAATCGTTTATATTTCGTTTTGAATTTTTGTTATATCACATTTTATTTTAATAATATTAATTCCGCATACGATCATTTTGTCTTTCCCGTTCCTATTGTTTGCCGCTTCCTATCTTTTAGAATATTTGGAATGTATAATGTGCTTTCTTGAGTTGGCTTGTATTCTCGTGACCTTCTCGGCTCGGAGCTATTCAGTGTTTATTCTCACTCAATGTCGTCAATGCTCTCTCTCTCTCTCTCTCCCGCTATACTCAGTGGGATTGCCATTCTAATGCTTGCATATAATATTCTTTGAGTATTTATAATTATTCTTATTGAAAATAGAAATGCGAAAAATTGAGCATTTCACAATATCCAAAAATCTTCGTAATAATATTATTTGTATCTGTTATTATATCAATCGGAATTTCAAACAGTTCATTGTTTTTCTCATATGAATCTTTACGTTTTCCGTCACGTACATTCAATAGCCTTTGCTTGAAGTTATTGTCATTTTCCGAAACTTGAAGATTCTCATTTAGGGTGATGGATAAACAATTTGCCCATAAATGGCTACATTTTATTGCATTTTCAATAATTTCTATACGACTACGGTGTCGAACTACTGGTAATGTTTGCCTAAAATCTGCTGCTACTACTATTGTTTTACCACCAAATATTTTTCTCATTACATATATCTTGAAGAAGACGTTCGACTGCTTCCGAGGCAAATTTCGATGTCATTGATATTTCATCCCATATTATAATTTGTACATCTTTCAATTTTTTACCATCTTTTGAATTAGGTTCACATTACAGGTTGTAGATTCGGTCATATTAAGTGGCAGTTTAAATATCGTATGAATTAACAAAACAGACATTCTAACAATTTATACATGGCTTCTGTAGGACATAAATATCTTGTATTAAGGTACTGGGTAATCTCATCATATTTGCATTTGTTGTTTTCTTTATTTTTTTCGTTTTCAGTTTGATTATTGTTATCGTTATACATTTGTATAACAATTAAATTTAAGGACAATAAAAGGAAAGGATTGTATGGAACAATAAACCTATTATCAGCTGTTCTCGTTGAATATTGATTTTTATAAATTATTTTTCTCCCATCATCTCTTCGCTTATATAATGGATATCCTGTTCCTTTAAAACTAGTGAATTTCGTAAATTATATCCATACATAGAGAATCCTTATTTTCATCTCCACAAGGACCATGTATCATAAATTGTTTCACAATATTGTATAAATTTGGATAAATGTCTTCGAAGTCCTCGTTTTTGAAATTCAATTACATAAGTAATAGCTACACTTTTTCCTAAGACTCGATATTTGATTACTAATTCTTTAAATTCTTTTACTTTTTGGTTGAATACCTTAGCTACAATATCTGGTCTATCAATCGCAGCTTCATAAGTTTTTAATTTTCAACTATTTCTTTCCATTTTGGGTTGCATGACATTGTCAAAAAAAGGTCAGGTCTTCTAAAGTGATTAACAAGTGTCATGGAATCAATATAATTGTTAATTACCGAGAACTTCCAATAAAATTGGATGGTAATACAATCATTTTTTCATTTTTTATATTTTCAGAATCACTTTTTGTATGCGAATAATCCATTACTACTTTATAACATTCAATTCTTAAAATATTTTGATTTTCTTATAAAATACAATTTTGAACTTTCAACTTTAACAAAAGCGTCCACTATCGCCTGTTGCGTAACTTTACCTAAATTAAGATGAGGATTAAAGTCATTTCTAACACTAAATCTATAATTATGACATTGCAAAATTAGAAATATTACTATTACCGATTTTACATTTCATATTTGGCATCCATCCATAACCACCACCTGGATAAATAAGTGGATATGTTGTAAGGTTCGGATTTACTATGCTGAACCGCGCAGTAATTCTATATACGAATAATTGTTTATTTGAGTATAGGTGAATTAGCCTTGACTCGAGAGTCTTCTGTTACTATTAAGTAGGTTATGATTCTAATAAACTGTCTCTTTATGGTACTTCCTTGTTATGACTTTATTTAGATAAAGACCCAATGCTTTGATACAGATGTTACACAGATGTTATCGTTTTATATAATCTAATCTTTTGTTCGTTCTTAATGTTACGAGTTTACTTATTTCTATATTGGTTCGACTTACAATCACGTTCGGACACTACTAGTAGATTGCACAGGTCGATGACTGGGCGGTGTTTAGTATTATCCTACACGGATAGTTCCGTGGCGTGTTGAGAGTAAGTTTCCTTAACTAAGCTGCCGAAGCTAACGCCGGATATGTTGACGGTCCTTAAGCCTCGTACTGTACCAACTCACATCCAGAGTATGAAGAATTCCACCGGTTAGCTTCCACGGAGTTTGAGTGGTTTCTAAGCACCCAATAGACAACGCGAAGGACTAAACGGCACTCGTATTCACACGCCAGGTCCAGCAGTACAACACTCGTTGTCCTTGTCAAAAGAGACTTCACTAAAGGCTAAAGGCGCTATGAGGACTGAGTGCGGGGCTTATAAGGCGTTGCGGACGATCTCAATACGTTAGGGTAATAACCAATCACTGATCGCCACGGAAAGTGTCTTACAATATAGGTTGGTGATGGTGCATAATAAGTAGGTTTTGGGATTGCTGACTCGGGAGTCAGTTGGTTTGATTAGTGGGACGCGTTTGATGTCGTAAACGCGGTTGCGGAAGTGCTTACATTGCGATTGTCGTCGTATACCTGCGCCTGTACACATACACGCCGTCATACACCATTCTGTATACAGTATATTCATACATATAAATATCCTTTATGAACATGGGACGTTACAATGTCATTGGATCGGTATGTTTGCTTATTAAAGGAATAGGGATTGGTTTGCCATATTTTGAATAAATGACAATGTTACGTTCCACCGGGGGTAGACCATTTTCTCCAACAAAAGCTATTGCAACTTCATTGCATGTAGCTTCGTTATATTTATTTTTATCTAAATCCTTATTTTGTTTTATAGCCATTGTAACTATTCTTGGCAGATTTTTACTTGCTGTATATCGTTTTATTTCTTCTTATTCAAGCTTATACATCATTTTCTAAACTTTAGCATAAGGATTGAATTTTCTTAATAAGTTATCTAATTGACTTAAAAGTTTTATTTTTATGTCAGAATTACTTTTATCATTTTTTCGTTTAGCTGTTGCCATTTCATTATCTAAAATATATAACTGTCCGTATTTTCGTGCTTCATGCTCATTTGGATGCAAAGAAAAAACATTGTGAAATATTTGACCACAAATTATTATAACCTGCGGACTTTGGCCAGGTAGTTTAGCATATGCAACTCTTTTAAATAATGAGGATCATCCGGTAAATCTACTTTTCTCTTATGACAACAATTAGAAAATTCACCACCTCTACTACTTTCAAAATAGAAATGTTTACCACTGCAATATTTACAAATTTCTTTCATTGAACCTAAGTAATTTTTAATAATCAATTTCTCATCGAAATCTATATTATCTGTACGACCTACAATTATTGATTTAATCAAATATTCTAAATGTTTATCGATTTGATTTATAACAGGTTGGTATACTGTTGATTCGTTAATGTTTTTTTTTCATATTATAAGATACGTCATAAATATTTAAATATCTTCCCTTGTCATCTAATTTTGACTTTTTTAGTAAAACGATTGGTTGCTCAATATTTTGTGAATTTTTTTTTCTTAATTTTTTGTAAACAATATTTGACTTAGTTTATTAAGATCTTGTTTTCTTCCACTATTTAATTTTTTTTACTGATTTTTCCTACATATACTTTTTTATGTTCATCATTTTTATTGTTCCAGTAAATTTCTTTTTTTCTTGACGCTTCTTCTTCACGATCTTTTTTTAATTATTCACTGTTCATGTTCGATAATTTTTCTAAGTTCGATTATTTCTTATTATTTTTTCTCTTTAATTTGTTGGTTCCCGGAATTTTTCCTTTCTTTATAAGCAATTTTTTTCCTCAAAGCTTCTTCATGTTTTTTTTTAATTCTTCACTATTCATTTTCTGTAATTTTTCTAATTTTCGAGCATTTTTATTCATTTTTTGTTCTTGTAATTTATGAATATCGGTATTTTTATTTTTCATATAAGCTATTCTTTTCCATAAGGCTTCCTTCTTACGTACGTTTTGTAACTCTTTATTGCTCATTTTTTAAATTTTGTTTATTTTGCGTTGTCTTTTTTTATATATTCTCAACTATTTTACATTGTTCGTTATACATATTTTCATTTTATAAAGAATTTAAACACATTTTATCAAATTCTAATGATATATCAGTGTATATTACATCATCTACTAATATTACATTATCAACTACCATTGGACTGGCCTGTATGGATTGCTTCTTGCTTTTAATGTGCTATTCTATAATTTCATATTGTTCTTTTATATCATCTATTAATATCGGCAAGATGGCCGCGGCAAGCAGTGGCTCGCAGCGTAGTCTAAAGGAAAATGTGCTTAAAATTAATAACAAACAAAAAGTTAAGTCAGTGGTGTGTATAGTGTGTGATAAGGTGTATCAAACTAGTGATTTTGAAAAAATAGAAAAAGCCATAAGTGCAGCGCTAGGAATCTGTCCTGAACATGAGGAACTCGACCTAACCTCAAAAGATAATACAAAAACGCTAAGTAATGATGCGAGGCTCATAATCGCAAGAGTCAAGGCCTTTGAAAAACAAAAAATAAGAAAGCAAATACTAGAAGAATTCGATAATAATCTACTTAACGAAGGTGAGCAAGAACTAATAGGAGACAACATCAAACGTGAAAATGCTTTACTGAGAGAATTGAATAAAGAATTAAAAGAAAAAAATGACTTATTGAAACAATTACTAGACAAAGAAAGAAATGAACTGCCAATGGTTAAAAGTAAAACGTATGCTGATGTTATCTCAAATAATAAAAATAATAGTAAGCCTAAACGTATACCTAGTATTATAATAAATAATAAATCTGAAGAGGAAACCATTGACGATATAAATCAATTGGTATCGCACTACTTGATAAAAGACAAATCAATTCAAACTAAAAAAGTAGTCAAGAAAAAAGATGAAATAATTATAAACTGTTTAAATGAGGAAAGTGTAGGCAAAGCTCATAAATTACTACAAAGTAAGCTGTCAAAATTATGTGATGTCAATAAGGAACAGGTTAATAATCCTAAAGTAAAAGTTGTAGGAATAAACAATTTGGAAAATATGGATGATAAAAATATGGAAAATGACATCAATGAAAGGAACTTTGGAAATTTTAAAAAGAAATGTGTTGTTCTGACTTCCTACAAGAATAACAAAACGAATCTGCAAACAGTGATTCTAGAAATGCCAGCCGAAACATACCAACACATCAGAGAGAACAGTAATAGAATATTTGTAGGTTATCAAAGCTGCAGAGTGTATGATTACTGTAACATTAAACCATGCTTTAATTGTGGCAGGTATGGACACAGTGGCAGCAAATGTAAAAATAATTCTATATGCCTAAGGTGTGCTGGTGATCATAAAACTAAAGATTGTCAAGTAAATAAATTAAAATGTGCAAATTGTGATTATAGCAATGAGCGATATAAAACAAATTTCAGAGTTGAACATATGGCAACAGATAGCCACGAATGCAAAATTCTGCAATCTAAGATCAGAAAGTTCATCGACTTTACCGATTATACGACGCAGCCTGCATTACCAAGATATATCGGCAATGCAGTGAGAACATCGGACAAAGGTGTCGTGGCTAAAACTTCTGGAATATCGTCAACGTCACTCCAATCAATCAACGTGAATATAGCAGCAAGACTAAGAAGCAAGAAGCAATAGTGATGGATCAAGACATCAATTTTGAAGAGATAAGCAAGTTTGAATTGGAAATAGACGATATCAAAAAACTTAATAAAGCAATAATGAAAAAAAAGAACGTAATGTTGTGTGTGAATATAAGGAGTTTGAATGCAAATTTTGAAAAGCTGGAAGTGTTCATTGAATGTTTAGTAAGAAAACCATGTATAATTGTATGTACGGAAACTTGGAAATTGCAACATTCTCAATACTATCAACTGCAAGGTTATGAAAGTTGTTACAATGAAAGTTATATAAATAAGGCGGACGGCGTCATGATATATATAAAAAAAAATATTTATTATAATACTAGAATAGATGTTGTTGATAGATTGAGTGTTGTAAGTACTGACATTAAACTTATGTCCGGAGAGGCAATAAGAATATCTGCCATATATAGGTGCCATGATATACCAAAATCTGAATTTGTAAATAGTGTCAAAAAGTTTTTAGCAAAAAATAGAAATATTAATAACCACTGCATTTTTGGAGATTTTAATATAGATATATTAGAAAATAATATGGTAAATAATGAAATGAGTGAAAAAATAATTAGTCAGGAATTTTTAATGAATTATCTAGAACTTGAATATATACCATACTTTAGAGGAATTACACGACCCTCCGTAAATAATGAAAATGGCACGTGCATTGACAACTGTTTCGCTAAAACTAAAACTATCAATATTGATTCTTTTAAATTGAATAATCCGTTTAACGATCACTATCCATTAGTCATAAGTGTTAATGAGAACACACTACAGAAAGATGGCGAAAAGGATAACAAATACATAAATTACAGGAAACTAAAAAAGTATGCTGAAAAACTGGATTGGCAATCATTGCTGACCAAACAAGATCCCAATGACGCAGTGGATATTATGATACAGATGTCACATAACTGTCTTGAAAATGCTACATGTTGCAAAAAAAACAATAGAAAAAATAAAGGTACACTGCCGAGAAAAAACTGGATAACTAAAGCTATCCAAGTGTCATGCGGTACTAAAGAAAATATGTATAATCTATGGAAAAAGAACCCAACTAACTTAGTTTTAAAAAATAAATACAAAAATTACGAAAAAATTTTGAATAAAGTTATAAAAGATGCGAAATACAAATTTGAGAATAGTGAAATAAAAAAAAATATTGGCAATACAAGACAGTTGTGGAGTATTATCAACACAAAGATTGGCAAAAAATCTCAAAAAAACAAGTCACTTGATTACCTAATCGTAAATGGTCAAAAGGTTGAAGACAAATATACTATAGCTAATCACATGAATAATTATTTTTGTAAAATAGGTATTGATTTAAGTAATAAGATTCAAAATTTAGATACAGAACTAAAACCCCCAGATAAAAATAATAAATTAATTTTCATCTACCCTACTAACAATTTTGAGATTATGAAAACTATTAATTCGCTGAAAAATAAAACTGGAGGTGTTGATAATATTAATGCTAAAACAATTAAGACAATTGCAAATTATATTGCGGAACCATTGACACATATTTTTAATGTGTGTATACAACAAGCCACGTGGCCAAACGCTTTAAAACAAGCGGACATAGTTCCTATATACAAGGCTGGTGATAGTTCCTGTGTATCAAATTACAGGCCGATATCGCTGATATCAAATATAGCCAAGATCTTTGAAAAAATATTATATAATAGATTGTTTAATTTCCTAACGGAATGTAATATTATATCTGATAAACAATTTGGCTTTGTTAAAAATAGAGGAACTACGGATGCTTTAAATTACATCTCAAACATTATATATAATAATATAGACAAAAGTACTCCGATAATAACTACATTCTTGGATTTAGCAAAAGCTTTTGACACAGTAGATCACAAGAAACTTTTAGATAAATTAGATAGGTATGGAATAAGAGGTAGTGCTTTTGACTAAATAAATAGCTATCTCTCAGGTAGAAAACAATGTGTTAAAATCCAAGACTGTAAAAGTGAATATAAAGATATAACTATTGGTGTCCCGCAAGGGACCATATTAGGACCATTATTTTTCATACTTTATGTTAACGACCTACTGAGGGATATGCAGAATGATACAATTGTGTCTTATGCCGATGACACTGTTATCATTGCTAGTGATAGCACGTGGTCTTCTGCCCAGGACAAAATGAACAAATATCTTAGTGATGTAGCAAAGTGGCTTACTGTAAATAAATTATCTCTAAATGTTAAAAAAACGGTTTATATTGCCTATGGCAGCTACTGTGATAGTGTCCCGGACAGTCTAAATATAGAGATAGGAAATACTAAAATAGAAAGAGTAGAAAGCCATAAATATTTGGGATTAATTTTTGATTATAACATGAAATGGGATAAACATGTTGATTATATAGTAAAAAAAAACAAAATATTTAATTTTTATTTTTGCGAAAATAAAAAAAAGAATGGATAACAAAACATTAATGATGATGTATTATGCTTTTTTCCAAAGTTTAACTAACTACGGCATAATAGCCTGGGGAGGAGCGTACAATAATTGTTTAAATTTGATACAAGGAATACAGAAGAAACTATTAAAAATTATAAACAGGGATCAGTTTCAAATACAAGACCCTCCTCTTACTGTAAGGCAACTTTTCCAATTGGAAGCTATTACATATCATTACCATAGTTTAAGAGAAAAATATAGCATAAGTTCTAGCAATACTAGGAATAAGAGTATACAATTACCAAAAAATAAGAAAGCTGTGAACAGAAAAAACAGCTATTTCGTAGCTGTAAAAGTGTACAACACTTTAACGAATGATCTTAAAACTTTAAGAGGTAACAAAATCGCAATTAAGAAAAGACTAAAAAAGTTTATAAGAGAAAATTATAGATAGCGTTATTTGAAAATTGTATGCATCGTTACTTAACTTACACCGGAATTTATTAAAAAGATTATCAAAAAGATGCTGTATCATCTTTTTGTTATTTTTTAGATTAAGTTTTAGATTCTAAGATTATCTGTACCATACCTATGTACAGGCAACTAAGTTTGTCTCTATAGGATGCTTTGATAAGCATATGTATATGGTCAATAAAATAAAAAAATATTACATCGTTAATTAACATTGGTGAGATCTGTACAATTTTTTTTGGTTTTCACTGTTTGATGTTATTTTTTTCTGTTCTTTTTTGTCATCTATTATTATTACATCATTAACTGTCATCGACGTAGCGTATACAAATTGTTTTTTATTTATACTCTATGATTCTATTATTTTCTGTTGTTCTACTATTAATCGATTTTTTAGATTCGTTTCTATTGATTTTATTTCTTCATAATTGAAATGCATTTTTGTTTGTTTATAATTACTTGTATGAAAAAGTGTTCTGCGCTCCGGCATTATTGAAAACCCGTGATTTATGTTTTTATAAGAATAATTTTCTAAAAGTGGAAACATGTTAATCTGGCATGTTTCATATTTTTTTAATAAATGTGAACGCAAATAGTAAACGCATTTGGGAAATATCAAAATGAATAATACAAGGACATACATCATAAACAATAGCAACTGCAAAGGCTATTGCATAAACGCCACAATCATAGCTGTTAGTTTGTGATTGCACTTTTTCAAACGTTATTTTCAAATCTGGATAGTTGAGAAATAATTTATTTAAAAAAATGTTGTACTCAACCTGTAAGTAGGTCCGATTTAAACTAACATATATATGCACAACCTTATTACTATAGTACATAGAAATAATGAACAAGATTTAAGGATTGCATTAAATTTAAATATATGCAAATCATTTAACATAGAAGCATTTCCAGTATACGATACGCTACCCTTTACAATTAACGTTTGTATCATTGTTAAACCCATTGTAAATAATAATAATGATTATTTTAACTATTATTTTTTTATTTTTACTGTTTTATTTCTTTTATCATTAAGCTGAAAATAAATAAAACAAAGATTATTATACAATATAAAATAAAATATAAAGAAATAAATAAACATAAAAATGATCCATATAGAGTTGAAGTTTGGTTTAAATCTATATGAGCACATCTACAAAAATGTCATATATTTATATATGTTTTTAGTATAGTTTAGTTCGACATGTTTTAGTCTTACTTAAGAAAACCAAATCACCTTAACTTATCAAATTTAAAAAAAAATAAAATAGAACAATAATATAATCGAAAAAATGTTTATAAACTCTAAAGTCTTATATTTCACATGTTAATTAATAAAATAAACAATGTACATTTACTTTAAAATACAAAAACAATGAGAATAGAATTAAGTCGAGAATAGAAGTTAAATCGAAAACTCTAAGAAAGTAAGCCAAAAACTATACTAGATTCTACAAGGCATATACACAATGACACAGTATACACATGTCAACAAAGATACAAATTCCTTGATCTATACCCAATGTGAAAACATGAACCATTTGTATAAGATTTAAAGTACACTCGAATTCCAATATTATATTGTCTATACCAAACTTTTTGGTTCATTTTCATTACTACGAAAATTAATGAAAATGTTACAAAATTATTATTAATTTAATCGTTTTAATTGTAATTTCAGTTTTTTATTCAAATTTCAATAATATACTATTGGATTATCCAATCAATAATGACTTACTAATAATTTAATTGTACATTCAGAAAAAAAACTTTTGTTACGAGCTATTGAAAATTCAATTAATTTACTTATTCTTCTAATAACAGCACAAAAACTGTGAAGAAAACTGTATATATACATGTGTATATATATATATATATATATATACATACATATATATATATATATTTATATATATATATATTGTAACGGGCGGCGAGACGCGCACGTCGGCGCGGGGAGCCAAAGCGTGGGAAGGCCGGTAGAGATCTCGTAATTTGAGGGAAATTCGAGACAGTTAACTTTTGACCGCACTCGCGAGCAGTAGTGACGACGCGCGCCAAAAGTTATAGCGACAGCAGCAGCAAAGACAGCAGCCCTAGCAGCAACAGCAGCATCGTGAGCAGCAAGAGCAGCAACGAGTGCAGCAACAGCAGCGACGGCAGCAACCAGAGCTACCACGGCACAGCAACACGGCAAGGTCGAGCAGGAGACTCCCTGGCCAGAGGACAACGGAGATAACCGCGACAAAAAGTAGGATATTATTTCCTTTTGTTTATGCGCGATCTTCTGGCGAGGCATTTGGTCTCAGTCGCTAATCCGGTCGTATATTTTGTGGCCTTCTCGCGACGCGAATACGCGCAACGAGGACGACGAATCTCTTACTGAATAAACGCCTTTTTAGTAGAATTGGTAGTGTGTTCATTTGATTGTCGTCCCGATCCTTCTTCCTATTCAAACTGCCGAATACCGCCGCCTCCGCGGGCACTACACAGGAGTGTAGTGCATACTGAGCACCGGAGCATCGTCGCAGGTAGGCGACCACACGAGCGAGTACAGCATCTCGCAAAAGCAAAGTGCAGGAGAACTTTGCATTTGTACGGGGTACATAGGCAGTTAGCCATCTAGAAACCACCCCGTTACAACTGGCGCCCAAAACGTGTGGATACGCGGGATAGGAAAAGAAAAAGTGTTGCGCGCGAACTCGAGATAGGGAATTCCCGATCGGACGAAAAGTAAGCGAATTTCGTAGAAAGACGGTTGAATTTCCGCGAGTTCGAAAAGGCCTAGGCGTGATATACAGCATTATATTTGCGCCGAGCCGATCAAAACAAATATCGGTTCGTTGGTCGGCGGAGCAGCAGCGCACGAGAGTAGGAAAATCCGTGCGCGCTATAGTAGTGTGCGAGCGCCGAGTACGAAGCAGCTGGCGCGTGTGAGTACGCTGCGTAGCGGGAGTATACGTGAGCGCGCGGAGAGTGTGTGCGCGAGCCGCTTGGTGGGAGCGTCCGTGAGCGCACGGAGAGTGTATACGCGAGCCGCTCGGTGGGAGAGGACGTGCGAGTGCTACAAGTGCATGTGTCCGCTACAGTACGTAGCGCAGGCATAGCCGTATCGCAATAGAAGCGATATAGTACGCGTGCCCGAGCGTGTGTGAGTGTGCGTGCGTATAGGATAGCACAGCTGGCTGATGATAGAGCTTACCTGTGTATCCGCAGCATAACGCGTCTTATTTTACAGCAAAAGAGTACGAGATCAGAAATTCAGTGCAACGCACGCCATCTCGCACTTAAAATCCACGGAATAAAATCACGCCACAGTTATTAGAATAGAGGCGTTAGATTTTTTTTGATTTTTCTTTTTTTTTTTTTTTTTGCAAAGCACGCTGGCAGGTGCTGGGGTGGCAGAAACACTACAGGCGAGACGAGTAGCGTACCTGGTAGTAGAAGCACTACCAGTGTTATGACGTCCTCCCACAATTCGTCTAGAGCGGCGGGTAGTGTATTCGGAAAGTGGCCAGTCCGATTCAACGGCGATGCCAGCATGAGCATCGAGCACTTCATTCAGAAGATGGAGAGAGTGCAGAGGTTGAACGACCTCACAGAAGAACAGATGCTAGCTGCACTCCAGGAGGTATTCACCGGTTATGCCTATGAGTAGTTGTTAAACCGAGTTGATGAGACGGGAGGGTGGAATAGCTGGCAATAGTTTTGCACGTGTGCCAAGACGTGGTTTGGCAAAACACAAGGATACCAGCAGAGGCTTCAAGCAGAGGCACAGGCACGCACACAGGGACCAAATGAGTCTATACGCGTGTATATCACAAGCCTGCAAGGTATTATGCGCAGGATGGTGCCGAAGCCTAGTGTATCACAGCAGCTTGATGTGATATACCACAACATGCTGCCTGCTATAAAGAGAACTCTGTAGCGGAAACACTACAGCACTATGGAACAAATTCTAGAAGCAGGTGCTGAGATAGAAGCCACCATCGAGAGCGAGGCGGTATATAGACCACCTCCACCTCCCGCAGCCTCACTGTTGCCGGAATTGGCTTATAAGCCAGATCTCTGCCCTCATAGCTCCAAGACCAAGGTAGCGGCTTTGGGAGCAGAGGTAACGGGGGAAGATTCGCTGAACCTAGCAGCGATAAATCGCCTGCTCGACGAGCGATTTAAGCAAGCTTTTCAGAATAAGTCTCCGACAAGGTCACCACAGCGGCGAAAGAATTACCGCAGTGCCAGCAGAGGGCGTAATAGAAGTCCAAAGAAAAAGGACAAGGAGACTAGCCCACCACGGAAGGAAAGTCCGAGGTCGGGAAATAAGTCGAGAAGCCCCAACAAACTAAAGACAAACACCTACAAAGACGTAGAGTGTTTTAACTGCAGCAAAAAGGAGACGTAGGCGAGGCCCCTACATCTCTGAGGAGGGCGTAGCATGAGACTGGGACTGAGGAAGACCAGGAAAGGTCTTGACAAGGGTGAAAGAGGCAGGCCTAGTAATCAACCAAGAGAAGAGTGTCTTTTGCCAAGGTGAGGTCAAGTACCTAGGCGTTCTAGTCAATCATGACGGGTTTCGGCCTGATCCAGGTAAGATAGCCCCGGTAGTGGACTATCCGGCACCGACAAACTTGAAACAGCTAAGGCGATTCTTAGGAATGGCGTCATGGTATCGCAAATTTTTAAAAGACTTTGCGAGCATCCCTGAACCTCTTTTTGCATTGACCAAGAAGGGAAGGAAGTATGAGTGGCGTGAAGCACAACAAGATGCTTTCACAAAAATTAAAGCGCTGATGGCGTCAGCAACAATCTTACATCGACCAGACTTCAACGCACAGTTCGTACTGTACCGGCTTACGCGCCGTATTGATGCAAATTGTAGACGGCGAAGAAAGAGTGTTAGAGTTTGTTAGCCGTACCCTCTCCCCGGCTGAACGTAACTACTCTGTAACTGAGCGGGAATGCCTAGCTGTGATATGGGCGATAAGGAAGTTTAGACCTTATATCGAAGGATATGAGTTTAAAGGAATAACTGACCATAGCAGTTTGCGCTGGCTATGTAACCTTCGAAATCCAACTGGGAGATTAGCTCGTTGGGCTTTGGAAATGCAAGGACATAGTTATACAGTGGAGCATAGGAAAGGCTCACTGAACGCCGTACCAGATGCCTTATCAAGGATGTACGAAGGCAGCGCGGTACCCATTTCGGTGGTCAAATGAGCCGATGAGAGTCAGGATAAGTGGTACCAGGAAAGGGTCAGGAAGGTACAAACCAGACCACAAGATGTACCTCGATTCAAACTTCATGGGGGGCAATTGTATACTTATCGCCCAGACAAATACTCGCCACCCTCGATTGAAGACGACGAGGCATGGGAAATCGTCGTACCGTGCGAAAAGCGCGAAGAGGTGTTACATGAGTGCCATGATGAACCATTAGCTGGTCACCAGGGACGTGAGAAGACGTACGCTCGAGTAGCCATGTACTATTACTGGCCGAAAATGTATAGCGACGTCGAGCAATATGTACGACAGTGCATGGTCTGCCAACAGACTAAGGTTGAACAGCGTCCTCCAGCTGGACTTATGGGACGTAGGATCATCACGAGGCCATGGCAAATGGTGGCTAGTGATATGATGGGTCCTAAACCAAAAACGGTACATGGGAACGAATATATCCTCGTATTCGAAGATCTGTTTACTCGATGGGTTGAGTGTATTCCCGTAAAGCGAGCAAACGGTCCTACCATAGTAAAACACCTAGAGGAAAGGATAGTTTTGAGGTATGGCGCTCCAGAAGTATTTCTCTTAGATAACGGTACGGAGTTTAAAAACCATGTCGTAGACAGATATCTGGAGTCGATCTGTGTCAAACACGAAACAACGCCGGTGTACCATCCTCAAGCTAATCCAGTGGAGCGAGTCAATAAGACGGTAACCAGTAGGATACGAGCGCTCATAGACGAAAACCATTCCAAATGGGATGAGCACTTGAGCGAAATCATCTTCGGATATAACACAGTTCCGCATTCGGCAACTGGGGTTAGTCCAGCGATGATGTTATATGGCAGGCAACCACCAAACCCGGCATCTGCCAGGCGCAGCCAAGATATAGCGGCTGCAGAGGAGTTGCAAAATAGTGCATACGCCGACTGGTTGAACCGCATGAAAGGGCTGAGCCAAGTGCATGAGAATGCAGCTGAACGAGCCAAGCGCGAGCAAGAGCGACAAGCTGGATACTATGACGCTCGACGCAGAGAGGCGGAGTTCAAAGTTGACGACTTGGTATGGAAACGCAATTATGTACTTTCTTCCGCAGCGAATAAACGGTCAGTCAAGTTCGCCCCATCATATGTTGGATCATACAGGATTATAGATGTCTTGGGCACCAACACGTATCGTTTGAAGGACGAAGAAGGACAAGTGATAGACTTGGTCCATGCCAATCAACTCAAACGATTTTATCCGGCAAGGGCAATATCTCGAGAAAAGGAGACGGTAGCAGGTAATGCAGACTGTCCTAGGGAGGTTAGAGCAGACACGCGATGGGAACTGCGAGCGAGCGAAGACCGCTCTGGAGGCGACCAGAGTGGCAATGCGCGTAATGATAGATCGCAGCACAGCGGTGCTCGATGTATCACTGAGCGTCAAGGTGACGACGTAGGAGACTCGACCCCGTCCCCTCGTAGGTTGCGCGAGCAACGCCACGCTACGCAGCAAACGGGAGGTCCAGTTACAGGGCGGCCAGTAGCCAGGCCTCGCGGTAGGCCTCGGAAGGCCCAGTACGCGACTCTACCGGTGCCAGCACAGCCTATGAATGAGGCTAGTGCGACAGGCACGGCTAAGAGAAAGCCTGGTCGGCCTAAGGGCTCACGCAACCATGCTAGGTAGGCAGAATAATCTGTATTTCTGTTTCAGGATGGATTCTGGAGATTGGGACGGTGTCCTCAGCAGGATGTTTGAGGAGGCTCGCCTACCGTCGGACTCTCTCACGGACGAGGAGGTCCTCATGGACCTAGACCAGCTGTCGGAGGAGGAGGACCAACCGAGAAGGGACTGGGCAGAGGAGACTCGGGAGGATGAGCTCCTGACGACGCTCCCGGATACCACCATCGGCCAACCACCGGAGGAAGACGGTGAGGCTCCGCCGCGCCGCCTGCGATTCGCAGGCCTGCCCATCTCGGCGTGGTTGGAGTCCGCCCAGCCCATTGACCCAGCACCATCAGCACCTGCTCTGGAGACTGCCTCAAGCGAGGTGGAGAAGGAGTGGGCCAAGCTACGGCCGGCTATCGAGGAGGCGATAGACGCGAGCCTGGATGCTCGCAGGCTGGCACGAGAGGCCTTTAGGTGCTATGATAGCGCCGTGCGCCAGTATGGATCGGCCTTCCAGCAGCGCTCGAAATCCTGGATTCGGCTGATCGAGGAGGAGAAGGCGGCGCTCAAGGCTGTCGATCAGTCGCGCCGTCATAGAAGACCTGAGGGCCAAAGAGTGGGCTTAAAGGTAGTGCCCCATCCCGGAGCAATCGCGCGGGCGCGCGACGAAGCTCGACGGCGGCGTGCTCAGGAGGAGCAGAGCCGCGCAACCCGGGCCCTTAAGGAAGCCGAGGCGGCTTTGGAGAAGGTCCGGGCGTGGAAGGTGCTCGCCGACAAGAGCGCGGCCAGAGGCGAAGTTCGCCGAGGGGTCCGGCCAGGGGCGTGCAGGCGACCCCGGACTGATGTGCGTTCGGAGAGCACAACGCAACCACAGAAGCCTATGCGCTCTGCAGGCGGTGGCTCTACTCGGCGTGACCGGTCTGGGAATTGGGAGCACGTCTCTCCCGTGAACGCGAAGAACACCCCAGGGGATCAAAGAGGCGCCGAACCAGCCGTTCTCGGTCCAGGTCCCAGAGGAGGCGCCGGCGATCCAGCAGCAGGGGGTCAGTTCCGCCAGCACTAGCTCGTCCGCATGGAGTGCGGACGACCAAAAGGAACTGCTTCGTCTGCGGCCACGAGAGGGTGAACCGAGCTTCGCGGTACCCTAATTATCCTCATTAGGGCGGCGCCCAGGGCGCCCCCTTTTATGAATAAATTTTTATTTGTTTATTGTTACAGATGAGGAGTTTATTATTTGGCGCCACCTTATCCCTCTATGTATGGTAGAACCAAATTCGGGGCGATATTTTGGTTATAGAGGGGGGTTGTAACGGGCGGCGAGACGCGCACGTCGGCGCGGGGAGCCAAAGCGTGGGAAGGCCGGTAGAGATCTCGTAATTTGAGGGAAATTCGAGACAGTTATCTTTTGACCGCACTCGCGAGCAGTAGTAACGACGCGCGCCAAAAGTTGTAGCTACAGCAGCAGCAAAGACAGCAGCCCTAGCAGCAAAGACAGCAGTCCTAGCAGCAACAGCACCATGGTGAGGAGCAATAGCAGCACGAGTGCAGCAACAGCAGCAACGGCAGCAACCGCAGCAACCAACGCTACCACGGCCCAGGAATACGGCAAGGTCGAGCAGAGGACTTCCTGGCCAAAGTACAACGAGGATCGTCACTATAAGATAAAGTAGGATCTCATTTTTCTTTTATTTATACGCGATCGACTGGCGAGGCATTTGGCCCCATTCGTTGTTCCGGTATATTTTGTGGCCTTCTCGCGACGCGAATACGCGCAACACGGACGCCGGATTGCTTAACTGAATAAACGCCTTTTTATTAGAATCGGTAGTGTGTTCATTTGATCGTCGTCCCGATCCCTCTTCCTATTCAAACCGCCGAATACCGCCGCCTCCGCGGGCACTACACAGGAGTGTAGTGCATACTGAGCACCGGGGCATCGTCGCAGGTAGGCGACCACACGAGCGAGTACAGCATCTCGCAAAAGCAAAGTGCAGGAGGACTTTGCATTTGTACGGGGTACATGGGCAGTTAGCCGCCTAGAAATCACCCCGTTACAATATATATATTATACATCAATAATTCATATTATAACAAACAAATTTAGAAATAAATAATTTTAAATAAAAAAAAATTCAAAATCTTAATAGTACCTATACAGTACGAACACTGGCCGTAACACATAATTTTGAATTATGCGCCATAATATAGGAATGGCTCGCATATTAATTGATATCAGTTATCCTTTGAGCATACAGTACTGGAGATAACTTGCGGTATTATGGGAGTGAACATAATACTAAAATTAAAATAATATTAAAATTCTATAATTGAGAAAAAAGTAAAAATCACTTAAAAGTAGCAATAAATAATAATAATTTTTATTCCACGATATGTTTGAAATAAAATGTAATATTTCAAAGAAATAATGTCTTAAAATTACATAATTAAAATATCATTTACGAAGATATTTATATTCATATTATTAAACTAATTTTTGGAAATATGAACTATTATACTTTATTTAATATATATATGGTGAAATGAATGATTGTATGATAAATTTGCAAACCATGGATTTAACCTTTAAACTGATATCTTCTACGAAATCTAAAGTCTCCAAAACAAGTTTACTAAGTTGAGTACTATTTATGGCGTTGTATGAAACGTAGTAAGCGATAGCTTGTCTCCAATCGTACTGTCTACCTCTTAACATGAAAACTAAACCATGGTTACCTGCTTCAGCAGTACGACTGTGATCTGCTGAATCCGTAAAACTTTCAACCTAGTCTTTTTTAGAATTATAGTCCAACCATTTTTTGATGCTCATCTCATCCCACATTAAAACACATTCGCGTTCTTTTGCAAATACTGATTCCGCGTTAGCCTTTAGTAATTTTGATAAATTTTCCGATTTTCCTGGAGCTTTAAAATTCATTTCATTAACCCATTTTCTAATATTACTCACGCAAGGCAATGAAAATTGTTGTTTGTTACGTAAAAAACAGTAAGCTTTAGGAGACGTATAAAACAACTGCAAAGCAAACTGGATTTCTTCCTCTGTCCATTTATGCCTCTTAACATAGTTTGTCTGCATTTTAAAGAATTCCAATTGTTTACAATTTAATTTCTTTTAATTTTTAACAGAATCCACAGTTTTTACATTTTTAAAATTTTTTTGTCAAGTTAACGATTTTTTGATTTTTGTTTCTCGCGCTTCTTTGCAAACTAACGATTTTAGAGTTATGTTTTTGTCGTTGAGCTTTAGCGGCTTTTTGCAGTAATAAAGCGACTTCTTCTTGTAATTTTTTAAATAAATTATTAAACTCGTGGTTTGAACTTTTAATTTGTGAATATTCACTGTTGTAAACTAATTTTGAATTCACTTCGCATGAATTTATTGAAGAAGAAGTTGGCACTGTTGAACATGTTGGTTCGTTTTAGTGGATGAATTTTGGCTCTACATTTACTAATTGTGGTTGATTGGAATTAAAACAATCAAGAGGTAAACTAACGTTAACAGATTCATCGATTACATGAGTGGCATGTTCATCATTGGAATGAAAACAATCAAGAGGTAAACTAACATTAACAGATACATCGATTTCATGAGTGACATGTTCATCAATTTCTTGAAAGCCATCTTAAATTGTACCTAACACATATTGCTTTGTAACTGCAGAATTTCTTAACTTTCTGGTACCGGCTTGACCAATACCGTCCTCTGTGAAAAACAATGAACAAATACGTCTTTCATCTACCTACAGCTTCGTTAAGTCTTTCAAACTTGAGTTTTCTGATCTTAGAATCCATTTCTAAAGTCTAGAAAATTACGATTTCATTGAAAGACCGATCTTTAGTTCCGCAATATCCATTTGCAAAGTTATATAACGGAACATGTCACTTTCAGAGCTTCTTAGAATATTAAGAGGCTTTTTGTTACGTACAGAGGGTAAGAGAAGTTACATAAAGAAAAATTAACCTTTGCATAAAGCCTTCAAATAAAATAATTTTTTGATTAATGACTGTGATCCGAAAAAATGAAAATGGATAATAATATATTTAAGTTGAAGTTATTACTGTACAAAAATATAAGCTACTACATCGAAGTCTACTTACAAATAAACAAGAAAAAACGTTATCTCTTGAATAAGAATCAACGAGTATTACATTATTCAAATATTCTACCCGCACCATTTTTAAAATACATACATTAAGAATATTAAAAATAAATTATCTAAAAATGATTTTAAAAAAATAGATAAAAAAAATTTTAAAAAAATTGCTTTGATCTCATTTGAACTGGAGATCTCCAAACTTAAGCAAAAGATTTAATTCATGTGCCTTACACTGCTCGGCCACCCGCACATTTAAAATTGTTTCAGTCAAAATGGTGCATGTTCATTATAGAGCGTAACGTGTATAGGCTTAATAATTATATTTATATTCAATTACGTTTACTTACAACACAATTATTTCATTATGACAAAGTTAATTTTTAAAAAATATTAATATTTTAATAAGACTAAGTTTATTTAAGAAATAATTAATTCGTGTAATATTTTAAAATTTAAATTGTAATCTTTGTATCAATAATCGTGAATCGAAATATATTATTGATGCACACTATCAAAACATGCATTACTTACAATAGAAAATCAAATTAATGAAATTCAATAATAAAGAATTATTCAATTCATAGCAAAATAAATCTACAAAGAATTCGCATTTTAATGAAATACTATCATCTTTTGTTCAAATACTGTAACAATGTGTTACTATATTGTTACTGTATTATTACCTTAAATTAACATGACATATAGCTTTATTTTTGCATATTTCTTTTAACTCGATTTTATCTGAAATTTCAATAAATGTTCAATCAGTCATTTTAAATAAACATTCAATCAGTTTCCCGGCGTATAACCTTGAATCACTGAATTTTTTCACATTTATTAATTTTCGCGATAGTTATTTAAAATAATAATTTACCGTATATCGTCGCTAGGAATTCGATGAAATGTCAAATCAGGATTTTGGGCCTTCGTACTTCTGCAGCCGTTGTAGGCATAGCGATCCCGTCGAGATCTCATGTTAGTCAAAAAATGCTTCTTTACTCTTCAGAAAAGGCAAATAAAAGGTGATTAAATTTATAACGAAATGAGACAACGATATATCCGTCAATCCCATGGAAAAAAGTCTACAAACTGTTATAAAAAAGACCGTACGACACGATGATTGACGAGAGATTTCGCGCTGTTTACACCCAAATTTTCGTCCCTTTTATTTAACCCAGGAACGTTCTTCTATATGAGTCTATATTCATTGGTATTGGTAAGAAATGGGGTCGGATTTGTGTTCAGCAGCTCGAAACACATGAAATTGGTGAGTACTTGAAATTTTTCTATGTCTCTGTAATTTATGACAACTTGATCATTTCGTAAAGTAGTATTTTTTAAGGTTAGGACATGGGTAACTTTGTCTGGGAAAAAGATTTTTAAAAAAGCCAAGCGATTATCAAAAATTCCTAAAAAATGCTACCTTTTCTATATTTATAGAAATTTTCAGATTAAAAGAAATTGTGGGTAGAGCTTCGTTACGTTTGATATAGAACGTTCCATAAATACACACACACACACACACACACACACACACACACACACATATATATATATATATATATATATATATGTGTGTGTGTGTGTGTGTACAATATATATATATTGTAACGAGGCACGAAAATAATTAGATCTTGTCATCGTATAAACGCGACGTTGCAAGCGCGAGGTCAGATTCGGGGTCCCGCGCGCATATGTAACGGGGATAGATTCGGTCAAGGAATAATTTGTTGAACGACTGGATCGCATTCCCTCGGTGTAGCGGAGGACTCTTCACTGCCTGAGAAAGACCTCCGTTGCATACGGTTGTTTTTAGCTGCTTCTGTTCTGCTAGGTCTACGCGCCGCCTGGCGCGTGCTCTGCTGCTCAACTACGATAAATAAAAGCTAATAAATAACGCCCACGAAGGCGGTCGTATTATTATTATTATTATTATAGATTTATTTTGCACTAGTCAAAAATATTAACATTAAACTTCGTCATATCACGGATTTGTCACACGACGTGACGATACCAAGTACAATTTATATTCGCGCTAATCTCTAATATCAATACAGTATATAATACAATTACAAGGTACAATTCTAGACGGCTTATCCCATTTTTTTTATTGCATATGTATATTATACCGCTTACATCTATCAATCGACGACACTACCATCATCGCATTGATGGATGTATCGATGTATTGCCGCTTTAAACCAACCAAGCGACGGAAGATTCCTTTGAGCGCTAGCCAGCTGCTTACGTAATGTCTCGGTGGTACAGGATGTGAAAGATTTGAATCCATAAAGAGCTCTATTAACCTTTCGGCTAATCGCATCCATCTGCGGTTTCCGCATTAATTTTGAATCCATTATAACACTGAGATTAGTTACAGCGTTAACAACGGTGATAACCACCGACAATCTGCTTGCGAATTTGATCTTGCGCTGGACTGGATATCGTCCCTGGCGACTGACGGCAGGATAGTGCTGAGAATAGCGTGGGTCACGTCACCACATTCTTGCTCAGAACCGTCAAATACATTAGAAACTATTATTTCTGTGAAATTATCAGCATCATTCACCTAGGTCACCGAAGAGACATTCACGCTCAGAGAAGGGGCACAGCCTTCCTTGTTGCGCTTACGATCCCTAGGTTCACGCCGATTTTTAATACCTTTGAAGCCCTTCTTTTTTGTATCAGTCAGCGCAGAGAGCCCGCGCCATCATTCGCATTGACAGAGTGAGAATCATTTAGCGAGATGAAAACTCGTGACGTATCGACGCCATAATTACATAAATTATTGTTATTATTATTATTATTATTATTATTATTATTCTTGTCATTGCCATTGATATTAGGATAAGAAGCAGAACCACTCACCATGCCCAGACCAAGCGTCATCAACAAAGCTTTCCAATTTAAGCATTGATCGCGTGAGTATCTCAAGCAGCTCTTTAAGGTTTTTATTGTCCTGCAAGATCTGCAGACGATCATCGTGCAGTTCTACCAGCTTAGAGTTCTGCGTTACGATTTTCTCCTCAAGGGGCGAAATCCTATCCACCAGTCCTTCAATCTTTCCGGATGCCGCTGTGGCAGGATCCGATCTCTGGCTGATGGCATCAAGCTTCCCTACCAGAAGAGATTCGAGATCATCCACAGATGTCTGCAGGAGGTCAAACTTATTGCTAAACAGGTCAAGCATCGATGATGGTAGTGAACAATAGTGAAGCGCACTCATATCCATCAAAGAAATTGCCTGGGTGCACTCCCTCTCAGTAGTTTTACTAGAAAGGATGGCCGGCGTCTAAGCAGAAATATTTTCCTTATGGGATACATTCGTGAGATCTGTGTTCGAGATCTCTGTCTTATTCTGATCAGTATTATCGACAGCATTATTAACACAAGTATTGTTTCCAACAGTATTATTATTTACAGAATTATCTTTATCTTTATCTTTGCCCTTATAGTAATATTACTATTATCACTACTATTATTATTCTTGCCCTCACCCACTGCAGTACCAGTCTTTTGTTGCGTTTTTGTGTTAATACTTTTTGTTTTCGAGTTACATGATTGGCATATGTAATTGCTTTTTTCTAACATGCCAGTTTACGCAAACATTTTGAAATGTTGCAGAACAATTTTTACAAATACGCATTTCAGCGCCTACGCGCACTATTCTTTTACATTTTTCGCATGAACCTCGAGCCATTACAATAAATGAATAAATATTTTAAAAATAAGTAGATGAAGTAATCAATCAACAGCAAGCAGCACAGCCAGGACTAGAGAGATAATTCCTATTTTGAAGTACACGCCTCAGGAGGTGAATGTTCAAAAATTAAAATTTCGCGCCCTACGAAATTCAAACACAAAAGTTCAAAACTCACGCGCTTGGCGTATGCCCGTGAGCCAGATCAGTGCAGTGAACTGTTGCTCGATAAATATGAGATGCGATGGTGTTTGTACTCTTGCGACGGAAAATTGAGCGACGATTTCGCGCTGGATCTATATATTTAATTATTTAATTCCAGAGTTACAAACATTTGCATCCGATACAGAGTTGTTATTATTCACACAATAACACACTATAACGCCGCAAATCCTGCAGAGGAAAACAGTATTTCCTGTTCGCAGGTCCGGATAACAAAGATAACGAGAATACATATAAATACTGGTTTGTCATTGCTTTACAGCAATAACCACCAGTCATACTACATACAGTCCAGCCTCCATTCATACGTAGGAATAGCATAAATCTTGGTCGGACTTCCAGACGCAGATCATACCATCGTTTTCATTCACACTTAATCTAGGTTGGGTTACAGGAGTCCCTGGACTCTATTCGCCCCAACTCTGATAAGAGTATATAATATTAGTATTTACTTAAAAAATTAACAATGACATATAATCAATTTAACAGTTGTATATAAAAAATAAGTTATTAGTTGATATTTTCTAAAGTGTTCGTAAATGATTCTATATTTTTGTCTTTTAAACGAGTAATGCCACGACGACATTAAATATCACATTAAATAAGATTATATTGCGCGATTCTAAGATTCTATAATTTTGTGTTATAATTTGATGTTTTTTAACAGTAAAAACATTTGAAGATTAAAATTCTACTTTGTATCATGGCACTTTTCACAGCTTTCACAATTTCACCAGTTCCGAACTAACACTTGTCTTGCTGTCATAAATCTGTCCGTTGTTGCATTTTTTTCTCTTATGTATGACATTTTTGCTATAGAGGTGAGCCTAGCCGGGCATGCGAGTCCGACAGCACAGGTAACTCTATAGTGTGGAAACATTTCTTTGTGCTGATTAGATTAGTCACATTTACAGTCTGACGTAAAAACAATATCATCTATGATTACTATGTCTTTGTAGGGTGATTGTATTTTAAGTAAGGACACTAGTTTTTAAAAAGCTGTTTTCCTCATATTCCCCTATCAATAGAAAAAAGGTTTGTTGCATCCTAGATAGTTGATGTCGCCATACGTCATTCTGAGACTGGCAGATTCTGTGATTTTTAGGCCCGGTGCGGCCGTCGCTTCTCTACTCCTTGCTTTGTTGCTTTTTTCTTCAGCCATTTCATCTATCTTAGAGAAGACCGTTTCTATTGGTTTGTATTTTTCAGTGTTTACGTTTTTGTTATCATCCCATTCATTTGCAGTTTCCTTTACGAAATTAATGAATTTTATATTTGCTTTATATTTTATAGTTTTGACCATGTAGGTATTTATTATTTCATTGGTTATGTTGAACTATCTGTGATATTCTGATGTGTTAAAATAATTTTTTTATAGTTGTAGTTGGAGATGCGTCAATGTTTACGTATTTTGTGAGAATTACATTTGCCCTTAGCGCAAAAGTAAGTTCTAATATCTAAGTAAACAGAATTTATTTCAGTTTTTTGTCTATTACTTTTCATATCATTTCTGCGCTGCATTAAATCCTGTATTAATGAAAAAATTACTCTCTGTTGCTCACCATGCTCCTGATTGGACATCTCTAAGAACCATGATATAAGTTGCTTGCAGTCAATTGAAGTGGGAGTACTTATCTCACTCATTATTTCTCAACCAATCTTGTATTTTCTTGATGTCTCTGATTTTTTCCGTAAATCTATGATTTTGAGATTATTTGGTAGATTGTTGTAGATGTTGATGGCTTTAATGTAGCTGGTTTTTGTACTAATAGTTTTATCATACTTCGGTATGATTATTAGCTTTTCCTTGTTATGCTTGATAATTTTGTATACTGATCTTTGAAGCTATTGTAGTGTGGTACTGTAGACTTTCGTAGGTGAATAATTGTTGAAAGTTAAGTGGATTAATACTTTGAGAGGTATTTTTGTTTATAATTCTTATGTTTCGTTTTTGGACCGCTTGTAATAGTTGTAGGTTATTTTGATACTCACCACCCCAGGCAACTATTCCATAGTTAATCAGGCTATGAAAGAGTGCGTAGTAAATTATTCTTAGAGTAGTTGTGTCCATGAATTTGGAGATTTTACTGAAGATAAAAATAAGGTATCTTGTCTTGTTTATAAGGTATTCAATATGTTTATCCCATCTCATGTTCGTGTCAAAAATTAAGCCTAGGTATTTCGTTTCTTCTACTCTCTTTATTTTTTCATTATTAATTTTAAATTCAATTTTTTTCGGCACACTAACGCAGTAATTTCCAAAAGTCATGTATACTGTTTTTTGAACATTGAGTGTCAATTTATTTAGCCTGAGCCATGTAGAGATATCGTCGTGGTGTCTGTTCATTTTTACTTCAACCTCGGACCAAGTTTTCCCAGTGGTTATTACTGCAGTGTTATCTGCATAGGAAATTATGGAGTTTTCTGGCATATTTATTAGCAAGTCATTTACGTAAAGTATAAATAGCAAAGGGCCAAGTATCGTACCTTGGGGGACGCCGGTATTTACATTTCGAATTCGCTTGTATGCGAACCTAATCTTACTTTTTGCTTTCTATTGTTTAGGTAACTTGAAATAAGTTGGTGACCCTTGCCTCTAATACCATATGCATAAAGCTTGTCTAGAAGTATTCTATGATTAACAGTGTCAAATGCCTTTGCTAGATCTAGAAATGTAATAGCTATCGGTGTACTTTGATCCAGGTTTTCATATATTATCTTTGAGATCGTGTTTAATGCATCCTTGGTTCCAATGTTTTTTCTAAATCCATATTGATTTTTACTTAATATTTTACTTTGACATATAAATTCTATTATTCTATTATGTATAATTTTTTCGAAGATTTTAGCAATGTTTAATATTAGTGATATAGGCCTATAGTTTCCCATTTCGTTTATTTTCCCAGCTTTGTATATTGGTATCACTTCAGCTGCCTTCAATATATCAGGCCAGATTGCCATTTCGATACATTGATTGATTACGTGGGCAAGGGGATCTGCAATAATAGTAGCTATAGTTTTCAGTGCCTTTGCACTTATCTTATCAATACCACCTTTTTTAAGTTTCGTGTAGTCTATTATTTCGATAACTTCAATTTCGCTGGTTGGCTTGATGTAGATTGTTTTTGGATTGCTTTTAGGTAATTCTAGTTTTTTATTTCTTGGTGTAGTTATATTATTACTCAATGTTTCTCCACTGATAGTAGTATCTGTTTTATTTTTATTTTTGCTTATCTTGCTATTAATGCAGGCCCACAGTTTTCTGGGATCATCCCTATTTCTCTCAATTTTTTTTTTCATGTTCGATTTTCATTTTTTTAATAACTTTATCTAGAGTTTAACGAAAAGTTTATAGTTTTCTTTTAGTTCTTCATTATTCGGATTTTGTTTGAGTTTGAGTATTTCTTTTGTATCACAGGAATTTAGAATCGCTTTTGTTATCCAGTCTTTCCTGGGGGTTTGTTTGGATTTCCGCAGATTTGGTTTTTTTATGTTTCGAACTCTCCACGCAATATTCGATTTCTTTTATCATTTCGTTTATAATCTCATTTGGATCATTAAACTTAAATTTTGACCAATTTATTTGCCTAGCAGTGTTATATAGTTTTTTATAGTTGTAATAGTATATATCTTCTTCTGACTCTTTTTTATTCTGTTTTAATACTCCAATTTTTACTTCTAGGAAAAGTGGGTAGTGATCAGCAATGGGCGTCATGAGAGTTAGTGATTTTGTACGTAGAAAATCAGTTTCGACAAAGATATTATGAATGCAAGTTGCTTCATTTGTAGTTATGTTTGTGGGTCTGGTGGTGTTAGTAAAACCTGGAAGGAAACCTTTTTCCTGAAGGTTGTTCATGAATTCCATGCTTACGTGATTATAGTCTTGAATATTTATGTTAAGATCACCAATTATAATATGGTTTTTTGCTTTTTTTTATGTTCTAGATAAGTTTTTAGGTTCTGATTAAATTCTATGCTACTCAGTCTGTGTGATCTATATAAGGATGAGATCTCAAGTAGTTTATTATTATTTAGAGGTATAGTAGTGTTTAATATTTTAAGCTTACCTATAGCTATCATTTCGTTAGTATATTTAACATTTTTATTTACATAAACCACAACACCATCATTTTTGTTGATATCTCCGTGATTATAATAAAGTTCGTAATCTTTTATTCTGTAATACTGATAGTGTGTTAGTTTCCATACCTCTGTACATACAATAACGTAAAGTTTTATTTTTAGACTTTTAAGAAAGATTTGTAATTTATCGAAATTGGCATTTAGGCTTCTAATGTTTAAATACAAAATTAGATCATTACTACTAGTTCTTTCCTTATTGAAAGACTCAATATCCATATATGTTCGCTCATTTACAAGAGTTCATTTAGGCTATTTTGTATTTCGTCGATTAAATTTATTTGTATTTCCATTATTCAACTGATAAATTTGCTGGGTACTTTGGAATAATATGCTGACTGTTGTTTTCTTGCTACGTATCAAAACGTAGAATTCCCTCTGTTTTTCGTGTCGTTATCGATCTGTCGTATAGCAGTTTGTTTGTTTGTAGATTGTATATTTGTTTACGTGCACTTGTTTCGTCCCACGTCGGTAATACAGGTGCGATCGGGTAATCAATAGAGTTGATATATTTTTTGATCTTCTTTTTAAGAATTGTACACTTTATTCTATCTGTCGGCAAATGATCCGTTGGTAAACTTGTTTTGTATGTGGCGTTGTTAAATATACAGTTCACACACTCAATTCTATCATTCTTATAGACACTTACGTTGTGGTTATCCGAGCACTTTATACATGCTGATTTGTTCCTACACTTTAATACACTATGCCCGTATCTTCCGCAGTTGTAGCAAGGGGTAATGTTAATAAGATCGTAGGCTTTGCAGTACTGATGACCTATAAAAACTTTATTATTGTTTTCACGTATGTGCTTGCAGATTTCTGGTGGGAGTTCTATTAGGACTGTGCTGGTTTAGGTTCTTTTATTGGTGTACATGTGCAAATTGCGAAATTATGAGTATTAATGTCATTTTCCATATCCTGTTCATCCATATTTGTAGTATTGTCTATTCCAATAATTTTCATTTTTGGATTACCTTGTTGTGGGCAGATAACCAGGTGTTCACCAACAAAAACAGGATTTTTGATCTTCTCATAGTCACTTTTATGATAAACATTTTCGCATATTATGCAGATCACTGTTTTTCACTAGCTTTCTTGGATGGCACTTGTAAAAGCTGTGGTCCGGCTTATCCGGAGGTGTTTTCCCTTTCGATGCTATATTGGCAAGATAATATGTAACTACTTAAACAAGTAACATGTTTAAATTTTAAGTCACTAACTAATCATATACAAAGTTTATATACCTCTCCAAGCTGACGACACGCGCGCGAAACAAGACCGATCGCTCCGAGCGCTGATGATACACTGATGATATATATATATATATGGTACATACTATCCAATCTAACCTCAAAGATGATATCAAAAACAGCTACTTTCAGGTATCGACAAACTGCCGACCGCGATAAAGCTGATAACGGCCCTGCCTCCATGAAAACGACGTTGCTTCGCACTGTTGTAATATTCACTGCGAGGAAACTGAGATGATGAATGTTTGCACAGCACCGTCTTCATTTGTGGTTAGGTTTCTCTCACTTTGCGGAAAAGCCCCTCTAAGCACATAAAAGACACAAAATAATTTAGTTTTTGGGCTGACGCTTGAGAGCCGAAAGAGTGAAAGGTGAGTTAGTAAAATATAAATATTGTACGAGTTACTTGAAGTAGCTATAACCTACCGGAAATACACCGTATATCCATGAATTATATCGTATTCGCAGGAAGGAACAGGAATTAGTAGTAAGTGAGCAAAATGACGACAAATCACGTAAACTCATAAGACTATAGTTATATATTTAATAGTCGCGAAATAAACGTGAATTCACAATTAAAGAAATAATAACATGCGAGGCGCCAACAACTTTGCGACTCTCTTTGCACTTTCTCACTGTCACTTAAATCCAAAAACTAATATTCGCCTTTTTACGGCCGAGAGCAATCCGCACACCGCGTGTGGCAGTCCGAGTGACGAGCGACGGAGTCTAGTAAATTGTACTGGACGAAGGACGTAATCGACGAGAGTGGAGGTTTGTGTGCGCGCAGTGCATGGGAGACTGTGCACGTGTCAGAATAGTCTATGCGAGGGTGATCTGGCATACGCGACCCTCACGGCGATACGCTTGCGAGCGCGATTATTTCGGCGTTGCGGCGAGTCGCAAAGTTGTTGGCGACTCGCATGTTATTATTTTTTCAATTGTATATTCACGTTTATTTCGCAACTATTAAATATATAACCTTAGTCTTATGTTTTTACGTGATTTGTTGTCATTTCTATACCTTGCTCACTTACTATCGATTCCTGTTCCTTCCTGCAAATACCGCCGCCGCCGCGGGCGTTTTATATTAACTTTTATTTAACGCTATTGAGGAGCCGAGCACGCGCCAGACAGCGTGTACATCCAGCAGAATAGAAGCAGCTGAAACAGCTGTATGCAACGGAAGTGTTTCGCGGGCGAAGAGGAGTCCTCCGCTGCATCGAGAGAACGCGATCCAGTCGTCCATCGAATTATCCGTTGACCGAATCTATACTCCGTTACAATATATATATATATATATATATATATAATTATTTTTAAGAATTTTTTTAAACATGAATATTTCCCAACACGGGCACGAAATAGACCTCTTTTTATGCCAGAAAGTAGCGTAGAAAATCGCACATTCCGAGAGTAGTTAAAAAAGTTTGACCTTTGTCCTTGCTACTCATTTATCCCTGATTCAGGATTGAAAAAAATTAATTTTCTTTGCAGTGCTCTACTGCATTGTGCACGGCTTGAAATACACGATTACCTACCCAACTTTAATGCATGAAAGAGCCTTTCATGCCCTTGTTGAAACAAACAGAGTATGTAACGCGGGAACAAATTTTAATTCAGACTTGTATCAGGTTTTGACGTCTGACCCTTACTTCAAATGGCTCGCTTCCTCTCCTTGCACTGCACAATGCACTATTGTAATGCCATGCTAATTTTACTTTTGCCCTGCAATATCACTTTCTCTCCGCTGATTTTACATTTGCAACGGTAATTTTACGTTTGCGTCGCAAATTTCACTTTCGCCCCGCAACTGGAGTTTTCGAGAAAAGTATGATTTCAGGAGCAAAAGTGCCATTTCGATCTATGTACATTACATAGCATGGGGCGAAAGTAGCAGGTTTTTCTTCTGGTGGGTTTACTGTCTGAACGAGAATATATTTTCCGCAAATAAATTGAAATAGTACATTATGCAATAAGAGGTAAAAGTAGTACTCCAGCTGAGGCCACTTTTTAAAATTAAAACATTGTGATTTATTGAAAAAAATGTATAAATTATTATTTGGAATTGTCATTAAATTTTTTTTTGGAATTTTATTGAAAATTGTGTTAAAAATAATGTAAAAAATTTTGTTAAAATTTTTTTGGAATAAATTATTTTTTTTTTTGCTAGCAAATTTTATTTTTGACACGCAAATTGAGTTTGCGAAAAAAATTTGCTACTTTCGGCTCTATTTTCAGGAACAAAAATTGGCCTTACAGTCAGGGTGTGGAATTAAAAAATATATTTTACGTATATCTTTATTTTAATTATATGTTAGTGTATGTGTAATGTAGCAATATATTAATGTTTCTTTAGTATCGAAGTTCCTTTTATTTATATATGTATTAAATCAAAGTAAATGGATATTAACTTTTGATTATTCAATTACAATTTTTACAGCAAAATTTTTACAATAATATCTTTTGCAATAAAGTTTAAAAAATAGGAATTGATTGGAGGAAAAATGTAATTAAAAAATATGGCACTTTAGTACTTTTTTCTTGTGTATTATTAATTACTTTATGAAGTATATTTTGTGTATTTAAAAATTATCTTGATATCATTAAGCTAATTAAATATTAATACTATTACATTTACTTTATAAAGCTTTTATTAGTTTGGTTATAAGTTGTAGTAATTTGGTCAAATGAGTACCTATACTAATACTGCTGTGTTTACTTTGTTCTATTTAGGCGCATGACATTTTTTAATTATATTGACCTCTCTTTCTATTGCACTACTATTTATTGTAATCAAGCAAATTTGACGAATAGGGTTATATTACGACATGCATAGAATTAATTAGGCAAAGAATAGAAATATAAGAAGCTAACGAGGATTACAGAACACAGACAAATTGAAATCGTATAATTATGAAAATTATAAAAAATAATGCCTAATAACATAAGGACTAAAATCATTGTTAGTAACAATAGGAAGAACTAATATTTTATAATTAATATATTAGGCTGGAGTCATAATGAAGTTTACCTTCGATTGTTGCCCAGAAGTTGGTGTAATAGGTAAAGCATCTTCAGCTTCGATACTACCAGAGTTTGGTAAGCGCTGCTCCTGTACTGAAGCCAAACTAAAATACAATTATAATTGTATAAGCAACATGATTAAGTTATGATATTGCAGTGAAAAACTTTTTAACAAGTACTACCCTGGTAGAAATATTGAGTTTATTGTAGTTGTAATATTTCATATTCTATTGACCATATTATTTACATAGAATAATGATAAACCTCTAGTCCTAAGCGCTTTAACTGGGGTTGAAAATTAAATCGTATTTAGATGGATTAGTGGTTGAGTTGGAAATAATTGGATCTAGTTAGGATATGAGTGAATTAGCGATTAGGATTTTATCTGATACGTCTCATTCGTCTCATTCATCTCATTTCTCTCATTTCTCTCATTTCTCTCATTCGTCTCATTCATCTTATTCATTTCATTTTCCGTAGAATTTGAATTGATATGAACTGTATGCGAATAGGTGCATGTAAGTAAAATAAAGAGAGAAAAAGAAGAGTGGGCCTGCCCGCGCCCTCTACCCGAATACAAATCAACGACTCTCTCCTGCGCGAGACTCGTTTTTTCTCTATTTACTTTCTCTCTCTTTTTCTCTTTTCTTGTTTATTAATCACAAAAAGAACAGAATATAAAAATTAATTATACATCGATAAATTGATTTTTACATTAGAATCGAATACGAATTAGAAGTGAATACGTCGTACGACGTTTTCCCACTATTAGTAATACTTCTTTATAATGGAATAATTCGGTATGGCCTAAATTAAATAAAATTTCGATTTACCTTGCGAAACAAATGCCCGAATTTTGGAAGGGTGCGGAGATTTAAATAAGCTTTGTACGATTTTGGTCGTCAGTCACGAGCTTCGTACCGCGTCGGTCCGACAATCGGTGACAATTACTTTAAAAACTAAAACGCCGCCTAGCAGGAGTTACACATTTCTTACAAAGTTTCAATATACAGATTTTATAAACTACAAGTCTTAGCTCTTTTAAATCAAGTGAGAATATTATTTTACATTGAAATCAGATTGATTATTTACTTTCCTTCTAAAAATTATATGAACAAACGATCGGTTTACCGTAAAATGGATCTTGTGAGTTATATTCATTTACGAGAAAATCCAAATTATCCAATACCAGCCAATAGCTGCAATCTACTCAACTAGTACCAAGTTGAACGTAAAGCTAAGTTTCACAATTATTTTACTAACAGTGAGAGTATTAGGCGCAAATTAACAATTTCTTACAACCTCGCCACTACACATATCATTACGTTCCTATCTATTCAATTTAGGATAGTCAGGACGTAATAATATCATTATCATCTCAAGGCAGAAGTGCACTGTTGTTGTTACGAATATTCTTGATGGAAGGACATCCCATCAGCTTCAAGTTGTAATGTCCCATGTTACATATTATATTATATATGGTAGCCTACATGTCTGCAATCCGATACATATGCAGACAACGTATAACTAACATCACGAGACCGCGCAACTTATAGATTGCAACACGTAACGAGCGTCTAAAATCGGAGCGAGTGTCTTGACCTCTGCGTCAGCACTCCTCACGCGCGAACCAAGACTGTAAGGGAGCCGATCCACGGAGTGCGTTTTTACGCGAGTCAAGCTGCTAAAACGAGCTGTACCTGGTTAGAGAATACGTGGGCTGTGAATCTGTGAGCATCGCCTATTGAGTGCGTAGAGAACACTCAAACTCTGCACACAATTAAACAGTACACCTCTTCACTTACTAGTTGAGAGTCCTGTGCCTAGTAGGAAAGGGCCCGTCAATAAATCTGGCGTTAGTGGAAAGACAGCTTGAATAAGTTCGTATAACTTGCCACGAGTAATCGTGTAGGATAGAACTTCAGCATCTGTCACACAAGAAGGAGACTACGTCATCCAACGTGCGAGAGAAAACGACTAATATTGTAAGTCGCATTACTAGAATAACATAGACAATAAATAATACAAATAGTATATACGATAACGTTATTAATTTTATATAAAAAGAGCATCTGAATACATGTCAATTCTAACCGTCTGTGAAGTGAAGTGCTCTGGTACTAGGCCAATAAATCAAAACAAAACCAATTAGATAAATCCTGTGTTCAATTATTTCAAATTAAAATAAACATTAACTATCGAAATTAAATAATAATGTGTACTCGCGCAGCCCGTATTCAACATATATATTAAATACGGTCATTACAAGGTCACCAGCAGAAAATCTCTCTGGAATTATGAGTTTCAACAAGTGTTTTTTCCAAACAAAGTCATTCGAATGATTTTGTTTACTCTTTGATATAGAATGTCTTTAGAGCCCCAAGGAATGCCGTGTTCATTTCTTTCCATCCATCTTGCTGTAGACTTCTCTTCATCTAGAAGATTCGACCAGTCCTTTGGTGTTTGGAACTTAAAGATAAGAGTCAGATCAGAGTCCCGGAGCTGAAGGATAGTTACTTCCTTGACACGAAGCTGTTTGGAACTCTCTAGAATCCTTGTAGATCTACGACGTATTGTAACATTTTCTCCAGTTATGTCACTCCTTCGACCAGCTAGATCGTACTGACGATCTCGTGCACCGCATTTCCTTTGATAGCTGTACTTGGTTATTCCCTTCTTAAGTTCTTGAATATTTTAAGCATCGCACTACAAGTAAAACTGTCCCTCTAAAGTCGATTCTCATCTCATCTTCTCGAACGAGCCACATCAAAGTGACGACATCATCTTCATTGCGTCGTTGATACAGTAGTGGCAAGATATTCCATCTGCATTCGAGCATACTCAAATCTTGGACACTCAGATGTTGTCTTATTCACAGACGATTTACGTACTCTATTTGAATCAAAGATCAAAAATGTTCTTCGAAAATCTAGTGTTTTATAAGTTAATCTGGGGTTTGCTGCCAAGTATGTCTCTCTCTCCTCCTCCCTCTCCCTCTCTTTGTCTCTCCATACCTCCGTCCCTCCCTTCCTCTTCATCTCTCCCTCCGTCTCTCCCCCCCCACTCCCTCCCTCCCTCTCTCTCTCTCCTTCTCTCTCTCTCCCTGGGCGGTTTTCATGAAGGCTGTTTGTGACTCGCTCGACAACGGGATGAGGAAGTCGTCCAGGTGGTGGTGATGACACTATCATGCCATTACCCTGTGCGCAGCATACACAAAATACTTTCTCTCTCTCACCACACAAATACGCACTGCGGGCACACTCATCTTCATTAAGTCGACGAAATCACAACGAGAACTGCCAAAATCCGGACTCGACGCGGGTTAGCTCTTGTAAGAGCTGCGCTGATTGGCTCTCGGGCCGCGCGGGCCGTTGAGACTTGCGTTCCTACGAGTTGAGAGGCTGAACTCGAGGGATGATGGCTCTGGTCGCGCGTGCTATTCCGAAACTTTCCTCGCTTCGCCATTTTCTCGGAAATCCTGCGGCAGGCTAGAACAGCGAGTCAGCCTGGCGCCGCTTCGCGGAAAGCCGTATGGCTCTCGCTGTTTACATGCTCATTGGTCATTGAATCGGTCAGAAATTTTCCAGCTCGATACAGCGGCAACGCACCTTGTCACAAATTAGCCCAACGACGGCGAGCAACTTATTGAGATGATTATTCTTGGCTTGTATAATACATATACACATCTGGTAGATAGTTTTTTCAAAGATGACCTTGTATTTTCAGAATAGATCTATAAATGTTAAACAAAATTTGCAATAACGCTTTCCTCCCAAGGAAAAGTATGTCTGAGCGGAAAAGGAGTCGACATACATGGTGACACAGATAAAATTAGGCAACACGAGGATTGTTTTGAAATATGTTGTGATACTCAACATGTACTTTCAGGTATTTTTTCTGAACTGGGTATCAAGTGTTTTGGAGAAAAAAGTTAGCTTGCTGTAAAAATTGAGAGAGAAAGCGAACAAGTATGCTATTGGATTAAAATATCATGGAGATAACAAATTTAAATATTTTAATGTATAATGTAAAATACATTGTGACTTCATTAATCAATTATCTATTAGAATACCCAGATACAAGTAAGTCCAACAGTCCTTAAGTTTTAGCATAACTTTTATTGTTCTGTTTGATATAGATGTCATGAAAACTATTGGAGAATTTCCGATCATATGTATCCCCATCTGCTTGGGCATATAATAAGTTTTATCCCAATTTTTAAACAATGTGTCCTTATATATTTGCGTTTCATCATTTTCATTGTAAGCCTTATAGGTATCATCGAGGCTAGGAATGGTTTTAGTGTCATACAAAAATTCTTGATTAGACTTTTTTAGTAATCAATGAATTCAATGCGGCTAGAGTTTTATTCCTCTTAGTTGTTTCGGGAACGAGTACTTGAAGAGGATCAACGATCGATTTGAATGTGTCTTCTACGGATTTCTTAAAATTTTATCTTTCGAATTTGAACAACTTATATTTGCTTTTATCAGCGTTCCGAATTTTAAATAGCTGATGAAGAATGTTTTTATTTCACTGTAAGTCAGTCAGACTGATAACGCGCTCCTATGCATGCCCTCTATATTTTTAGCAAACTTATTGAAGTCCTTTTTGAAATATCCATCGTTGATTGGACTATCCACGCCGATGATCAAGAATGCATGCTTATCATCCATTCAATATTTCGAGCACAATTCTATGAATTGTGTATAGGTGATATGGTACATCATATCTATGCAAATTATGTTACATTAAATTGCCTTAAGAAATATACAGAATATAACTTTTTTCGATCGAGATTTAGCTGAAATTCTAGCTTGATAATCCATATGACATATCCGTGTAAATTTTTTGGCTGAATATTTAGATTATAAAAATTATATTATACATAGATATGTACGATGTATGTGTTATATTTTGAGATTATTACGTATGTGAAATACTCACTTTCTTTCGCATTTTAATATATTCAAAATAAGCGAGGTTAGTTATTATAAGTAAGTCGATCGATACCCTTCCCGCTAGAATGCAGTGTATATTAAGATACTCTCATGATAGTACAAAGTGTAACAACATACTTGACATAGAGATACTATCAAATTACTATTAAACATACGTTAAATACAAAACCAATAGCAATCGACAAATCCAATAATTAATTAAATAGATAAGAACAAGAAATGACAACGTAAAGCGAAGTAAACATAAAAATATTATTAAACTCGAATATTGACAAGTAAAATCAATTAGGAAATCAGTAATAATAATAGATTCAGGTAAAACAACAATCATAAAAAAAGAAAAAAATATAATAACGAAGAAGAATTAGAGGCTCAAAGCGAAGCGAGGCACAGCGATATTCACGCACACTCTACGGCAAATCGGCAAGAGACCAAGCGGAGCACACCGATATGCGCGCACACATTACAACTATGCGGCAGGAGATTAAGCAGACAGAATCATGCCGCTACAAAAAAAAACAAGAAGCCCACTGTACATTATGGACCGCGCATACCCGAAAGTGATGCACGAGCAATGAAGGAGAAGCTGCGGAGAGCGCAACGCTATCGTTAAGTGACATATAAGTCATGCGCGCTGGAAGCTCGAGGAGCCGCCAAAGGGGACACCGTGCGAATCGGCTAAAATGCATAGAGAAAGCTTCTATGGGCCTACAGATAAGAAAAGTAAATCAGAGGCGAGTTGACAGGAGAAGAGCAGAAGGGGACATGATGTACTAGACGAGAGGATTTTTACTCTGGTTTTCTGATTGGCCCTTCATGCAAAGTCACACGCATAAAAAGCTCCAAATAAGGAGAGAAGCTTCATCTAGGCCTTCTAATTAGCCAAACACTCACCCCGCCGAGGAGACAAAAATCAGAGATCGCCTCTCCTACAAGGTATAAAAGAGCCCAGCAACAGGTCCTCAGTTCTCAGTTCCCAATTCGCTTCAAAAAATCGTCGCCACGCGAAAGCTCTGCTCAAGCTCGGTCCGGTATAACATTTTAAGACTTGGAATATTTGACGGTTCAAACACTTAGAATATTTTCGACAATTTAAAGACTTAGAATATTTTCAACGATTCAAACTCTTAGAATATTTTGATAATTTTGGAGTTAGTATACTGACGTTGTTGTTCGTCGTTCTACGTATTAGCAAAAGATTATTTTCAATTTACTAGTTAGTTGCGAGCGAATGTTATATTAAATTTGTGGAAAAGTGAATAAATCTTATAAAATTTTGAATCGCGAGTGAATCATTTAACCGAAAGCTCCTGATTCCTGGTGTCCCTTTTCGATCCAAACCATCCACTTTGGAGAGCAGGTCAGAAGCAGAACAAAACACAAGATAAGTAATATACATGCATAGACCGTGCACCTCCCTAAAAATTCTATTTCTTTCTTTTTCTTATCACAATTCGTTGCATGAAAACTCAATCGCATCTTCCAAAAGTCTAACATAATATTAGTCCGTGATACAATAGTAACTGACTATTAAGGAAAGATTAATTTGCATTATAAATCTCAATGCTGGATTTAGACTAAGAATGCATAGATATCAATAGCGGTTTTAAAACACTTTCCGGCGGCTACTAGAGGCTGTTCTTTCTAAGATCGCGAAGGTAGTCAGGCACCGATGGCGCTAAGTTGCGTTTTAAAGCTTTGTCGTCATCCGTGCTTATAAAGCAAATCAAGCCGTAGAGTTACTGTCCAGTGACAACTCTCATAAATTTAGGACATAACACGTATAACTGACAAAATGGCTAAGAAGGTTAGTCACAAGTTTTGAAATCCATAGATCTCGGGTTCGAGCTCAGGGCTTGGCGACTTTTTTGATTATTTTGAACTGAGTTTTTAGTAGAAAAATCCACCTGGATATCCATCCAATTATTTTCAATAGGCATCTGTTTAATTAAACTTCAAAAGAAATAGCTCCAACTCGATAAACTTCTTAACGTAATGAGGTTGTCTATACCGCAGTGCGATAATAGTTAAAGACTGTTGTTATACAGGGTGTCCCATTTTAATTTACCATCCCCTAAAACTGGTTAATAATTTGCTCTGAGAAAAAAATGTTTCAAATAAAATTTGTTGGGTTCGAAGGGGGACATCTTTTGGCTATTTTAGCTGTGACCTTGAACATGACCTTCAAAGTCATTTGAATAAGATTTATCACAGATTCGGGTTCTACTAAAAAAGTAACACTTTTTGTCTTAACCATTTTTTGATCATCAATAGGTGATCCCTATTACTGAAAAAAGAATTTGTCCTAGAAATAAGCTGTTTTAGATGAATGTTACTAGCTTCAAACAAAGACAGAGGTATCCTTTGGATCACTTAAAGCAAGACCTTCACGTCCAGCCACTTAAGGCAAGACCCCGTCCAGCCACTTAAGGCAAGACCCCGTCCAACGACTTAAGGCAAGACCCTATCCAGCCACTTAAGGCAAGACCTTCACGTCCAGCCACTTAAGGCAAGACCCCGTCCAACCACTTAAGGCAAGACCCTATCCAGCCACTTAAGGCAAGACCTTCACGTCCAGCCAAGGCAAGACCCCTTTGTTCAGCTAGTCACGGAAATTTCAACGTCTCAAGTGCTCTATCAATTGCCCATTTTGTTGAATGCACATTTGTATTCTCTGCCGAAAACTTCTTTGGACATCTATTAATGTTTGTGGGGTGAACGCCCGGAATGCTGCAACAAAATTCTCTCCATCATATTTTGTGCCGTCGTCGGGGCTTCCGCGTAAACTCTCTGCTTCACGGCCCCCCACAGAAAGAAGTCCAATGGGGTCAAATCTGGCGATCGCGCAGGGAATTCACATATTGGACTACCAATTCCAATCCAACTATTTGGGTATGTCGCGTTCAGAAATCTCCTGACAAGTAGTCTACGATGAGCGGGAGCACCATCTTGCTGGAACCACATGTCTCGCCTTATTTCTAGCGGAATGTTTTCTAGAAGAGGTGGAATTTGGTTCTCGAGAATATCTAAATAAAGCTCGCCGTTTAAATTACGGTCATAAAAAATTGGACCCACAAAGTATTCCCCAACTATGCCCGCCCAAACATTAATTGACCACCGTCTTTGTGTACGGTGATCTCGCTGCCAATGTGGATTTTCTTCTGCATAATAATGAGCGTTATGAAGATTAACTCCTCCCATCTTGTCGAACTTTTCCTCGTCTGTAAAGAGAGTCCGATCAAAGAAAAATGGATCTATGCGCATTCGTGTTTCCGCCCATTGACAGAATCTAAGTCGCCTGGCAGGATCACCAGGCTCAATGGCATGTGTAAGGTGCAAGGGATATGGATGAAATCTAAAATGACGCAATACACGGGAAACTGTTGATCTGCGTACTCCATGCATTCGCTGAATTTGTCGCGTCGAAATATGAGGATCCTCGGCAATTACAGCACGAACCCCAAGCGCAATATGCTCTCTTGGGCCCGTCCGTCGCCTCTTCCTTCTTAAGTTACCTCCTTGAGCTCTTATCGTTAGAAGTTTAATATTCCTCCTACTAGGATGACGAGCGTCCGGATACCTTTCAGCGTACAGCCTCGCTGCAGCCTTGTAATTGTCATGACATTCTCCCAGAATCTTCATCATGTTGACTATCTCTACTGGCGTGTAGTCAGCCATTATCTGTTGTAGGTAGATTTTTTAGGAAATATTTAATCTTACTAGAAATAATTTATTATAAGTATTTTTCTGCTCTGAAATTCAGAAAGTCAATGAAAACCTAATGATGAGAAGCTTTGAGGAGCTGTAAGAATTTACAAGCTTTACCAATAGAACGATAACGAAGCAAAAAAATGTCTTTTAGCGAGAAATAAAGCATTTACGAGAAAAATATTTCTTAAAAAGATGCGTACTTTATCAGAGAATCTGAATATGATTTAAAATATGTACAATTTTCATTAAAAAAACTAAGCTTGATTTTGATTCTCAGTTGAAAACATGCCCCTTACTGCTCAAACTTGCCCCAGATGATGTCAAACTTGTCCCAGTTGTGACCGTAAACTTGCCCCAGATGATGTCAAATTTTCCGCAGATGACGTAAAACTTGCCCCAGAGAATGTCAAACATACCCCGAAGATTGCAAACTTCCCCCATGTGATAAAAAATGAATCAGATTAGCGTTCTAATGAACTTTGGTTCTGTTGATAAATTTTTTGGTAATTTCATTTCTTTGAAAAAGAGAGTATTTTCCATTAAAGTGATGGTTCTTTCTTAAAATGAATTTAAGGTTCGAGGTCAAGGTCATAGCCAAGCTTCAATTGCCGGAATAAAAATCGAGGATTACCGTTAAATAAATTGACTGACCTTTGAATGACCTTGTTGGTTAAGGACAAGTTCATGGCTAAGGTCATACTTGGACTTAAATTTGTAAAATTGTATACGTTTCTAATTCCTCGGATAAAATGTAAAATTTTTAACTTCTTTTAAAGGGTGGGGCAATAAGAGATATCTAGTGATTTTTTCAACTTTTTTAAAGCCGTTTACAACAAAAATTTGGGATTTTTTCAAAAAATGATTCGAACAAACAGTGTTTCTCTTTTTTAGTAGAATCCGAATCCGCCATAAAAATATGCACATTTCATATGAAAATTTGGTCTTGACTTTCAAATGACCTTGAAGGTCATGTTCAAGGTCGCAGCTAAAATAGCCAAAAGATGCCCCCCTTCGAACCCAACCAATTTTATTTGAAACATTTTTTTCTCAGAGCAAATTATTAACCAGTTTTAGGGGGTGGTAAATTAAAATGGGACATTCTGTATAATTAGAGGGCAGCAGTAAAAGCGTGGTAGGCTTTGGGGCTTCTTGTAGATCGTCATAAGTATGTTAATCTTGCGGCTGGTCGGGTATTCGGTACTACCAATCCTTAAAGACGGCATCGGCTTGTTGACCTTTACTTCCTTTTTTTTTAAAGTTGATAAGGCCCTAATTTTTTAATGCGCCGTTCAGCAACTGCTGCAGCTTTTGCTTGAGCACAGACTTCTAATCTTCATTCGACGGCATGTTTCTCCAGGTTGAGGGGTACTCCGTTATGAGACAGGATAGGAATAAGCGTGGGGGTGGAGTCGCCCTTTACATCCGTAATGACTACAAAGTCACTCTTCTGTGTTCCTCGCCAACGGAGGCAATGTGCGACAGGGTATCATGTCACCTATATTTGTTGCGCTAGTTTACCGTCCACCGGATGTCATAGTCTCGGATGACTCCGATCTTATTAATGATCTACACAAACACTCGGTGGACTACGAATGCAGAATTGTGATGGGAGACATAAACGCAAACATGTTGTTGAGCTATCACGATGCAGAGTTTTTTCCAGAAATCGCGCGAGAGTTGAATCTCAAATTTGTAGATCATGGCACGACGCTTCATGTAGGAGATTCTCACACCTGGATTGATGTGATCCTAACCGACGAAGACAATACGGTGCTGAATGCAAGCAACTCACTGGCGGCATTTCCAAGTAGGCATAATAAAATTGATGTTGAGATTGACTATCACACTGCTAAACCTCTAACTCTCAAAGGGTTTGAATACAGGGATTTCAAGGGTATTAAAACGAAGGAACTTTTGTCCCTCCGTTTTAATACCCTTGAACCCCATAATTTAACGCAAACAGCACTGCTTAAACTCACAGAAGACATTAGGACGGGTATTGACAGTGATAAGCGCCTCCTGACAATTTTGCTACTGTTTGATTTGAGTAAATCTTTTGACACAATTTCACCATCTAAATTCCTTCGCAAACTAGTTGGAATGAGTTTTTTCTAGTTTGATGGTTATGTGGGTTCGATCATTCATGATGGGACGTAATCAGAGAGTGGTTACCAGAACAGACGGGGAATCTGATTGGTTAACAACCAACCTTAGTGTTCCGCAGGGCTCGATACTGGGGCCTCTTCTCTTTAGCTTGTACATCAATGATTTAAAAGATGTTTTGTATAAATTTAAAAGCCTGCGGGGGTGTTTAGATGACGGTGTCACGCATCTGCTATACGCGGATGACTTGCAGGTATATACTCAGGTCACGAGGGATGATCTAGTTGGGATGGGGGTGGATCGCATGTCGGCTGTGGTGCGCTCTGCACCTCGACACAAAGAAAACGCAGGTAATAATCATTTTCGGTTCCGAGCACAACATAAATCAGCTTCAGAGGCTCAACCTGCAGGGTGTTGAGGTTCAGGATGGTGTCTTCGTGCCCTTCGTCGATTTAGTGAAGAATCTTGGTGCGATCATGGGCTCTAAACTAACATGGAAACCACAGGTGGATGCTGTTAGCCGCAAGGATAACAGAGTCCTTTATGGGCTGAGATCTTCTAGGTCCTGCACCACTGACGTTCTATGCAAGTAGCAGGCCGGCGCCCTTTTCGTTTCTCACCTGGACTATTGCTCAGTGGTTTACCTGGATGTGTCGAAGGAGCTTCAGACGAGACTACAGAGGTTGCAGAATTCATGTGTAAGATAAATTAAAGATGTTGGACGGGACGAGCACATCACCTCTCACCGAAGTGAACTGAACTGGTTGGACATTAGTAATCGAAGAGCCTATTTCGCTGCGGTACTTGTTCTACAAGGCTTATTCTATGGGGCAGTCCCTGTATCGTTTTGCCCTCTTCGAAAAAATCCAGTGCAGGTCCTCGCCGAGGGTATCCTGGAAACTGACCTTACCGAAGTCGCGCACAGAGGTGGGCCAAAATTCATTTCGAGTTTTTGGGGCGAGGCTGTGGAATTCGCTGCCAGACAGCATAAGAACTTTGGCCTCGCTCTAGAGATTCAAAGTGGCTCTGCGTAGCTATCTAATAAATGTAAGCGAAAATCGGGCCTGACGATGGATCTGTGCATGAGGCTGCATATTTGCTATGATATTAGCTCCGTAAACGTTATATTAAATATATTGTCTGTGATAATGTAAATCACTGCGATTGACTACGAAAGAATAAGGGGCTAGCACCGAACTTGTTCTCTACAAGTGTCGCTAAGTGCCAGAAAATTGTACTGAGTGCACTTCGTAAAGTTGTATATTTTTTGACTTGCTCAAATAAAAGTTATTCTACTCTATTCTATTCTAGTTTCAAAGTTTATCTGGCTTAAAACATAGTTATAACATATATACCTATATACCACTTAAAAATAATATTTTTAATGAAAAATTAAAAAAATGTACCAAGAAAACATAAGGCGTTTCGCGTTAACTTTTACAGTGCAGCGCGCAAGTTCCAAATCATCCTATTTTTAACTTGTATTAGCGCTACTACTGTAACGCCCTCGGCTATGATGCTGTTGTCGGTTGCAACATTTTTTATGATTAGTTTATTATGGGGGAATACGGAGAACGACAAGAATTTTTATGAGATTTTCATTTCCGCAATCCTGAAGAACAGCCTGGTTGGGAAACCCTTTGTTAGTGAAAAAGAACTTAAATTCGCGCCTTTAGAATATAACTCGATTTGAAAAGCCCCGAACAGTCGATGCCACGCGTTAGTTTTATAGCCTTTCTTCTAAGAAAGAGAGAGAGTGAGAGAGAGAAGCTTCTAGCGGGCTAGTAGCACTGTATTGAATTTACACTTACCTTTTGTTGAGTCACTGCTTTGTTGCTCTGTTACCTGCTCGTACTCTCGGCGGGTGATCGGACCCACTGGGTCTAGTCGACGCGAGATATAAGTTATTTAGTTAAGGGATGAAATTGAAAATGGAAAAACTCGGAGTTAGGAGTTCTATTTAAAAATCACGATTTAACAGCAATAAATCTTTTTTTAATCGCTAAAAATGACAATTACCCGAAATTTGTCGACGCTCAGTGTAACTATGGCGTTATCGACTCGGTTAAATTTTGTCTGACGTCGACTAAGTTTCCGATTGAACTTCTAAGATTGTGATAATGCACTTGCCCGGCCCCAACCAAGATTCTAGGCGCGACTGAAAGATATTAACCCCGACTGAGAGTACAAGTCCGAATGAGGGACCCGTGCAGTTTACCCGGACCCTTATATAGACGGACTCCTCCTATCGCGAATGTTCTAGAATATTCTCGACAAAAATATACAATAAAAGGGCTTAACTTTTCCATATATGGATTTATCTATGATCGCCCCCTACTACTCTTCTTACTATTTTTCGTCTCTGGCTTTTCTTGCTGCTTGTCATACGTCCCCCACAGATTTAGTTCCGGCCTGCTCGGCTCTATCATTATTGTGTTTGTTCAGGTGGTCGAGCTTCTTTGCATCGTATGGCTTGTCCGGGTTTCTTGCAGTCGCCAAAATAGGTAAGGCTGCTTCTTTCGTGTACCTCTCTTGCAATAGGTGTCGAAAGGGGGACCGCTGTTGGCTTGGGCCCCGCGATGCGTAGGTAAGGTGGTCCGTCGATAATAGGTATAGATTTTGGCTATCGTGGAGCATTGCGTTTCTAGCATCTGGATCTCCCAATATGTTCTTGATTTTCCTTGTTGCGGATATAATGTTTTTGTATTTTTACACTCGTTATTGAAATGCTTCTAGCGACGTTTGGTATGCTCAAATCTCAGTCTAGTTTTAACTTTCGTGTATTATAATTTCACGACGTATTTAAGTTAGTTATTCTGACTCTTTGTTTAATTGTATTTTACCGAAATTTGTGTTCGTATAATAATGTCGTCTCGCGCATGATTGTTCGTATTTCGTTTTGGATATTTTTTATATCAATCGTTTTACTTTAATTTAATAATGTTTCTATAATATATCCGCATAAGATCATTTTGTCTCTCCTGTTCTTATCGTCTCCCGCTTCCTATCTTTTAAAGTATTCGGAATGTATAATGTGCTTTCTCGAGATGGCTTGTACTTTTATTCTCTTGACCTTCTCGGCTCGGAGCTATTCAGGGTTTACTCTCACTCAATGTCGTCGATGCTCTCTCTCTCTCTCTCTCTCTCCCCCGCTATACTCAGTAGGATTGCTATTCTACTGCTTGTATATAATATATTTTCAGTATCTATAATCATTCTTATTGAAAATAGAAATGTAAAAAATTGAGCATTTCACACTACAAAGTAAGTAAAAAAATTCTTTAATCATCGTTTTCGATGTATTTCTTCCTCAGCTTTTCAACGGTGCAGGCAGTTTTCCCAAAATTTTTCATTTTCCCTTGAAAAAACTATAAAACGTCTTATATCTCGGAAGGTATTGTAACGGGGTGGTTTACGCCGATGCGACGGCTCCAAGGCTGCGCCGTCGCTTGTGCAGCCTACCGCTGCCGTATCGCCGTGACACGCTGCTCGACTAGTCAGTTCCTGCAAATCGCGAAGCACGCGATTTACCCGCGTAGGCTGTCGGGGTACTCGGGAATATGAGGACGTTAGGAGCAAACGAAATATCAACACTTAGATACAAGCGAATGTCTGTTTATTCAGGTTCGAATTACACGAGCTAACAACCGTTGAATATGCTGTATACGCGCGACACGAGAAGGCAGATTACGCACGCCGATAATAACTCGCTCGCGGCGGGTTCGATCGCAAATATCATTGAAGCACGACAAAGGATGATTGTACTTACAATCTCGCTAAGCGCCGCTCCTGCGTGGTGCGGCGCGCGCAAAATGGCGGGAGCGTCCTCCCTCAGCTACACCGCGTGGACTGCGAGTCGGTGGCGTACCGACAGGTTCGTCGCGGGCTCGCTGGATCACTCCGCTCGCACGCTCGCCTTCACTTGCTGCTCCACAGATACACTCACGCACAGCGGAGGCACAGTAGGTCGCGTTCGCGCGGTATCGCAAGGTCGATAATCTCGAGCACGTGTTGCTGCTCTCGTGGCCGGAAGCTATCTGTCAATCGCGCACGCGTCGCGTCGCGAGCGCCGCGCACAGCGCCTGCGCGCCGAACCGCGGCGACCCTGCGCATGACCTTGCGCGCGCGATTCAAACCGCTGGATCGCTTACAGTATATATTTAATATATTTTTTAATGATTTATATCGAAAGCGGAGTAAATTTTAAATAGAAAAATATGTTTTCCCAGGTGTGCTCAACTTTTTATCTTTATGAAATACAACGCGCAAAAGTAGACAAAACGCGTGAACATTCAATTTTTTACCAACTGGTTTGAATAGCGCGCGCTGCGCGGCGTAACCTGGAAGATGTTTAGACTTTCTGATTTAGATGCATGCGCACTACATGAGCTAACCACATAAGGTCAATCTTGGCTTGACAACATCCGGTCACGATTTTTTTATTTAGTGATTTCAATTTATCAAAGTAATCATTTTATAAATTTTCATACTTTTTTTGCTTTCTTTAATTTTTCCCAGCTTTTGACGTAGGATCGCTTTTTCCAGTGTTTTCGATTTAGCATTTGATTTTTTCTGAGTGTTAGTTGACGAGTTTAGTACAGCTACCGGTATTTTTTCTTTTCTCTGTCTAACAGTTTGTTTTGGAAAGATTTGTTATTCAGGACTTAAATACGTTTTCTTTAGGATCAATTTACTTTGATCTATTGGAATAATAGCATGAAATTGTAAAATTCTTGGTATAGATTTTAAATCATCTAACCTTGGTTTTAATTCTAGAGCAGTCTTTTCATCAAACTCTTTACCGCCATAAAAAGTTTACGTTTCTTTGCAATAACTTTTAGCTCAGTTGTAGAGCTGTTCTGGCGTTAAAATTCAATTATTCGAAGAAAGTTGTAGACAAGCTCGTTTTGCACCTCTTTTAAAAATCGAGCCTATGCCATCACTTGCACCTTTGCCGTGTGCAGTGGCATAAAAATGCCATTCAGCTGGAATTCCAAAATCTCTCTCATGGAAAAGAAGATTTTGGAAATTACTTTTATTTTGAGAATGCTAACCTGTATATAGAACGTACCAAAAATAGTTTCGGTTCAAAAAAATATTTTGCTGGTTGATCACTCTCATATATATGGAGCATGATCAACTGTTATTAAATCGTAAACGACCCCAAATATTTGAAAACACCGCGATGATAAATAAATTGCCCAGAATTTAACAATTTGACGAAAAAACTCTCGTGGCCTATTTCATAATAACAAATATATATATATGAGTCCTTCCATGTCAACCGGATCAGTGGTGTCGCCAACATTTGAAGGCATTTCAAAATACGTAACAGCACTCAATTTTATGTTCTGATCATAAGCTTCAAAATTCCGTATGCGCTTTTGCAAAACTCAAAATGATAGTGTCAATATGGCGGCTATAATCAAGAAATTTACTAATGATGTATCAAAAAGTTCAATTTTAGGTTTAATGATCTAGACAATTGTGTGTTGAATACGCAAACCGGTTTGCAAATCTGTGCCCAATCTTTCTGAATGAGAACGTCTGGGCTTTATTCCTATAGAGAGAAATCTCCTAGGAGTCTCCAAAATATTCCGCCTCCCGGCCGAGTCCCAACTCCCAGACCCCCGGAGAGTCACTAGTTCCCAGGAATCCCTACTATTGCTCTGGTCGAATCTTTTCTTACAGTCTGGCGCTGCGCACGATAAGTTCTGCAAAAATCCTTAACTATACGCATCTCTGTCTGTGGCCGCTACAACGTACCCAGACTAAGCCCCCCTCTCCTGCAAACTACGCCTTCTGGCATTACAAAATCAATCTACCCCTTTTAGGACAAGACATATTATACTACGTAACTCTAAACTCACGTTAGCCCGCTATCGGGTACTGCTGTTGGCAAAGAGAGAATTCTAACCCGCTCTTCACTCGCAAGAGTAACGTTGGAATCGATGTCTCTGAGACATCTCGGTAACAATTTTAAACCCGATTAAATAGTCCTAGAAATCTGAACCGTTGTTGCCCAAATGAAAATTTTGAGATGTGTTACTTTATCTAGGGAGAGACTACATATACAATTATTTTTAAATAAATATTATAAAACTTTTGTCAATATCTAATTTTTATATCAATTTTATAAATCTCTATAACTGAGAAGTTTCAAAACAAGTACTATTATTTTGATTCTACTTCATACACATACTGACTTGTGAGTTCTTGTTAATTGAATCCTGATATTTATGCTAGTCAAAATATATTTTATAGTTTTACAGTTTTAGCCAAAGTGCGCAGAAGAATTTTGTAAGTAAGCCAAATCTTAACACAATTTTAACTTATATAAATATAAATATATTATCTGCAATATTTTGTCTAATATATAATATAAATTTCTTAAAATTTATAAAACATTCTCTCTTTTTTCTCTACTATTAAATAAAGATTAGGAAATTGGCTAGAACTCCACCTTGAATGTCATGAAGTTAAAATATGTATGCGATTTTTCTGTGCTATAATTCTTCTATATTCTATGGAGATCTATGTTAAGCTTGAAAAACATATATTCAAAATAATATTTTTTTCTTTGGGTATTACGCGTTTGATAAAAATGTCTATCGCAAAATGTAAGCGTCATAAATGAGTTTCTTTTAACTAAAAGTCGGACGTCAATTATTGTAATAACAAGGAAAAGATATAAGACTAATTATGGCTTCCTTTGAAATAAACCTATGTGCATATGCCAAATATTTTGCTGAATTTTCTACCAGGGCTAATCAATACAAGAATTAAATAATACCGTTTAAGTGTGACGAGGGTACCAGTCAATTTTTTGCATCGTTTCAATGCCGACTCTAATCGGTCTGGTTCCTCTTTCAAGAATTTTTCTTCCCTCATGACCTTTTCCATCTCTATGCTCAGCAGACCTTTCATACCTTCTTGCAGATTTGGAAAACGCACTTTCAAGTCAGCTACGGTTTTGCTATTAAGAAAAAATAATAATAGTGAATAATACATATGCACTAAACTTTCATTTATAGTAATACATATACATTATTAATATGATGATAACTGACAATTATAACAATAACCAATAAAACTGCGATATTATAAATGGTAATTATTTTTTTAATTGACTTTATATTATCTTCTTAATATTAAGATTAGTATAGGTTAGTCATTTTAGGCAGTTTCCCCTAAAACCCGGCCCAGAAGCCCGGACGAATGTCGGTACAGAAGGGGAAGGGGTCATACGTAGAAGCATCATAAGACTAGTTTGGAACGCGATAATCCGATGATTCTCGGGGATATGAGATAGCTACAAAAATGAGTAACAGAGACCTGTCAGTGCACCAACAGTCATTCTAGTACCTTGGATAAGAAGCAGAGGAGGGGAATTATAAATTAATTATTGTTAAAAATTATGTGTTTTGTCATTTATTGCCATAATGCATTAAATGCTACCCCACACCTGAAAAAGAACTTAACTTTTCATTTTTTTAAATTAGAATTTCTCTAAAACAAACTTATCGAAGTTTGAAATAATATTCTTTATCAAAAGTTTCTAAGAAGACTTATTGCCTCTTAGATATTTTGGTATAAAACAAACATTGTTGTGTAGTTATCTTTCAGAGAACTTATGTAAAGCATCTTCAGACATACTAAACTGGCTGAAAAAGAAAATCCAAGAAAAATAATATATATATAGCCTTGCAGTTCATAGAGTTTTTCCTGTAATATGCTGAATACTGAGTGTATTACTTTGGTCTAATTTACCAATCATTTTGTCAATTGCCGTCCCTATCGCAATTTCTTATATGTATATATGGAGCATGATTAACAGTTATTAAATCGCAAATATAACGACCTCAAATATTTAAAAATACTGTGACAGTTCATACACTCGCGTCTATGTAGACACATACATGCATACGCAACACTCACAATCACACATGACGCCCGGCAAGGCGAATATCGAGGCGGCAGGAGCCGCACACGAAGCATAAACAAGGTAAGAGAGAGTACCGCGGAGAGAGACAACGCGTTATAGGAGTAACAGCGCCAGTAAATGAATGGTTTCGTAAAAGAGCACTTTAAAATAATGAAGATTGCTTGCACAATAACTTAAATGACTCCTGTTTGGTAAAATTAGGTTCTTTTCGATTCATTACATTATTATAAAAATAATTTACATGTTAAAAATAAGTTATTATTTTGTAAAAAAGGAAATTATATCTTACTACAAGGTTGACCAGTAAATGAATGCCAGTAACCAGTGAATGAATGCTTCGGACCCAATGAATGAATACGATATTTCAGAATGCATAAATCTTAAGTTTTTATATTATTTATAACTTATAAACCTATTTATTATAATATAATTAGTCAAAACAGTTTATTAAACATTTAAAATTTTATCTTCAAACTTTTATTAAGTATTTGAACAGTACAGTATTAAAAAACTGATATTTATTTTAACACTTTTAACAAACTTTTGTAAGAATAAATATATCTTTAATATAAATTATCGTTTAGAACACATTTTAATACATAGTAGTAATATCACATTGTATTACCTTAAAAGAGAACATCACAACGCTTAAATATAAACATTCATGTTCAGCCTTAATTTTATTAACTGGAGTAGAAGTATCTTCGGATATTTGCAAATTTTGTAAAACTTCTTTTTTTGCAGGATTTTCTTTTTCTGCTGATCCAAAATTGTTTCCTTTGGAAGGGACAGAGGACTTTTTTGGCTTGACATTTCGTTTTCGTTGTTCAATCTTTTGCTGCTCCTTTTCTCTAATTTTTGTTTGTCTTTCCTCTTCTTTTGTCTTTCTTTTTGATTCGGCTTCTTCTTGCTTAATTGTTTGCCTATGAATCTTTTGTTCTTCTCTCATTTTTTTCTTATTTTCTGCTTCCTCTTGCTTAATTTTTTGTTTAAGAATCTTTTCTTCTTCTTTCAATTTTTTTCTTAGTTCTTTTTCTTGTTTAAGCCTTTCTTCTTCCTCTCTTTTTTTCTTAAATTCTTCTTTCCACTGTTCTGATGTCAGAGCATAAATAGGAGCTTCATTAACTTTCTTTTTGTTTATTTTGGAAATTTCGATGCGTGGAAAGTGCAAAGTTTCTTTCCATATTTGATTAGTATATTTTGCAGAAGGTAGAGTACTATTTAATTGATCAGTCTTTACTTGAATACGATTTTCAGCTTCTTTGGAAATTCCGTGGAAAAAATGATATTTAAAAATTGATTTATACAAATTTAGAAAAATAATTAATCTTTTACAGTACTTACCGACAACAGATGGAGCATCATTAACTGATTGAATGGTGAGTTTGATTTTATTCGAGAATGGATTTGGTAATATCTGATCATTTAGGAATGATGGTGACGTCAAAGGAGTGCTTGTAATAAAGTTGCATTTTGAACTGTTCGATGCATCTAATACCTCTTGAAAATCTTGCTCTGTGGCCACATTTTTATATGAATTATTAATTTCCTCAGTGAATACCCCACTATCATTAGAATTGTCGGTCATATTTATTCTTGAATGAGCATTATCAGTTTGTGAAGATGTCCCATTTGTTTGCTGAGCGACCATTTTAATCTCAGCAGTAGCAACACTACTTTCTTTGGCATTTGTACCTACATCTATTATTGCAATCTCTTGATTTATTACATTTATATCTTGGCAATCAATAATTTCTACACTAGCTAAGGAGTAGTGATCAAAAATTTTCATACTCGGATCTTCTATATTAATAATTGACACATTTTCTATTTCATTTTCAGCAATATGAGTCAAAACCATCATTGGCACATTTTCTATAACATTTTCAGCACTATCATTCGAAACTACTATTGGCACATTGTTTGCTACATTTTCAGAAATATATTCATTCAAAACCTCAGCTGTTTCAGTTGACTCAACCATCGCTTGCTTTTTTCTTTTCCAGATTGAAAATAATATCTTTTCTTGTACTGGTTCTGTTGCGACGTGCTGCCTCCCAGCAGCGCGCACGCAACTCTTGCGCCTCTGATGCGCTCGATTTATTTTTCGTCGAGGGACTCGACGCGATCACTGTAACTTGGGAGAGTTGGGAAGGAGGAAAGAAAACAAGACTACAAATTTTATTAAAAAGAGACTCTATATTTCACCCAGCCCCTCCCTACAACGTGGTGGCTAGAGAAGCCTCCCACGCGTCGTACGGCCACGCAGGGCCTTCGCACTGTCTCTACTACACGTAGGCTCGGTGCTCTCCCGGTGCGTAAGCACCTGGTAAGCCACCGGCCAACCTCTCTCGGCACACGCACTCGCCTGCCTCGCACGACACGCGCCGGCCTAGCGCAGAGCCAGACCGTGCAGCTCGCTGTCGCCGGCAGCACTCACTCGCTCTATCTCTCTCTCTCTCTCTCGCACACACGACCGCGCGCGCCCGCCTCGCGTTAGCTTCTTCCTCAGCGCAACGCTGCACTGGGTCAAAGCGCGATCGGCTATACCGCGCTCACTCGCTCGCCGTCTCTTGCTTTCTCGCTCTCTCTCTCTCTCTCTCTCTCTCTCTCTCACTCTCGCGAGCCCCGCACTGCTCGCTACGTTCTCGTGCGCCCGGCACCGCACGCGAAAACTCACGGTACTCTCTCTCTCTCGCACGCTCTCTCTCTCTCTCTCTCTCTCTCTCTCTCTCTCTCTCTCTCTCTCTCTCTCTCTCTCTCTCTCTCTCTCTCTCTCTCTCTCTCTCTCTCTCTCTCTCTCTCTCTCTCTCTCTCTCCGTAAGTACAATCAACTGTCATACACTGCACGTCTCTGTTTTTGTACTGCTTTCTGCCGCTTTTTGCCTTCGGGCATTTTTTATTTGCAGTTTGTTGCACGCTCCTTAATGCAACCTTCAAGCTGATGTAAAATTCACTGGAGGCTGCATTAGCTTTTTACCACTATTCTTCACCTAAAATTTCATCACTGCAACATAACCTGCAAATCTCCTGGCGCCGTTTTTCTCTGCTTGGCTTGATTTCTATCTCTTTGGATATACACGTGGTGACACCTCTTGAGTCGACGGAACAACAGCTCCAGCTCCATCAAACACAGGTCGGTACGCTCCACTCTACTTACTCTCCACTACCACCATCTGGAGACGAGTTCTACAAGCTCTTTTACCTGCTCTACCTTATCTCTTACTTTATCAACTGCCAGTAAGTTGCCGGTAAAAATGAGCAATAGCGTGGAGAAGCTCACAGAGCAATATCAAACCATCTGCCATACCTGTAATAAAGCCATCCAGACAAAAGACCCTAAACAATGCGAAATATGCAATTTCTACTTTCACACAAGGTGCATTTCCTTTCGGTCTGTGATGGTGAGAGCTGTTGCAACGTTTGCGTGCTCAGCCTGTGCTGAAGCACAAATAAGAAGGAGACTTGAGTCTTCTCTCAATGGCAGCAGCGCAACATCTAAGGGCGCCAAGAAGAAGACGCAGTCTGCACCACCTTCCACTAATCCCTCGCGCAGTCAATCGCCTATGCGCAATATAGAGTCATCGTCATCGACATCGACAATGGAGTCCACCCTCCAAAACATCTTTGTGGCTCTGAGGGAGATCAGTGCCAAGCAGGATAGCGCAGCGGAGGCTCAGAGACTCCTAACGGAGAGGATCTCTGGGCTTGAAGCGAGGTTAGGCCCCCTCGAACAGCGCCTGCAAGCCCTTGATGTACTGCCTCAGCTCCAGACTCGCATGACAGATGCTGAGTCAACCATCACCGAGTTGAAGGCAGAGTTACAACATCTTACATCAGGGCACGCCTCCCTGCTCGCAGCGAATAGCAGCAACATCTCTCCAGCCGCTGATCCCCTCGAGATCACAAATCTACGAAGGGAACTAGCGGCCATCAAGAATCGCCAGGAGCAGAGCAACAACACCGCGGTGGTCATCACAGGACTGAGCTACACCAAAGAGAGCTCACTCAACCTCCTGGCTTTTACAGTGCTTTCTGCCCTTGACCCCGCCCTCATTAAGAGGGATATCGTCGCCACCAGGATCATGGGAAGACTCAACGCTGTCAACAACACCTCGACAGCTGACAGCAGACTTCCACCTATCGCTGTCACACTGTCTTCCCATGCCCTTGTACGCTCCACCTTGGCGGCGAAAATAAAGAAGGGCAAGCTCCACACATCAGAGCTTAACGCCAATCTACTGGAGGAAGCCAAGGCCTTAGCCCCAGACCATCAGGGTCTCATTAACATCAATGAGCTGCTTCCCCCAGAGATACATAAACTTCGTGTTAGGGCCAGGCTGGAGGCCAGGAGGAGACAAGGGTGCAGATCCTATGTGAGAGACGGGAGAATCTTCATTCGCACTGCTGAAGATAAGGAGCGAGCTACCATCATCACCAGCGATGAAGAACTGTCTAATTTTTTAGCCAGGAGACCCCTTATCAACAGCAGCAGCAACTAAAAATGACTCATCTCATTCCACCAACACCACCATCATCTTCATTGTCGCTCACCTCATCTTCATCCGGTTCCAAAGCAACTCTGTCCGACGGTCTAAGGGTCTGCCATTTCAATGCAAACTCCCTAACGGGTCACATTGAGGCGGTAAGGCTCTTTTTGTCCACTCGTCCCCTTTATCACGTGATAGCTGTAACTGAGACCTGGCTGGACGACAAGGTACAAACAATACCTCTACTCGACAACTACATACTCTTCAGACGGGACCGAAACAGAAACGGTGGAGGTGTGGCCCTCTACATACATCTATCACTAACGGCTACTGTTCTGACATCATCTGACGGTGACTGGTTGGGTAAGCCAGGGAAGCCAGAGTATCTCTTCTGCGAGATCTCCGCAAAAGAGGTCTCCCCTATCTTTGTGGGAGTTGTGTATCGTCCACCCCATGCACCATTCATTCAAGGTAATGATTTCATTGAAAAGCTCACGACACACATGCACAATTACTCCACAAAGATAATTATGGGGGATTTCAATGCGGACCAACTCTCTAGATCCGAAGATGCCAAATTCATCAAGGCCTTCGTAGAGGAGAACTCTCTTCAGTCGGTTCCTTATGGTGCAACACATCATAAACAGGAATCTGACACCTGGCTTGACCTCTGCTTAATAGACGAGCAGGATCGCCTGCTGTCGCACTGGAAAACTGACACACCTTTCATAAACGGACATGACCTGATCACGGCCACTCTAGACGTACAGATACCACGCTACGACCCGAAAACTTTTACATACAGAAACTACAGAGCAATCTGTGCCGAGAGACTTAAGGCCTACCTCGGTGCATGTGACTGGTCATCGCTCGCCACCTCATCACTCGACGATTGCATCAACACCCTCAACACCAACCTGACTAACGCCATTACTCATCTCGCTCCATTACGGACAGTGACACCCGGACCGAAGCGTCACCCGTGGTTTACCACGGCTCTTCGTGACCTCTTGAAAGAACGGAACAGACTCTACAGACGGTTTCGCAGGTCACGTCTCCCGCAAGACCTGTATTTTTACAGGATAGCGAGGGATGAAGCTCATAGGCAGGTCGAGGACGCCAGGCTGAACTACTATCACACACGCCTGTCCTCCTTGACCGATGCCGGTGAGATCTGGAGAGAACTTGAGAGACTTGGAATCACCACCTCCAAAGTAAAACCTCCCTCTCGTTTCTCCAGTGAAGACCTCAACGCATATTTCAGCAGCATTTCCAACGACCGTCAGGCCCCCAATGTGAAGGAATACATGCAGACCCTGGAGAGTCTGAACATCCCCGAACACTTCTATTTCAGAGAGATAACGGAATCGGACGTCTTATCTGCAGTGATGCACTTTGACTCCCAGGCCAGGGGTAGTGACGGCATCCCACAGGTTGTCATTCTCAAAGCACTGCCGGTACTCGCTCCATTCTTATGTCGTATTTTCAACCTTTCTTTGAGCGAGTCAAGCTTCCCCTCCGACTGGAAAAAGTCACTGGTGCATGCACTGAATAAAGTCAGTTCGCCAACAGCCTTAACTGACTATCGTCCGATCTCTCTTCTTTGTTTCCTGTCCAAGGCGCTGGAGTGGCTAGTGCACAGACAAACCTCGGAGTATCTTGAGTCGAGACTTTTCCTCGACAACTTACAAACTGGTTTTCGCACTGGCCACAGCACACAGTCCGGCTTAATTAAGCTGACTGATGATGTCAGGCTTGGAATAAACAGAAAGAAAGTAACACTTCTACTTCTTTTTTACTTTAGTAAGGCGTTTGACACAGTGTGTCACGCCAGACTACTCAAAAAGCTAACCTTCTTCGGCTTTTCTAAGCAGGTCATCCGTTGGTTTGCCTCATATCTCACAGGCAGAAAGCAGGCCGTCATTGGTGACAATGACGAACTCTCCACATTTCTACCGCTAAACACGGGAGTACCACAGGGGTCCGTACTGGGACCACTATTATTCGCATTGTACATCAATGACATCGGCCTCTGCTTGGACTCGGACGTATCTCATCTCATCTACGCGGATGACCTGCAAATTTACAGCCAATGCCACCTAGAGGAGCTCGATTCCTGTTCCGAGAGGTTGAGTGCTAATGCCGAAAGGATAATGGGCTGGGCTGCGCTAAATCATCTCAAACTGAACGTACTCAAAACTCAGGCGATCGTCCTGGGCTCCTCCTATTATATAAACGCTCTTCCTTCCACCGCTAACACCTACATTAAAATAGGAGAGGCCCAGGTTGAATATCGGTCGACAGTGCGTAGCCTGGGGCTGGTGCTTGATTCTAAACTCACCTGGAAAGAGCACGTTACACAACTGTGTAAACGTGCACACTCTCTCATGTATAGACTGTATTTTTTTAGAAAGAGCACTGGTTTCGAGCTGCGCAAGCATCTTGTGCAGGCCTTACTTTTCCCCATCATCGACTACTGTTCATTGGTATACTGTGACCTCTCACAAGAACTTGACACCAAACTACAGAGACTGGTGAACACAGGAATACGTTACACCTATGGTATAAGGAGGGACGAGCACATCGCCCCCTACAGGCGTGAGTTGCAATGGCTCACCACCGCCGGACGTAGGAAGTACTTTACGGCCTGTTTTCTAAGAAAACTATTCAATACTGCCACTCCATCCTACATCTTGGCCTTTTTCGACTTCCACGTTGCACTCCGCCCAGTGAGGGGCGAGGTGACTCCCCTGGACATTCCCGTTTTCGCCACAGAGGCGCTGAGGAATTCATTCCACGTAAGCGCCTCATATCTCTGGAACTCATTACCAGCTCATCTCCGTAACATTGAATCAATACCTCTTTTCAAACGTCGGATCAGGCAACACTACCTCAATCTAGAGAGAATCTAAATAGCCATCACGAATCCAGCTTACACAACATTTCTCACCCCATGTACAACCATGCATACCACACTCATTCAAAGCACTTCGTCCCACACCATCACTCATACATGCATCCTCATTTGTCATTTTAACTTCTAATTATTAAGCTATATTTATCTGTAAAAATATTTAAATCTGTATCTGTAAAAATATTTTTGTAAATACCTCTATATTATATATCTTCTTACTCTTTTTTGTATAACACAATGTACAGACAATAAATCTAATCTAATCTAATCTAATCTCTCTCTCTCTCTCTCTCTCTCTCACGTGCACACACCGGTCTCCGACGGCACGCTTGCTCGCGCCGGAGATTTCGCGTAAAAACAATGAGTCTTACCTCTCGAGGGGGGGGACGAGCCCCTGGTTCCCTCCTCTCCCACGAAGCGCCGGAAGCCCCGCTGCCGTCAGGCCCGCTGGCTTCCTGGGTGCCCGGGGTCTCTCTCTCTCTTCTCTCGGCGCCTGGCTGGCGAGGAGGCTGAAGCTCCTGGCTGGCCCCGGACGTCCTCTCTTCCTCTCCGCCGCTGATGCCTGTTAACCGCTGGCGACGCACTCGCCAACGGGACAGGTGGATAGTCCTGGGGACGGCGTGACACTAAGTGTCTTCGCCGTGGCACTCACTGTTTCTCTTTCTCTCTCTCACTCTCACGATGCACAACACTCGCGTGAGGCGGCACTTGTAAGCGTCGACTTGCGTCGACGATGTCAGCACGAGAACTGACCCGATTCGCGCGCGCTCTCGCGAACTGCCGCGCCACATGCTTCACACATATCGCGGGCCTGCTCATGTAAGAGCCGCGCTGATTGGCTCCCGGTCCGCGCGAGCCGTTGAGCCTCGCGTTGCAGTCAGCCGATAGGCTGAAAACCGCGAGACGCTGGCTCTGGCTTCGCGCGCTATCCCGCGCTCGTGTCTCTGCTTGCTGCGCCGATTTCTCAGAAATCGCGCGGCAGGCTCGACAATAAGCTGGCCCGACGCCGCTTCACCGTAAACAGTCTGGCTCTCGCATGTTTACGTGCAGGCTTAGACTCGCCGAATCGGTCGGAAATTTCCCGACTCGACTCGGCTGCGACGTACAACGTCGCAATCCTCCCCCCTTAACCTTGCTAGCCAGGCTGAGGAAATTCCCTGAACCATATTGGTCCCAGGAATTTGGAAAACCGCCCAGCTCTACCCTGTTAGTGTTGGGTTTGAACTGGGCGGGGGCGCCATCCTTCATCCACCCACTCGCCCCGGGGTCACACAATTGACGATGCAACCCCGTATTCTCCACCTCTGGCCTGGCTTTTCTCTGGCTCTTCTCCGCTGGCTACTCTGACTCACTGCCGAGGCTCGTCTCGCAGTCGTCCGTAAACTTCACGGAGGACTAGCTCTCGAGTCTCGGCCGAAACCCCTTCCAGGCCCCGCAGGATCTGCAGGATCTGCTCTACCGGTTGAGATCGGTAGGCATCTCCCACTGCCTGCTGGCGCTGGTTTGGGTGTTCCTCCACCCGCTCCGGCTCTATCCTCACTCTCCTCCTGGCGCTGTCCTCCGAGCTCACCGCTGATGCGGTGGCTTCTCTCCTCTCTCTCCTGGGACTGGCCACCCTGACTGCGCTGCTCGACCCCCTGTGCTCTCGATATGCAGCTGCACAACGCGGGCAGCCAGCCATAAGCACCCCGTGCCTTCCGCAATTGTAGCAGAAGTCACGGGTTACCTCACGAGGGCACTCGTGAAGGCCATGGCCAAACTGCCAGCAGTTGAAACAGCTGTACGGAGCTGGATCTACCGACGGATCGGTCGGGATCGGGGTCAGTCCGCCGAACCACACGCCCCTGTGCTTTACGGCCAGGGTCCTGCGGGCGGCGGATCTGCTCCGAACCCTTACACGACCCGACGGGCGATCCAGGGCCTGCTGCTCCCCGCGACGCGACCTCTCGGGTACTCCCCTGGGCCGTTGTCGCTGCTCTCGGTCCCTCTCTCTCTGGCGCGGCTCCTCCACCTCTGGCTGCGCCTCTCCCTCTCTTCTTACTCTCCTCGCTTCCCGCCGGCGGGCAGCCCTGGCCGCATTGCGACGGGCGTTCCGCGAAGCGGTCTGCGCTGTCTCTGGCATCTCCTCTGGGGCAGGAGTGGCCGGACGATGGTCGTCCGCAGGCCTCTGCTCGATGTTGCGAGCCGCCTGCGCCGCCAGTTCTTCTCGGCGTCGGTCCGCTGCCTCCTCCTGCTGCCGCCGTCTTTCTTCGGCCGCTCTTGCCGCCCTCTCGGCGCGACGGCGTCTCTCCTCCTCTTCTTCAAGCCTCACCTCCTGCTGGCCTTCTCGGGGGGCATCGGCTGGACTCGGGTTTTCCCTCGCCGGCCCAGGCAACTCGTTGGCAACTGCCTCCGAATCGCCTCGTGGCTGGCTCGGCGACGGCGGTTTAGCCGCGCCCTCCTCCTTCCTCTGCTCCATCCTCCCTAGAACAAAAGAAAACATATATTAACTTTTCTCTACTCTCGCACCTCGCGGCGGAATCCAGCGCTTAAGTTCGTTGACGTAAGCTTTGGTCAACCGCCGCGACCTTCCGTCACCGTAGCCCAGTATGTAAACAATCGGGGATTTTACCTCGACTATCTCATACGGGCCCTCCCAGTGCGGAGCCAACTTCCTCGACACCTTACTCGCCGCATCAGATAGGACATGGGTTTTTCGCATAACCCTATCTCCCATCTGGAAACGCGTGTCCTTTCTCCCCTTATTATACTCTTTCTCCTGTCTCTCTGTGGCTTTACTCGCGAATTTCGCCACCAAATCCCTCAACGCATCTAATCGCTTCATTCTCTCCTCCCACTCCCCTGGCTGCCGCCTCGCAATCGGCTTGTCCGCCTCGATTTCGCGGCGTAAACTCAACACAGGGCGGGGGTGACGCCCGTAGTTGAGAAAAGCCGGCGAAACTCGAGTGGACGCTTGTGTGGCCGTATTGATGGCGTGGCGAAACTCATGCAGGTGCACATCCCAGTCACGATGATCGTTCTTCACGAACGTCGCTATCATCGTCTTCAGCGTGCGATTCGTACGCTCCACTGGGTTGGCCTGCGGATGATAAGGCGGAGTTGTGATGTGTTTTACACCATAGATTTCCAACACCTTACGGAGATGTTGGTTATCAAACTCCTTGCCATTATCTGAGAGAAAATATTCAGGGGTCTCCCACCTGAATAAGATCAACTCCTCGAATGCTCTGGCCACTGACTTAGCATCTGCCTTTCTCAACGGTTTTACCTCTATCCATCGTGTAAACAAATCCTGAAACACGACAAGATATTTAAACCTGTTTTTACTCAGCGGAAACTCCATGAGATCAGCTGCTACGATGGCCCAGGGCCTCTCGACAACACGCCGTCCCATGAGTCCTTTCGCGCCACTCTGCACCGTTTTATATTTCTGGCATTCCTCGCATGATTGCACAAAGCGGTACACATCATGGTACGCTCCTCGCCAGTAATATTCTCGAGCCACTCGGTCATATGTTTTCTCAATTCCCAAGTGACCCGAGGAGGGTGTGCAGTGCGCATCTCTCATCACTCTCTCTTTGTGCTCCTCAGGCACTACCAACCTCCACGCCTCCTCTCGATGTGTAATCGGGTCAAGCAATGGATCATTGCGCCAACGATATAACACACCGTCTTCGATGCGCCAGCCTGGATACTTTCCCGGAAAATTTTCAACTTGCTCTCGCAGTATCAAATATTCTGGGTCGGTAATCTCTTCGAAAGCGGCCACGGCATCTTCGCCGTTGTCCTCGCTTCGAGACAGCGCATCAGGAAAGTTATTCAATTCACCTTTCCTATAAACAATCTCAAAGTCCCATTGTTGCAGCTCAATCGCCCATCTCGCTAGGCGGCCGCTGGGATCTTTCAAATTCCTCAACCACTGCAGGCTCTTGTGATCGGTTATTACACTGAAGCTGTACCCCTCAATGTACGGCCTCAGCTTTTTAATAGCCCAGATCACAGCCAAGCACTCTTTCTCTGTCGTCGTATAATTCCTCTCGGCCGACGTCAGCACTCGGCTAATGTAAACTATGGGGTGTTCGCCATCTTCCCCCTCTTGGGTTAAGACAGCCCCAATAGCCACGCCACTGGCGTCACACTGCACTTTAAACGGCTTCGAAAAATCGGGCCGTGCGAGCACAGGGGCCACAGTGAGCGCGTACCGCAGTGCTTCAAACGCCTCTTGCTGCTCTTCACCCCACTCCCACTTCTGGTCTTTCCTCAGCAGACGTACTAGCGGGACTTTGAGCTCGGACTCGCCCTTTATAAAGCGCGAATACCAGCCCAACATGCCCAGAAAGCGTCTCAGCTGTTTCACCGTTCTCGGCGCCGGAAAGTTTCGCACAGGCTCTACTCTGTCAGGATCGGGGCGTAAACCCTCGCTATCCAGTAGAAAACCTAAATACGAAATCCGAGAGCAACAAAACTCACACTTCTCTCGATTTACGACCAACCCCGCCTCGGTGAGTCGCTTCAGGATAAACTCGAGCCATTTTAAATGCTCTTCGAAAGTCTCCGTGGCGATCACCAGGTCGTCGAGGTAAGCGAATACCGCTGGCTCACACGCAGGACCAAAGAGGGCATCGACTAGCCGCTGCTGGGTCCTAGGCGCGTTGCACAATCCGAACGGCATTCTTTTAAACTGCCACAGGCCTGAGCCTGGAACAGAGAAAGCCGTATACTTTCGACTCTCCTTCGAAAGCGGAATCTGGTAGTACGCTTGTTTTAAGTCGACCTTTGTGAGGTAACGAGCATTGCGCAGCCTGTCTGTAATCGAGTCCATACTCGGAATCGGATGTTCGTCCTTTTTGGTAACTCGATTCAGATCTCGATAATCGACACAGAACCTCCACGTTCCGTCCGATTTGCGAATCATGACAGGTGCACTCGTGTAATCACTGGCTGACCTCTCGATTATTCCCTCATTGAATAATCGCTCTACCTCCTCGACTGCAGCTCTCTGCTTCGCTGGGGACTCACGTCTTGGCTTATGTCGAATTGGCGTAAAATCAACCAACTCGATATGGTGCTCGGTGAGATGCGTCATCCCCAACGAGGAGCCTTGGTCCTTCAACAGTCTCTCTAACATTTCCTCTACTCGCTTACGCTCCTCCTCAGTGATCGTGGTTAGTCCTGCACATTCAGCGTAGACAGTAACTTCCTCTTTGCCAGCTAAATCGGCAAATGGCTGCCACTCTCCCTCGCCTGTGCGCCACAAGCCTCTTCCCAGCCGCACGTCGCAATCGAACTTCTTGCAGAAATCCATACCCAGGATTATCGGCTGTTCGAGCGACGGTGCGGCCTTGAACGATATGGCTTGAGCTTCGCCTCCCACGTCAAGCATTAGCTCCAATTCTCCGAGGATTTTGTTTAAATGTCCCGTGGCGGTGCGTAACATGGTACTACTCTTCTTCAGTCGATCCCGAAACCTCTCCGCAATTTCTGGACCAATCAAAGAGAGCGTTGCCCCAGGATCAAGCAGCGCTTGATACACCTGCCCACCAAGACTTATCCTCAGAAAATTCCTATTCTCTGTATTTACTCCCGCTATCACCTCCTCCTCACTCAAGTCGCCACCCACAACACCCTCAGGCGTCTCGAGCTGGGTAGGGTTGCTTACTGGGCGAGAAGCCATGCTCTCCTTCCCCGTAGCTTCCTTTCCCTTGCTCTCTGGTGACGCCCAAGACGGCAGGGACAAGCGACACTCCCGATCAGCTGTTCGGGCTTCGCTTCTGTCCCACTTTCTCCTATCACTTAGCAGTTTTGTGAGTTTCTCCTCTAAATCCCCCAATTCAGCGAACCGGGAGGCCTCTTCGCTCTCCCATGTCGCGGTATCGCTGAATTCACTTAGAGGATTCGCGAAAGTCACCTGCTTTTTCACTCTCTCGCTCACCGCTTGGCTTCTCGGGGGTGCAGATCTATTTATTTCTGCGCCCCCAGTCTCAAGTTTCCCAAACTTGCAATAACCTTACTGCAATCGGGGCACGAGAGCACGGTGCTCCCCTTTCGACCACAACCCTGGCACGAGACAGTCGCTCCTTGCTCACTCACCCGCTGAGTGCACTGTCTCGAGGTGTGGCCCTTCAGTCTGCACCGGAAGCAGACGATCTCAGGACATTCTGAGGCGCGGTGTCCTACTCTGTGGCACGTAAAACATGCCCCCAGAAACTCACCCTCTCTCACGTTAGTCGCCCTCATCGGCGACTGGGCCGCCCCCGCACCTGAACTCCCAGGGCGTGGCTGAAACCCAGCGCCTCTCTGTCCACGTGCCGAGTTCTGGCTTGGTGAAGCACTCTTTCCTTGCGAGTTGCCTCTGCCAGTGTTAGACGGCACGCTCGCACTCGCAGCCCTCTCTGACTCGGAGGTAGAGGGCGAGACCGTGGCTTTCTTCGCCTTGGCCTTCTTTCCCTTTTTAGAAGCTCTCTCGAGCTCCTCTACCTCCTTCTCGCACGCCGCTGCTGCTACGACTTTCGGTCGAGCAGCACCACCGTTGTATGCCGCGCCGGGAACGTGCATTTTCTCGGCTGGCGGGGGCGGTGTGTAGCAGCTATCAAGGTCTCGCTGTTTCTCCCAGCGACGACCACAGCGCTCCAAATCCTCCATACTATCGATGAGCTTATCACCGATAGCCTTGCGGTACTCGGGGAGGATGTTGCGGTATGCTATCCGCAACACCTCTCGATCCGACGGAGGCCGATGGAAGCGCGACACAATATACTCGAATTTGCTAATAAACTTAGCAATCTTCTCTCCCTTGTGTTGCGTCCTCCGCCTCAGATCCTCCATCAGATCTTCCCGGTTATATTCTGGCACATAACATCGACGGAAGGCCAGACAAAATTCACTCCACGTTTGAATCCTGTCTCGCTTCGCTCGGAACCAACGTCCAGCATCTCCCTTGAAAATACAAGGCAGAACACTGAGCCACTCCGCGTCGGTTCCTTTAGCCTCCCGTCGGCAATTGCTCAGCCGATCGATAAACTCCTCGGCATCCTCACTCCGGCCTTCCCCTGTGAACTTAAAGTCCCAGTCCTTAAGCCTCTTCGTGATACGGGCCGTATTATCGTGGCCATCACGGCGAGAGTGCGTAGAGCTCGCCTTGCTGGACGCGCGGCTCGAGACACGCTCGAACTCGCTGTCACTGCTCAGGAGACTCACGCTTTCTCTCGGGCTTCTACCACGCGAGACCTTCACGTCCACATCTCTCTTCACTTTCTCTCCGGCCCTCTTTGCGCGACGCTTACTCGCGTGAGGGACTTCCCATTCGCTCTCTGACTCCTCAGAAACCTGCCTCGCACGGCTGGACCTGCCGTCTTTCGCCAGGTCCGCCGGAGCTGGCAGATCTCTCCTCAGTGTAGCGCTACCCCCAGAGGAATATAGTGGCAGTCCCACTCCTCTCGCAGAGGTAAGCCGTTGGCTTTTCAGCCTCAGCTCACCCTCTCCGCGAAGGATGGACTGCCCAGCCTCTGTGCGCGCTACGCGCTGAGCTCTTTCTCTAGCAGCCGCTCGCACCTGCTCTAGGCGATGCTGCTGCTCTCTCTCGGCCTCTCGCTCTTCGCGCTCTACGCAAAGTTCCTCGAGCGTCTCATTATATACGCGCTCGCCCTCGGAAGAGAGTTCTTCGTTAAAAACTCTCTCCCTGGCTTGCTCGTAGGTCATTCCGCTCGCGCGGAATTCTCCTATACGAGCAGCGCGTGCGGCGAACAACTCGTTCGTCGCACTGTGACGCTCAGCCCCGGTTCGCATGCTCTCAGCTGAGCTCTCGCCGCTTTGGCGGCTCCCGCACCGAAGCCGCCGATCTACGCCTGCAATATTCGCTGCAGGCGTGTAGTAGCGTTCATTCCTCGCATCGAACGCCTCCTCACTACCAGAGCTCGCTACTCTGGCATCGCGTCTGGCAGGACCCGCTGGTGGCTGCCTATATCCCCTCACCACTCTCGCTGAGATATACTCCCAGTTAGCAGTATGATTGCTAACCAGGTAACCCGGCAGCCCCCTCGCCGGTGTCGCCGACAGCTGGTCTAAATCGCCGACTGCAGCTGTTGCAATCGGGCGACCTGACAACGACGCTGTCGTCGTCACCACTGCTCTGATTGCCTGCGATGTTACCACTGACTGCGCTGTCGTGGTCGCAATCGCAGGCCCCACTACCGCCACCTCATTTCCACGAGTATTGAGGGGTAAGTCGCCGCCATTCTCGCTTTCGCTAGAATGTGGTCTGACTTCCCTCACGGTACTCTTAGGCTTGGCTACCCGTCGCCTAAGCCCGGGTAGTACTTCGCTTAGTACTACCCTCTCTATCTCAATCTCGGGACGCGCGAGATCCTCGCCCGCGTTATCCCACCCGTACCACGGCACGTCATGTCCCTTCTCCACATAACACGCGCGCAAAACCCGGTCCCGCTTCACCTCGACCGAGCCACGCACACTACACCCCCTAGTGGCGAGCTCTGCATCGAGTTCAGCCTCGACCAGGCGACTGACGTCATACTTTAACGTCCGCGCCTCTCGCGATTTGAGCAGCTTCCTCATCGCCGCGGCATGTGCCGTCGCGGCGGAGGTCTGCTGCGCGGCCGTCGCTGGCCTTCTCTCCCCCCCTGACGCGCTATCTCGCTGCATCGCGGCCTCTCACACACTCTCACACACTCACACCGCGACAGCTCTTCCCTCCTCCTCCCCGGTGATCACGTTGAATCCCCACAAGGGATGCCAATTGCGACGTGCTGCCTCCCAGCAGCGCGCACGCAACTCTTGCGCCTCTGATGCGCTCGATTTATTTTTCGTCGAGGGACTCGACGCGATCACTGTAACTTGGGAGAGTTGGGAAGGAGGAAAGAAAACAAGACTACAAATTTTATTAAAAAGAGACTCTATATTTCACCCAGCCCCTCCCTACAACGTGGTGGCTAGAGAAGCCTCCCACGCATCGTACGGCCACGCAGGGCCTTCGCACTGTCTCTACTACACGTAGGCTCGGTGCTCTCCCGGTGCGTAAGCACCTGGTAAGCCACCGGCCAACCTCTCTCGGCACACGCACTCGCCTGCCTCGCACGACACGCGCCGGCCTAGCGCAGAGCTAGACCGTGCAGCTCGCTGTCGCCGGCAGCACTCACTCGCTCTATCTCTCTCTCTCTCTCTCTCGCACACACGACCGCGCGCGCCCGCCTCGCGTTAGCTTCTTCCTCAGCGCAACGCTGCACTGGGTCAAAGCGCGATCGGCTATACCGCGCTCACTCGCTCGCCGTCTCTTGCTTTCTCGCTCTCTCTCTCTCTCTCTCTCTCTCTCTCTCTCTCTCTCTCTCTCTCTCTCTCTCTCTCTCTCTCTCTCTCTCTCTCTCTCTCACTCTCACGTGCACACACCGGTCTCCGACGGCACGCTTGCTCGCGCCGGAGATTTCGCGTAAAAACAATGAGTCTTACCTCTCGAGGGGGGGGACGAGCCCCTGGTTCCCTCCTCTCCCACGAAGCGCCGGAAGCCCCGCTGCCGTCAGGCCCGCTGGCTTCCTGGGTGCCCGGGGTCTCTCTCTCTCTTCTCTCGGCGCCTGGCTGGCGAGGAGGCTGAAGCTCCTGGCTGGCCCCGGACGTCCTCTCTTCCTCTCCGCCGCTGATGCCTGTTAACCGCTGGCGACGCACTCGCCAACGGGACAGGTGGATAGTCCTGGGGACGGCGTGACACTAAGTGTCTCCGCCGTGGCACTCACTGTTTCTCTTTCTCTCTCTCACTCTCACGATGCACAACACTCGCGTGAGGCGGCACTTGTAATCATCGACTTGCGTCGACGATGTCAGCACGAGAACTGACCCGATTCGCGCGCGCTCTCGCGAACTGCCGCGCCACATGCTTCACACATATCGCGGGCCTGCTCATGTAAGAGCCGCGCTGATTGGCTCCCGGTCCGCGCGAGCCGTTGAGCCTCGCGTTGCAGTCAGCCGATAGGCTGAAAACCGCGAGACGCTGGCTCTGGCTTCGCGCGCTATCCCGCGCTCGTGTCTCTGCTTGCTGCGCCGATTTCTCAGAAATCGCGCGGCAGGCTCGACAACAAGCTGGCCCGGCGCCGCTTCACCGTAAACAGTCTGGCTCTCGCATGTTTACGTGCAGGCTTAGACTCGCCGAATCGGTCGGAAATTTCCCGACTCGACTCGGCTGCGACGTACAACGTCGCACTGTTCCCAATAAAAGATTTTCTTCAAAGTCTTTTAAAGTGTCAGCAGGAATTTGAGATTCAATATTGATACTTGTAGCAGCAAGAATAATATCAGTATGCGTATCATTTGAACCTTGCAAAGAATTTTTTATGGCTTCTCTTCGATACGTAATGCACTTGGAGTAATCAACTTTGTTAGCATCAAAAGGATAAATTCCTGACCTCTCAAAACTTTTGTGTATAACTGTAGGATTTTCTATTACTGTAGAATAAGCTTCATGAAATATTGGAGCAAAATTAAGTTTTGTAATAACTTTATTAGATTCCTGTGCATGCTTTGCAACTACTTTACGCCAACATACTTTGAGAGGCCTAAAAAAGCCAACATCGAGGGGCTGCATTATGTGTGATGCATGAGCAATAAAGCAGTAAAGAATAATTTGTTTTTCAACACAAAAATTATGCAGTTCAATACTAATATGTGACGAGTGACCATCAAAAAATAAAATGACTGGAAATTTCACACTATTTCTTAGTAACTGAGGGTAAAAGCAATTAACAATATATTCATAAAAAGCTGGTGTGGTCATCCATCCAGTCTCACTGTGTCCAATAGCATATCCATCACGTACGGAAGCAATAATTTCTTTAGGCAAACTACGCTTATAAGGATACATTATCATTGGACGTACACCAACACCACTAGCACTAAAGCAGCAAAGCACTGTTATTTGCTGCCTGTCTTGACCTGGAGAAATAAAATAAACATTTTTTTGTTTCAGAGGAGCTAAAACTTTGCCAGTTTTAGGGCATAGACAAACTCCAGTCTCATCTATATTATAGATTCTGGAAGGGTCATTTAAAACATCCATAGCATTAGATTCAGTTAAATATTTTGTAACATCTATAAACCAAGCTCTGATTCTTGGTTCGGTTATTGCAGCTCTTACACGAGACAACATTTCTGTTCTTTTATTTTTAATTTCTGGATGACGTCCCAGGAACAGCTTCAACCATTTGACTCCAGGCAAATTATTTTTGAATGGATTAGGTCTTTTAATTTTGTCGAGGACACTCTTGACAGCTTCTCTAACAATCATGTGATGTATCGGATAACCAATTTCTAGAATCTTATCTAGAATCCACTGTTTTATTTTGTTTTCTTCTTCAGCCGTCAAGACTGTACTTGGACCCATTCGTCTTTCTAGAGGAAGTTTTATTGATACTGCAAGTTTGAGACTTAACAACTGCTATTGCTTCTTCCAACACTTCTTGGGAGTACGTACATCTAGAATAAAAATTTAATATTAAAATCTCCAACATAATCATACTTTAATTTGTCTCATACAGATAACACTACCTCTTCTTAGTATAAGTTCTTTTCTTCTTTTTGTTTGTAACTGATTTTCTAATACTATCTGATTTAATTTCTTGAACTTTTTTCTTGCACTTTGTTTGTTTTCGTTTGGTTAATTTTGGTGCCATTACTTAAGCTTATTACGCACACAAAAATCGCCACTATTAAAAATATAAACTAGTAAAGCATTCATTGAATTCTGAACTTAATTAATTTAAATATTAATTAATATTGAACAACAAATTACAGCTACATTTTGGAAGCTCGTAGCATCGTCGCATGCGAAGGTTGCTATAACATAACCTCCAATATCACAGTCAAGATATTTTCATTTATTGGACCATTTACCAAACTCTGTTTTACCAGTAGTTGAATATATTCATTAACTGGTCAGCGATCTACTTTATCGATACCAATGAATGAATAATAAAAAAATTAATAATTTAAAAGATACAAAGCTCAATATGGAATGAATACTATCTAAAACAATATAATAATCAATAAATTATTTTACTATAAACCTAGTGGTAAGTTCTAAGTTCATCAAGATATTTTATCGATCTTCCAAAAATCGTTTCATTATGAGTGTATGCGTAGAAATCGCCGTTTTTTTGTAGTATTTCTAGTAGCACATATTTGATACAAGCTTACATATACAAAAAAAAATAATTTCCAAGAGAAAAATAGTGCATTTTAAAGTTTACATATTTAATTACATTATTAACATTTATCAACTAGAGTTAAGTTTCATTTTATTATATTAATCGCATAAACTTCATAAGAATTCATTAACTAGTGGGCATTCAGTTATTGGCGCTGTTACCCCTATAATACGACGCTGAGTGGCGCCATAGGAGAAAGAGAGAAAGGAAGTATCTTGAGCCAAACTAACCCGAAGGATCCGAGACAAGAACGGGGGATAAGTCGAGCAAGCAGCGAGACTCCAGAGGACTAGAGGGTCCAGTGCAACTCATAGTCCGAAAGACAGGCCGACAATTTCCCACCAACAAGCCAATACTCATCAGTCATAGAGGAGAGCCCGACCCTGTCCGTTCTTCATATGTGCATAGGATCATTCAAAAACTAAACTTCAAGGAAGACGCGACAACCACATGTAATTAGACGGAACAATCCACAAAACCATTATTGACTGTTGAATAAACGTAGAAGGGTGAATTTAGCCCGATAGTATTTTATATAAGATAGTTGAGAATCAATTGTATGCATACCATCCCGACTCCAAACATTTCTTAAGTAGCCAAGCAGAGAAGGAGACCTTTTTGTCGACGCAGTGGTCTTGTGCAACCGTCCCCTTGTTTGGCGGGATAATTCGATGTTCGACACGCGATGAATGAATTGCGCTGAATTCAAAAGTTTGACAAAAAAATCTCTTGGCCTATTTCGTAATAACGAATATATATATATATATATATATATATATCGCCAACATGGCGCAACCTGAAAGAAAGCCACCTGACAAAGTGGATCTAAATTTCTACAAATGTCATAATAAGAAAAGTGTTGCAATAGTGATGTGCATAATATGTGGTAGTGTGTATGATCAAAGTTGCTTTAAAAGATACAACAACAAGAAATATATTACTGAACAGATGGGAATATGTCTGGAGCATGATATAACCTCAAACTGTGATGAATCGACACTAAACCAAGAAGCCAGGGAACTCTTCGTACAAATGAGACTGTCCTTGAAAACAGCTGTTAGACAAGAAATATTAGAGGAAATTCAAGATGCTGATAACGGTAGTGATATAATTTCGCAGGACCATAATGATCTAATCACTGAAAATAGAAGCTTGAAAAAAGAAAATAGATTGTTAAAAACATTGATTGAGGAGATGCAAGACAAAAATAAAATTCTAAAAGATCATGTAGTAACAGTGCAAAAAGTAAAAATAAAACATATGCGCAAGCAGTAAATATTGAACCCAGTATAGAAAAACGTATATTAAAAATTGCAATAACAAAGAAAAACAAAACTGATGGAAATGATCTCAAGAAATACGTTACACATTTCTTAAACAAGGAAAAAGCAATACAATCAAAAAGGGTAATATTTAAAAATGATAGTGAGATAATTATAAGCTGTATGAATGAAACAAGTGCAATTGAAGCAGAAAAATTATTAAGTAAAAAACTATCAAGTATATGTAATATTGCAAGAGAAGAAATTAAAAAAGCAAGAATAAAAATTGTCGGTATAGATAATTATGAAAACATGGATTCAAAGGTATCAGAAGAAGACATAAATACAAGGAACTATAAAAAGAAAGAATCGAAAGCAATAGCCTTACATACTTTTGTAAATAAGAAAACTAGATTACATAGTGTAATAATGGAAGTAACATTGAAAATATATAAACACATCCGAGAGAACAAAAATAGTTTAGTTAGCAAAGTATACGACGATCTGAATTTACAACCATGTTATCATTGTGGTAGATTTGGACATAATGCAAATAAATGTCGAAATGACACAGTGTGCCTAAAATTTGCAGTATAACGCGATGAACGCGTGGTTAGTTATGCGGCGGTCGCACAGTCATTAACTGCGTGCAATGCGACCGACGATCCTCGTTATAATCGAGTAGCCGACGGGCGTACTCGTTTGCTCGCGAAGGCGAGCGGTTTGGTATCTCTGCGCCTGGTTCTGCAGAGGCGACGGCTAGTCAGTTCGCACGCACTTCGAGAAACGAAATGCGGGCCCGCGGAGGCGACTGGATCGCTGAAATACGCGAAGCGGCAAGTAAGACGATAATGCATGCAAAATACGGAAGATAAGCAAAGGCGATAGTTGACGTTACAATACACAATTTATTCAGTAAAGGAAGGAGATTTACAGCAGCGTCGCAGCGTATAAGCAACGTGAAAAGCGTGTAAGCCGTGCGGAAAAGCGTATGCTCGTGACGAGCTCGAGCGAGGTCAGCGAGAGCGCGACAGCATTGGTGAGTGAGCAAGCGAGAGAAAGAGAGCAGGTACTTACAAATAATAATCGCAGTAAAGGCACAAACGGGCACGTATAGCAGGCGGGAAATACTGGCTGCAGTTCTCGCGTTAGTCTCTCGAAATCGTACACACTATTATCAGCTCTAGACCCAATATTCCGGTATCCAAGGTGTTGATTCAAAGGTAGTCGAAACGTATCTGTTTCGCTAATCGCGGGTCGCGTTGCTCTCTCTCTCCCCACCTTATTCACCTCTGGCTCGTCTCCAATGTCTCTCCTGTACACACATATGTATAACTTAGCCTACAGGAGCATGCTGGGCTAGACGAGGGCTATTGCTCTCGTCACAGCAGGAAAGCATAGTACTATTAATTGTAGAAATACAGCTGAATTATGTTGTATAAATTGTAATTATAATAATAATCGATACAACACACAATATAATACTAAACAGGTGGCTAATGATAGCATGAATTGCATGACACTACAAAAGAAGATTAAGAAATACATAGCTGAGACAGATCATCCTATAAGACCAATTATCGACAGATACATCGGCAAGGTAGATATTATAAGAACAGAGGACAATAAACTGAAAAGTGCAAGACTAACATCTACGTCATCATTAGCATGGCTATCACCAAGAAGCAGTGTCGGTGGAAATGTAAACAAGGCAGCTAGTACTACAAATTTAAAATCAAAATCAAACTCAACATGGATCAAGAAATCCAGTTAATAGAAGAGATGCACAATGTGCTAATCGAACAGGAAAGTACATTTTATAGTATTCAAGTTCTCAATAAATACATACAAAATTAAAAAATATTTTATTATATCTAAACATACGAAGTCTAAACGCAAATTTCTTAAAACTAAAAACATTTATTGAGGGCTTGGATACTAAGCCGACTATTATAGTATATGTGGAGACATGGGTTTTAGAGCATAGTGATTATTTCTTTTTACCGGGATATAAAATGTACTATAATAATAGTAAAATAAACAGGTCAGATGGTGTAGTAATATACTTGGAAGACAGTATTACTGAAAGTACTGAAATAATTGAAATTGGGCAGATGAAAATACTAAATTCAATTATTAAAACTACTAATGGTAATCTAGAAATATTAGCATTGTATAGATCGCAAGATATTACCAAAACTAATTTTTTAACAAACCTAAGAGAGCTAATGAATCTAAAGAAAAAGGCTACGAACCCTATAATTATAGGAGATTTTAATATAAATTTGTTAGATATAGATGGAGTTAGCCAAGAAATGCTACTGAATTTCCTGGATAAGGGATACAAACCTGGCTTTCAGGGTGTTACTAGGCCATCTGTTACAAATAATTCGAGTAACTCTGCTGGGGAAACATGCATTGATAATATGTTCACGAAAGAACAAAACACGAAACAAGCAACTGTTTATAAAAATATTAGTAAAAAACAGGGTAAAAATATTCCTAGAAGCAATTGGATTACTAAGGCAATATTAATTTCCTGTGAAAGGAAAGAATTTTTATATCAAATGTGGATAAAAGAACCTAATAATGGTACGCTAAAAACAGAATACAAAAATTATGCCAAAGTCTTGAACAAAGTAATAAAGGAAGCAAAACTATTGTATGATATATGTATTGTAGATTAGTAGATAATAATTGTGGTAATCCGAGAAAACTTTGGAATATTATCAATCAAAAATTAGGCAAATATAAAAAGAAGGACAACCGCATTGAATATCTACATGATGAAAAAAATAATAAAATAACAGAATAATCAAGTAATAAAAATCACTAAAAAAAATTAACTTAAAAAGTAAAAGATTAGGCGAGTTTGATATATTCCGCAACGAAATAACAGATAAAAAAGAACTGAGATCAATCAACCAAAGTCAAGTTTAATATATCGAATCATAATAAAGCAACGAAATTTTGTTTGGTCAATAAAGGGCGTACTTAACTCAAAGTTAAGTTATATAATGATCAATTAGAAACAACTCTCAATATACTTACTACGCAACTTGCCATGACCGTTTCATTTTGTTTATTAGTGAACAATTAAACTTTTCTTTTCATGTATTAGAACGTTATAATAACACCATAAATACAATAAAACGGTCATGGCAAGTTGCGTAGAGATTTCAGTCTTTTTTAGTAATTTTTTTGGAGTATTTCATATTTTTCCTAAAAATAAAATATAAGCATTTTTAGAACCTTTCGTCCATGGCATTTTTGTGACATTTTTATCACTATGAAATAAAATCACTGATTGTTCTGGTACAGTACCCTCGAATAATCTCTACACTTAGACATCAAAAACCAAGTGCGAACTACCTAGACTTCGTCATCGGGCATCCTGTACACCTACCATCGTAGGAAATTAAGGCTAATATGGCCACGATATGTGAAATTTTATGCCCAGTAGCCAGATCATGTGGCACATCGTGGCCATATGCCCCTGTTAACAGGCGATGGTAAGTGGACATAATATGCCATAAAACTATGGCGAACTTTTTATAGGTTGCAACCTAACCTTGCACATATTTATGCATATGTACAAACATGACCACTCTCAACACTCACACTGAAAAGTACACTTTTTATGTGGGTATATTAGAAACATTAAGTAAAATTTGTGTGTTCAAGATTATCAATAATGAAATGTAAAAGTGATGATCTTGACATATATTCCCAACTCAGTGTTCTAGTCAGTCGCAGGAAATATTGATCCTTATAGTGCCTTATATGCAGTGTGTTCGTGCAAGATGTTTAACTTTTAGTGTAGATGCTTATTTTATTATGTAGAAACAGGCTAGTGTAACAATTTTTGCTTGTCTGTCTTTGATAGCTGACCCACATCAAACCCCATGGCTCCGGGAGCAAAATTTATACATGGGTGTTGGTGTGAAAATCTAAACTACAGCACTTGATCTAAAGACAAGTACATATATTGTTTTAACAGCTTGAAACAAATCACCATGCAAAATTTCAGCACTCTAAGTATGATAGATTTTCATCGAGAGCAAAATGAAATTCTCAATGATTGTACGATTACTTTTTTCAATTTTTCTTTTTGCTCTCAATTAAAATCTATCATACTTAGAGTGCTGAAATTTTGCATGGTGATTTGTTTCAAGCTGTTAAAACAATATATGCACTTGTCTTTATCTCAAGTGATGTAGTTTAGATTTTCATATCAACACCCATGTGTAAATTTTGCCCTCGGAGCCATGGGGTTGGATGTGGGTCAGCTATCAAAGACAGATAAACAAAAATTGTTACGCTAGCCTGTTTCTACATAATAAAATAAGCATCCACACTACAAGTTAAACATCTTGCACGAATACACTGCATATAAGGCACTATAAGGATGAGTACTGCCTGCGACTGAGTCGAACACTGAGTTGGAAATATCTTTTTGATACAGTGGGCGTAAAGTGCGATTTTACGTACTTTGCAACTTTTTAAAATCGCATTTACGCTCCCTGTATCAAAAAATATTGTTCGATACATGTGCGAAAATTGATTCTACACTCGTGAGTTTATCACCCTCGCTTCGCTCGGGCGACCAACCTCTCACTCGTGTAGAATCAACTTTTACGCACTTGTATCGAAAACTACTATTCAAGATCATCACTTTTACACTTTATCATTTATAATCTTGAACACACAATTTTACTTAATGTTTCTATTATCTAAACCCATATAAAAAGTTCGCATTTCCGTGTGAGTTTTGAGTGTAGTCATGTTTGTATACATGCATAAATTATGTGTAAGGTTAGATTGCCATTCCTAATATATTACCTTTTATTTTCCAAATTTGTTGTAAAAACCTTCTTTTAAACGTTAAATCATTGATATTTAAATTTGTTGATTTGAGTAAATTTGATTATGAATTTTAGGTTATAAACCATTAGTAGATCAAGTATCTTGACATATTATGCTAAAAAATATGGTCACTAGTTATCGACAGGTCATATCTTATGGCGTATTTTCTACGAGGGTAGATACCGTCCTCGTATTATGATTTATTTACCTAGACCTAGAAAATCACGGGTCGCACCACTTGGACCTCTTCATCCGCCACCCTGTACACTTAGACGCCGCCCCCGGATTTTTTCTACACCTAGACACTAAAAACCACATGTGATCGAACATGCAGAAAGACCGATGAGAAAGCAATATCCATTTGTACATAGCTGTGCGGCCAATTTCACGATCCTTAACACTTGTTGCAGCTAACTTAACGGTCCTAACATTGTTTGATTTGATTTGAGCATTTTGTGAATGACACACTCATGTATTAACATGCGAGAGAGAATGGAAGAAATTTGTGGGAAAGCAATCCCCAAATCAGCAGCAATTCACGCGGCTACTTTCACGGTCCTTTCACATTTTGATGCGCGGCTATATTCACGGTCCTTTCACATCACACTAGAAAGTAAACTGATTTGAGCAAATGTCAAACATGAAATCGTTTATTTAATAAAATAACGTTTAGTTTGATAATATTTTGATTGAAAATTGTTGTTCAACATATAAATATGCTAATATATGAAAATCGCTTAAATACAACAACGATAAGTATTTTTTTTCTTAAAAGTAAAATTCCAGATGCCAATATAGAAGTAAATAGTGTCACGGTAGCCGAAGTCATCTGCTTCTCAAACTCGCCTTTGTGGCGCTACCGCGCCACTTGATTTTGCAACCGTACAATGATAAAGTACAACTACCTCAAATGAATCAAAAATCTATCTTTATCTACCCAACCAATGATAGGGAAATATTTCAAATAATAAAGGAAATGAAACTAACAAATGGAGGCACGGATAATATAAATTCCAATACGCTTAAATTTTTAGCAGTTAACATTACAGAACCATTAGTGCATATTATTAATATTTGCATTACACAATCTATTTGGCCAAATAAACTAAAAGAAGCTAAAATAATACCAATACCTAAGGCTGGAAATAAGAAAACCAATACGCTTAAATTTTTAGCAGTTAACATAAAACAGCAATAAACTAAAAAAAGCTAAAATAATACCAATACCTAAGGCTGGAAATAAGAAAACCGCGTCAAACTATATACTAATATCTTTGATCTCAAGTATAGCGAAAATTTTTGAAAAAATTATACATAACAGAATTTGTAAATTTTTAAATTTGGACAATATAATATCTAAAAGTCAATATGGTGTTGTAAAGGGTAAAGAAACAAAAGATGCAATTACGTTAATCACAAAGCTTATATATGAAAAGTTAGACAAAAGTACTCCAATTGCTGTTACATTCCTTGATTTGGGAAAAGCTTTTAAGAGACAAAGCAAATAAACTTATAGCTAGTTATTTGGACAGTAGACAACAAAGAGTACAAATCAATGATTTTGAAAGCATTAATAAGAAACTAGAGACTGGAGTACCGCAAGGTACTGTATTAGGACCTTTACTTTTTATTGTTTATGTAAATGATCTATTAACTAGTATGCCAAATCATTCAATTATTTCCTATGCGGACAATACAGCTATAATATCTACGGATCCTCACTGGACAGCAGTAGAAATAAAAATGAATAATTACCTACAAAAAATTGACAATTGGCTTGCACTTAATAGATTATCATTAAATGTTGACAAAACTGTATACATGACATTTGGAAATTATTGTAATAGCGTTCCAAATGAAATACGAATAAAAATCAATGGTAGAACATTAAATAGAGTCCAAGATGCAAAGTATTTAGGGATAATCTTTGATTATAATATGAAATGGTTAAATCATATAGAGTATATCATTAATAAGACCAAATACTTAGTGTATATTATGAGAAAAATATCTAAATTTATGGATATAAAAACATTAAGGATGATATATTATACGCTATTTCACAGTATTATTAGTTATGGTATAATAGCATGGGGAGGAGCATACTCGAATAATTTAAATCTATTGCAATCTTTACAAAACAAAATTTTGATAATTATAAACAAAAATCAGTTTATTCTCGCAGATAGTCCTATGAATCTAAGACAAATGTTTGCATATGAATCGCTGATATATTACTATGAAGTATTGAAGCAGGAATACATCAATTCAAACAGTAAAACTAGAAAAGAAGCATACAAGTTCCGGAAAGATAAAAAACTATAAGTAATAAAAATAGCTATGTAAAAAGCTATCGGTACGTTTAATGATTTACCAAGTGAATTAAAGAGTATTAATACAAAGAATTATAAATCAATACTAAAAAATTGGATTAGGAATAACTCATAGAAAATGGGAATTTAACTCAAAATTAAAATGAGTATATGTGAACATATGTTTTGTTGTAATCTTTCTAGAGTGTAAAGTAATTATAGAATATTATATTTTGATTATACAAAACTTATGAGGTCCCAGAAAACATCGCTCGGCAAATTGCCAGCAACACACAGCCAATACGACGTTGTGTACGCCGCGTTCGCCCTGGCAAGTAGTCCCGGCTTTTTGACGCATAATGGTTGTCAATTTGATAGTCAATTTGACAGATTTATTTCTGCCATGCGCATTCGGCGAGCGTTCCTAACTTATAAATGAAAGGCGCGCTAATTAAAAATGACACAATTAGTTTTTTAAATATTTTTTTTATTTAAATAAATCAATGGTAATTTATATATAATTATTTATCCATGGATATGAGGTTTCTTCAACTAGTATACAGCAAACCTGTAAAACAAATAATAAATAAATATAATACTAAAATTTGTATAAGATAATTCGATTACCATAATTAATATATTCAATAAACATTACCTAATATATAGAATGCTAGTACGCAAGCGGACTGTGGATGGACTGCAAAAGGAAATCCTGAAATAAATTAAGCATTAAAAATTAAATGTTTATTTTTTGGGGGGGGGGGTGAGAAGGGCCCCGGCCTCGCCCTTCCCTGTGAGGCTCATCCCTTTTCTTAGCCCCTCTAGCGCTCTCTTACAGTTTTATGAAAAAACTTTGAATTTAAAATAAAAATAATTAAAAATAATATATATATGAGTCATTCTATGTCAACCGGATCAGTAGTGTCGCCAAAATTTGAAGGCGTTTAAAAATACGTAAAAAGGCTCAATTTTATGATCGTATCGCAAGCTTCAAAATTCTGCATGCGCTTTTGCAAAAATGAAGATGATAGTATCAACGTGGCGGCTATACTCGAGGAATCTTTCTCGATTCGTTTTGTACTTTTTGTATAAAACTTCTTCGTAAACGTTTCTTCTCGTCGTCGATTTATATGTTACTTGTAAGGTTGGAGAATATTATTGGTAAAAACGAACTAATAGAATGAAAAGTAAATTCATTTCATTTTTTTTGGACGTTTCGGCCAAACTTAGACGTTACAGCAGTAGCCCTTCTCAGGATACAAAGTTTCTATAAATAAATCTTAGTTTAATATATTAATGTTCAAAAGTTAAGAGATTAAGCCTGGGTTAAAACCTAAAAAATATTTTAATTTTAAAATTTTTTTTTTTATTTTATATAAACAACATTTTTTTATTAAAATATACCTACTATACATCATTTTCACCAATAAAAATGATATATATAACACTAACTCCAATATTTATGATATATATGAAATTACTCATAAATACCTCATTTTCTTCTTTTTTATCCAGTTGCAGGATATCTCAGCATCCAGATGACTTTATTACCTCAAACTTTGGGAGGAGCTTCTAAATATGTATCAGCTTGGACTGAGCGGAAGACATTTCTAAAAAATAACTGCAATACACGCATACGTATTTAAGTTGATAGGACAAATTTTAAGTTGGTAGGACATCCGGATCCTAAGATATCCTGTGGCAAAGGTCCTGAAATCATAAAAACACAAAAGCTGAGAAAAATGCATTTTAAGTTTCATTTAATATTTGGTTATAGAAAGTATACTTACAATTGTTCTATTGGTTTAGTCCTTTTTCTACTGAAAGATAGTGATACCTTGATCAGTTATACCAAGTTTAGTGTAGATCCGTCTCATAGCAGCGGTGTTATCCTGGTTTTAATGAACTAGAAGAGAAAATGATAAATAGTTAAAAAAATGCAATTTTATGGCTTAGATGTATTTTTGTAATACAAGCACCAAATATGTATTATTTATAGAGATAATTTTTTTTAATGCTTACTCCTCCTTCATCCTTGACGTGCTGCCAGTTCACTACGACAGTTCTTGGTTCAACGCTGAACTTCTTCATCACTTCAAGTAATTCACTTTTGCTATCATTGAAATAATTCACTGCAATGTTCACTCCAATTTCCAGGACTGTAAGATCACTGAAACTGTGGTATGGGTCGAGTTTCCAAATAGATTGATTGATACTTTCTTACAATTTGGTGTAAAACCTCCAAGGCATCTTTTAAGTGAGTCTGAATGTATTAAATCCTGGTAAATTGGTTTTAAAGCATCCATGACAGCAGCAGGAAAAATATCTGTGTAATGGAATTTTTTCAGCTACTTGTTTGGTTTGGCAACTTACCATTTGCGCCAACTCTTCTTTCCTGACCGGCATACGTAGTGTTGACGATTTTGATCTGTTGATTTCTTGTGGTAAAAGGTAGCCCATGTGGCGTTAGACATTTCTTACACATAATAATTATAGCCTCGGATGGCTTTGCCATAATATCTTGTCAATTGCCGTATCCTTTGAGCAGTTAGACGGTCTTTTCCACCAATACCTTTGCCATAAGGAAGTCTTTTACCAGCAAAACTTTTTTGAGGTTTCTCAGTCTGGTTCGCATTCTCTTCTGCATGTGTCCTACGCACTCTTTATGTTGACGATGAAACTTTTGAGTCTCCATCTCCTATATAGTTGAAGGTTTAACAAAAGACGGAAAAAAGAAATGGAGACTAGTAATTGACTATCAGAAGTTAAATGCTAAAACAATACCAGATCCGTATTTATTGCCGAATATAACAGAGATATTCGATTCTATGGGAAAAAAGCAAATACTTTACAACAATAGATATGGTGTTAGGCTTTCACCAAATAAAAATGAAAGAGTCAGATATACATAAAACAGCATTTAGCATACATTCACCAGGACGTTTTGAATTTAAAGTACTGCCGTTTGGATTCATTAATTCCCCTAGAGATTTTCAAAGAGTACTAACAAAAGTACTAGGAGAATTATTAGAAAAAGTATTTAAATAATATAAATAAAAGTATATAAATAATATAATTAATCAAAATGGAAAGACAAATATAATTCATGCAAATAAATTAATCATGTATACTAGAAAATACTCTAACACGCCTTGTCGAAAGTGCATGGCACATGCTCATTGGAAAACTGATTGCATGTGGTTCTTTTTCATCTGTATTCATCATGATTGTGATTATTTTACATATAGGAAAATTAATCATAGACACGATTATTAGAGGATATACTTTACATACGATTTATGGTTGGCCTATACATCTATTTAAGCAATTTTCAGTTCAATAACACACTTGCTGACTACACTCGGAAATACGAACAACATCCAAGAAAAGATTCCTATCTAAAAAAAAGGAGTAAATTTTATGAAGAAACAGAACTTCAAGAAATCAAAATTATCCCTCCTATATCTTCCCCAAAAATGTTACCCTCACCTATTCCAGATCGATCGCCAACTATTATAAAAAGCAAACCTTTCAATTTCAAAATCACCAGGAATTGAATGAGCTGTGAATAGATCTTTTTACAATAATAGATAACAATACGAACAAATTCTTAAATGTGTTTGAAAAGTAGGATATATTTAGGCGGGGAGGAAAGCAAAATAATCGCTATATTACCAATTTTTTTTACTTGTAATCTATATACTAGATTTCAAAGTGATAAGTAATTTAAAGTATAAAAATGATAAATCTAAGGTTAGAGCGGCTAATTTGTAAAATTTTGCATAACTACATGTAAACTCAGTCATTATCGACCGATTTTTTAATTTTTTTTCTATTGCAATTATCCTATTTGTAATACTTTTTTGTAATTCGATATAGCCTAAATTAAACAAAAACTGCTGAATATCGATTTCCCAATACGCCCGTGTCGCTTATACTCAACTAGTATCAGGTTAAACGTAAATTAACAATTTATTATAACCTCGCCACTACACATATAATAACGTTTCTAACTATTCTATTTGGGATAGTCAGGACATAACAGGATCAATCTTTGTTGATTATCTGGGCTTAAATAGCGCAAGTTTTTCCTATACCAATTCTCTTGTTTTACAAAAGTATTTGTTAATTTGATAACTGATTCACGTTACCAAATCTAGGTGGTTATCCGATGGACGATGATAGGCGGGAGTAAGGCTTTGTTTGGATTCTCGTCTCATTTTTAATCCATAAATCATTATTTGTTTCAAAATTTCGTCCTACGTTGTAAGCTTTGTTTGACTTCCGACTTCATCGTTTCTCGTGTTTGTTCACCAGATAATTAGCTGTATCCCACCTCGATTTATGCTATGTCCCTAAGAGATGATTTTGCCTCTTTACTTATACGTCGTATGTACACTCTATTTTGTTACTTGTTTAGCTTTTTTTCATTCATAAAAGGCAATGCGTATAAATATGATGTTTGCGTATGTGTATATATATATGGCACGTTCCACGTCAAACGTAACAAAGCTCAGCCAAAAATTCCTTTTGATCTAAAAATTTTTAAATACATGGAAAATGTATCATTTTTTATGTACTATTGATTGCTGAGTGGCTTTTTTAAAAATTTTGTTCCCAGACGGAGCTACGCGTTCCGTAACCTTAAAAAAATATTGCTTTGCGAAATGATCAAGCTGTCAGAAATCACAGGGGCTCAGAAAAATTCCAAACAACGACTATTACCATGTATTTTGTGCTGCTGAACACGAATCCGGCGGTATTTTTCACCGATACCTCAAGCGTTCGTACGTAACCTCAAAAAACACCCCCCGAAATTGCTGTTTTACGCAGTAGAGCGGTGTATCCTGTGATTAACGTGATAAAAATTATTGACTTTTATTTTTTATACTTTTTTTTCGAATTTCACATTTTTTGCAATCAAACATTTTATCTAATTTATTATTTTTCTACAGTTTAAAACATTTTTGAAGTTTAAAATTTTATAAATTTATTAATTTAGAAATGTAATTAACTATACAAAACAATAAAAACAATATAATAATAAAAATAAATATAAAAAAAAATGTAAAATTTGAATGATTCTGTAAAAAGTTGTAAAATATAGTCCAGATACAAACAATCTTTTGTAGTGATTAACTATTTTTATTAGTACATTTTATAACAATTTACAGTGTATAACTTTATAACATTAAATATACGTTATATCAAATTAATAAAATCCAAAAAGTGATCCAAACATTCGATTGTTTATTTAACGGTTTTCCCAATATTTGTGAAACTTTCATTTAAGCGTTCAAAGTGTGGTATGAAACTTTTTTTAAATGTTTTTAGAACCTTTTCATGTAAGAGCTAGATTATAAGGCTCACTAAACATATTTATTATTTAATTTATCATTAAAAGTCATTTGCTGTATTATATATTATTATTATCGTTATCAATTCTCTTTACGTATTATACACAAAACCAGTTTATTCCTATACTGTCAGCAATTTTGGGTGTTTTTTGAGGTTAGGGACGAACGCTTGAGGTATTTGTAAAAAATACAGCCAGGATCATGTTCAGCAGCACAAAATACATGAGAATACTCTCTGTCAATAGTTTTTCTAACGTCGATCACAGGATGAACCTTTCAACTGCGTGAAACAGCAATTTCGGGGGGTGTTTTTTGAGGTCAGGGACGAACGCTTAATGTATTGGTGAAAAATACCGCCGGATTCGTGTTTAGTAGCACAAAATACATGAAAATAGTCGTTGCTTCGAATATTTCTGAGCCCCTGTGATTTATGACAGCTTGATCATTTCGCAAAGCAATATTTTTTTAAGGTTACGGAACGCGTAGCTCCGTCTTTTAATCCCGGTATGTGAAGGTAGACTTCAACTGCCTTTCCTTGGCTCTCAAACCCGTCGACTGCAGGATTGTCCATCTTGATAGACCATTTGATGCGCCTAAATAGATTACGACGTACTTCGGTCTACGTCCAGGCTTCAACTTTGGCATCGTCGAATAATTTGTACGCCAAATTAAAGACTTATCCGCCGGCACTTTAAACAAGCTCTTTGCTTGTTCTATTGGCATCTGTTGCAGACTATACAGCCGATAATATTCAGGCCACATCAACACTTCTATAACACGAAACTTAAGACTCCATAATAGTGTGATAGGAGTCTCATATAATCACCGCGCGCGAGCTATTAATCGCCGACGAAGCAAATCGGGAAGCGGCCTTACAATAGCACTGGTTACTGCTACATGCTTTTCTTCAGGAGAATCAGTCTTGAGAGCAGAGGCATCACTTTTACCATCATCGGGAGCATAATTGTTTTTATCCGCGCACATGCACCAAAAATCCACGAAATTATTTTTTGTTTTTTACACACACTTAATTGTTTATTCATTTAAACGTTTATTTATTTAAAAACACTTAACTGTTCATTTATTTCAAAGTTTATTTATTAAAAACACTTAACTGTTCATTTATTTAAAAGTTTATTTATTTAAAAACACTGCACTATTCATTTATTTAAAAGTTTTTATTTAAAATCTGCATCTTATTGATATTGCAACGCGGGCATATACAAACCTTAAACTTGATGCTGTACGACCAACGTATACGTTGATATCTGCATTGGCGATGATAGTGCACGTGGCAGAGGTAGCACTTGTCCTCCTGTGTGATTTTCCTCATTGCACTGTACTCTCCTTTAGAAATGCACCCGGTAAAATCACAGCTACAATTGCGCATGATAATCACCCGGAGAGAGTTAAACCATCACTGATGGCTGCTCTCTTCCAGAGGTGTGATACTGCGACACTTTGTTAGCCCTGAACACGTGAGATCCCACGCTACAAGCACATCTTGCTCATTCTCTTTTTGCTGATGTTTCAAAATTCACAAACAATATCTTTGACCAACTCCCAAAACATTTGCACGTATATTAAAGCCTGTACCGTGCAGCTGCATTATCTTATTCATACTTTTTCGCTGATTATCAAATGCAGAGAAAAAGAAATTCGGTAATGACACTGCTTGAGGATATCAAGTGTCGATGATAAGCTCGAGTACCGTAAACGACGATCTCAAGTATTTTTTATAGCGCTCTCTCTTTCTTACGGCTTATATTAATTTCCAAATTAAAAATTTCTCCAATACGGATAATGGCGAATAGTGCTTAAATATTGATGTGAAGAGACAAAAAAAACAACAATAACGTACTAGTGCATGTTTGCATCCGCGCTGGGTATCAGATTGCAGTCAGTTGTTAACAAAGTCGCTTTGTTTCGCAAATTGCTTTCAGTTTTTTTTTCATGTCAGCTCTCTCACCATGTGTGCTGTAAATATATCTTCTACTCGACATTGTTGCAAATGTCATTCTAAGAAGTCTATAAGCAGCGAATACCAGATAATATATGCACATGTGCACATGAATAGCCAGTATTATTCCCCTGAGATGTATTAAAAAATCGTGGATCCTCGGGACAGAGTTCACGCGACAGATGCTGTATCTGATATCTATCTCGCAAATGTCTAAACACGACAATGTATCGTGCGTTTAGAGATATGTCACGCCTCTACCCTGATGAAAGACGTTTTGTGTGATGAATATCACCGAGAGCGAGTGATGGTGGGAGGCCTTCGAGAAAATGTCGACTATACTGCCGTTCGACGACGATTCTCGCATCAAGTCGTCAATGATCACAAGTTGCGGTCTGGAATCACTGGCCCAGTCACAAGTCTGCGGTAAACCCTCTCGAAATTCCACCTTGTTGCTTTGAAGATCCTTGTAGCTCTGCTGCCACTCTCCGTAATAGATAATGACACGTTCGATTTGGGTATCGCACAGATGATCAAGATCCTTTAGGAACTTCTTCACAAATACCGTTTCACCACATCATGTAGGACCACACGGCATGGAGGTAAACGGATGTTTCCATCGCGTATCCATAACTGCTACTGAGACAATCATGTAACCAACACTTCACTCTAACCTTCACATATAAGGCAACCAACCAACCAATCAGGTTAGCGATGGAGTGATGACAGACGTAACACAGTGTTATCTATAGTTACACAATAGAAGCTTTTTTTTTCATCCACATGCATATGAATTAGGTATGGTATAAGGGATTAAGAAATTTGAAGAAACAATGAATGTAAAAAATACATTTATTCAGAAAAAAATCATAAGTGCAAACAATTTGTTATTTAATAGACAGTTTTTTCAGTTTTTTTAAAAGTACAGCAGTAATAATACTATTAGTTCTTAAAACCCTCATTCAAAAACGCTCTCGATGACGGGCTATTTGTTCCCACTCTCCACGGCGTGCTTTTTTATATGTATACACCCATACACACATTGAATGAACCACTGATTTCTCTTGAAATCGTAACCATTTTTCTATATTTATAGTTTTTATTCACAAAAGAGTTACACCGTGGTAAACTCAATAGCGTTGTTACCCTTATAAACTAAGAAAAGTTGTAATTTGTTAGTAGTAATCCCCCCACAGTGGCGAGTCAAAACAAACCAGCCGCCGCCGCCGCTGGTTGTGCTGACGCACCACTGTGGGGGGAAGGGGGGGGCTTCAGCGGGAGAGAAAGAGAGAGACAGAGAGAGAGGGAGACCTTCCCCTTCTTCCACCTTTTATATTATTTTTTTCTTTCTGTCTTTTTTTATTCTTTTCGTTCTTTTTTTTACGCTCAAGTTTGAATAAAAGATTGTATAAAATATATACAGAATGCACCATGGAAATGGATAAATGGTAAGGATATAAATAAAAAGAAGGTAAGTATTTTTATATTCACTAATAATCAATTATTTATTCAATTATCGATATTTCTACAAATTCATTGCGATATACGGTATTAAGATATATATATATATATATATATATATAAAATTGGTTATATAAAAAATTTTAAATACCAAAAAACATTATTTTACTCGTTGTGACTGTTTAGTAAGTCGACAATTACATCGAGGTGCTGTGACGCAAGCTGATAAAATACATCGACAATATCATTTCGACTAAACGGAATTTGGTTTTTCAATTTTCTTGCCCGCGTTTGCACACTGGCTGTAATAATATCGAACCATTTATCATCAATCAGATTAATAATTTGTTTGACAAAAGTCGTTGTATACACACTAGTATTCATGAGTGGTATATTGTCTAGATCAACACTCTTAATGTATTCTACAGTCTCTCTGGCAACACAACTTACACTGCCCGCTACAAGCTTAAGATATTCTAGGCGTGCATCAATACATTTCACAATATACTCATTCAAACGAAGAAACTTAACTTTATTCATAATAATAGTTGCACAATAGCGTTTGCTGAGAACTCCAAGTGTCCTAGGAGGAGTATTATCCTCAATTTCGATACCCCTGTCTTTCCCACTGTGTGTGAATTTTGCTATCCATCCTGTACAGCAAATCTGTTGACCCGTCGTATCTTCGCTGCTGTGTACACAATGATACTTGAAAAAGTCTCTGAATTGCAGCCATCCATCGTAGGTAAAAGCGATTCCATTGGAGTCGTCGCCCAATAGGCGTACCACAGGCTCGTAGTACTCATCTCTGAAGCTGAAGCGTACGACTTGTCTAAAGTGTATAGAGTATTCAGCAGCTGAAACCGGTCTTCCTTTTGGTGTGCGATGTCGTTGCTGTCACCTCTACCACCACTTTGAAACGACTAAACTACTCCGAGCGCCACGTATGCGACACTCATCGGAGGGGGAACATAGAGAGTGCATTAACACTGATTGAGCAGCAAACATTCGAAGAAAAAAAAAAGCTGTCTCTCACAGTATCATCTTGCATGACATCTTAGAACTGCAGCTTTGCAAGCATCTGACAATGCAACCACCGCTTCCGATAAAATTTTTATCAGCGTTTTCTCTTTCTTTACAGTCTACATACTGCCGGACTACATCATCGTTTTTTCGCAGATTATCAGAGAAATTCTCGAGAAATTTATTGTAACCCAGACCCGCGCTCATATAATGCAGAAACATAATACAATACTGACCGACCTTTGGAAGAGTCGCTCTGTAGTCGAATATTATTCCAGCGAAATTGTTTACAATTTTTTCGCAACCGATTTATATGATCGGGTATGAATGGAGGGAGACCAAAACTATAAAAATAAAATGCGCTGCAAGATTTGTCAGCGTACAGGGCAACCCAATGCATACCCGATTTCGTATGATCATCCATGTTTACAAGAAACGCTGTCGGTGAATACACCGACAGTGTGCGAGCGGATTTTCGACAGGTTTTTCAATATTTGAAGACTGTCTATCATTACAAATGTCTTCAAAAGCACTGCTCGAATTTTTAATCGTACCTTTGAGTAGCCACGATTTTAGCCTACAAGCCTGATTTAGTGCACAACGATAATTTTTGTAGCAAGGTTTGACAGCGTGATGCATGCAGATTATTTATTTATTATATAAATTATCGGACGATAATTTATCGATAGACGGGCAATCCTGATCGTACTCGAGATTACAAATTTGACGAGGTATTATTTTATGTAACACTAGCCATTTATCATTACCCCTAACGTATATTTTCCGCACACTTTTCGAAAGTTCTTTTAAAATTTTTTTCACCGCCTTTAAAGACACCTCACCGTCAAAGTAGTTGAGCCCGTGATGGTACTGGGTGAGCCAATCGTTCTGACTCCGTATATCTTCATTCAGATGACCAAGCGCTATTGCCGGTGTTACCAGCCAATGACTACTAAAATTACTGTTCACAGCCACTACGGCTACTTCTTTTTGTAGATTTCGATGCCTGGTGCCTTTGAAGAACTGAATGTCAATGATCATGTCCATGCTTGGATGGAGTGTATAAGAACCGTGTTAGAGAGAGACTGAATTTGCAAAGTAACTCGCTAGATGTATATATGTAAAGTAGTAGAGAGTAGCGACATCTTTGAGGTGAACGTTTTAACTGCTAAAATCGACAATGACTTGACGTGAGGCATCAATTTCCAAAATATTATCATACTCTGCGTATATAATACAATTGACTGTTTCTGTTAGCCGCACTGAAACGTACTTCTAATATAACGCTACCGTGTTTGATCAAATTCCAATGACTGCAGTCATTTGCCGATAAATCTGGAGTCAAATCAAAGGCAAATAGACAGTATCCGTGGGGGTATGATTCGCGCGCTATTTGGTTGCCCTCGTTGAGAAAGTGTATGCCTGTATCGGAGAATAGTGTGTGATATGCGTCCACATATAGATTTCTCGCTCCAAAGTCTGGTTGCAGTGGTTTCGAAGGCACCTGTACCTTTGACTTCCACCCTCGTCAAAGGGTATTTAGCCGTTCTTTTTGAGAGTGATTGGGGGTCTGCTAGCAATATGCCCGGACTAATTTTTACACATCTGACTAGAAGGTTCGCCTCCTCGATGTGTATGGAATAAGAGCCTGCAGGATCCATCAAGCAAAAGTTATCACGAGATTTCACTAAGCGTACTCTCACTTCAACTCCATTGATCAGCAGCTTCTCCTGATTAAACACATCAGCGTGAAGGTGGCCAATAAGATCAACAGATTTATCCGCAGTAAGCAATTTTCGTCTCTCAACTAATCCCTGGTTCTGATTTTCTGTGTCGTTCATTTTTCCAGCTGTATCCTCACACCACAAGACAGTCGACAAGTAGGAGGATTTTGCGGCAGGTCCCTAATTCAGCAATGTTTCGATGTACGATCTGTAGGCATAGGCGTTGGTAGGTGGTGACACGGGCTTCTGATTGAAAGACACATATACTTGATTGAACAGTGAATGCATCAAATTATTGATTGGTCCTACTCGGGCTTGTAAAAGTCTAAAAGCTGGTCGATTTGCATCAGATATATCTTCGTCGGATGTGGTAGATCTCAAATTTACAGGAAGACTGAGCATTGTATGAGCCAGATCGAGGTATTCATCACTATTGCCAGGGATCACAAATTCTATAGGTGAGTCATCGGTCAAAGATGATATCGGTTTGCATTGAACCCAATGCGATCCCTCGATTGTGGTTTGGGTTGGTGGAATGTCGAACAATAGCAGCTCAGACTTCAAACACTCGCACGAATGAGTATGTAGGAATGCCATTTTTTTTGTTTTATTTATTTTTTTGTTTAACTGTCAAAAATATCTCTAGCCGTTCTGCTTCTTTTGACCCTCCACTTGGAGCTCTTCTTTCGAGCTGTCTGCTTCTTCTTCTTCTTCTTTTTCGTCTTTTTCACACCACTTCTCGACTTGCGTTTTATACTACTGTCAGTTTTACGTTTTTTCCTACCGACACCCCTCTTTCTCTTGCGCACTGTGACGGGTTCACCGAGCAACTGCAACTGAGCTGGATTCCCGTAGCGTGCTATTTTATATCCCGACCCCTCCATCAGTCTGTCCAATTTTTCTTCCGCCTTTCTTTTCAGAACTTCACCAGATTCTCTCACACGGTTGCGAAAGGACTCCTTAACTGGTGTGTTGCGTGCTGTAACGTCGGACACAATGTTGAAACCCGTACGTACAGCCTCCTTTGGTCCCCCGACTAATAAGCGGGTCCCCACAGCTTTGGTCCCCCGACTAATAAGCGGGAGAACTCGACCGAAATATACCGGCTAGGTAGGAGCCGATACCACCGTGACCTCTTTGGTATGGAGAACCGATGTAAATATGGCCAATTCCTCCGGTGTACGGATTCCTACCTCCTCCTCCTACCCCACGGTAGCCATTGCCAACTTGGCAACTGAAGTAATCTTCGTAGCGATTCATCTAGTCGACTTTCTTGAAATGAAGTGTCAAGGTCACTGTCCCATAATCGAATGGCATTCGTCTCTTATATCTATTTCAATGGTCTGAAATGAGCTGAATAACAATGGTGCGTACATTGGCGGAGAGAAACTTTTGATTCTGGTAGTACCGTATTCGTAATTATCGGTATTTATCGATACAGCGCGTAACAACCTTGATTGAACATCACCTGTCATATACGGTTCACAGATGTCGCTGTAGATCATAAACATGGCTGGTAGACTATTGGAAACTCGAGCAGGTCTATCAGCCTCTATGGTGTATTGATCGTCAACAAAGAGAATCTGCCTATCCTTCTCGAATCCGAGAATTTTTCGCATTTTCTCCGATAAGCAAAGCTCGTGACTGAACTGAGAGCAGCTATCCTTTCCACAGACTCTGCTGACTGTCACATAACCACCACGTTCAACTATAAGCCGCAAATGACCACTAATACATTTTAAGTTATTTATCTCTTCAACGAGAGTGTGAGTGTCTTTGTAATTTCCTGGACAAATCAGCGATTCTGCGATTGTAAAATTTTCCACTCTTAGCTCATTCGTCTCGAGTCTTGTGGGGGGAGTTCGATTCAGGGAAAATTTTCTTTCTTCTTTGTCGACTGACACGTGTTGGAACGTTAGTGGAATTTGAACTTCTGTGAGCGCGACCAGCCATGAACCTTGTAATCGGATCTGTGGTGGCAACTGTGTAACATAATGCCTTGTAGTGTTTTCCGCGAAATAATTCATACTGCTGTTGCTAGGCAGAATAATGTAAAATTGAGCCCTCATATTTGCGAAAGTTGATTAGCCTTGACCCAGGAGTTGAACTTTTCTGGATAGCCTTTCCAGCTGACGAAATACTCCTTTGAGCGACCCTTACCTCTACTGCGTAAAATTTTTTCTATTTTGAATGATTCCGTGACCAGATCTTTTCGAACTCTGCTCAATTCCGCCGCGTAGAAACCACCATCTATGTCCTCACCTGAGAGATCTTGCAAATGGTAGACAGGTGGTGGACGTGTCAGAGAAATTCGCACAATTTTAAATAACTCTAGTGTCCAGCCGCCCTCGTATCCTTTGTCAAAGACGGATCGGGCACGACTGACGCGAACCAACTCACCGACTTTGAACTTGGGTAAATTACAACCATTGTTATTATTATAGTGACGCTGTAAATTTTTCCGTACCTTTCCAACGTTGTACAAGGTCACAGACGCAGGTGTCATCTTTATCGCTGAATGTATACTGTGATTGTATGCCTCTATAATATTCTGCAACACATCGATGTACCTCCGTGTATTTTTGTGAGTGAAATATCGCCACATTCGCTCCTTAATAGTTCGTATAAGTCTCTCCGCGATGGCAGCCTTTGTATCCGGACTGCGTGCCACTCTGTGATTGATGTCATTGTCGCGCAAAACTTGCTGCGTCTCACGACCAAGGAATTCTTTACCCTTGTCTGTCTGGAGACACTTTGGTTTACGTCCATTGCTTCTCGACAGTACACGCAAGAAAGCTTCAGCGACATTTCTGGAGGTTTTTTGCTTCATCGCTTCCAACCAGCTATATTTGCTGGCAACATCGATGACAGTCAAAATATAACTGTAGCCCTCGTTGTTAGTTTTCCAGGATCTCAAATCCATGAGATCAACCTCCCACACATCATCCAAATTTCGCACATTGTAACTACGTCGCGGAAATCGATGTCTGATCGGTCGATGTAGATTATACGCATCTTGACTGTCGAGCCACTCTACAACACCCTCACGATTAACTTTTTCTTTTTTATTACTGTTTTTACCTCTCTCACGCGTAGCTTGAAAAAGTTTATCAATACCAGCGTACGCTGTCGGATGTGGAGGCGCGTAATAAATGTTCTCGAATCTTCTTCTTTCTCTACTCATCATGCATCAGTTGTTTATTCACTTTTTTATTTTTTATTTTCGACCCCTTGCGTTCTTTTTGTTGTTTGCTAATCCTCTTTTTCACAGATTCATCAACTTTGCTGCTACTACTACTACTACTATCTTTGGATTTCTTTTGTACTTTTTTCTTATTCCTCTTCAGTACTTTCTTAATTCTTGAAAAAAACTTTTCAAAGGTTATCTTGCTCACCATGCAGCAGGCTATCATCATAGCCAGTGTTCGCTCGTCTCCATCTGTTTCATCCGCGAGCATTCGTGAAAATGCGTATTCAGCTAAAACTCGATCAGCCTTGTGCCGGTTGCCTTGTTTGTCACCGTAGACTAGATCATGCTGACGACACACCTTATCCAATGGATTGATACCGACTTCACGACGTTCAATACGTTCCGCTAGTTGTGTACCTGGGCCGCAAAATCTATATCCGGGTACGTGCATTTCAAACGGTAGCAAATCGATCAATTCATCCAATGCGCTATTTTTCACGTTCACTCGTTCTTGCTCTTCTTTTTCTTCTTGGTCGGTGATTTCAATCTTCTGTTCTGGTCTAACCTCCCGCTCAATCGTCGCCATGATGTAATTTCAGAACTGCCAGCAACAACTTTTTTCCTCGACTGTTTTGCACTTCCCTGACCAGTTGCTGCTGCTACTGCTGCTGCTTTTTTCCGTTTATGTACTCGCGCTGCTATGCCTCCGTTGCTTTCGTCTCCTTCGTCGGTGTCAGAGCTACTGGTCTTGGCAGCAGCCTGACGTGGCGTTTGAAATAGACGACCAACGCTACTTGGTGATAATTTCTGGCGTGGAGCGGCACCAGTGGCACCATCTGGTGGTAGTGGTATATTTTCGGACGGGATAGCCCAACCTGGTGTACTGGCTACTATGGAATTCCAAACACGATTATTACCGATGTATTCGCGTGGTATAAATGATTCTCGAAGAGCAACGGCAAATTGCGTATACCCAGGTGGCGGAGAACCTTTTCTATTTCTCATAGCATCATTTACCAGGTCAATCATGTTGGCTCCGTGTATACGCACACCACCTATTGTCACGGTACCATTTGCATCCCAGGCAATATTCCCACTAACACGTAATTTACGCAATACTTATCCAGCCTGTCGCCTGTACTTTGTAGGCACGCTCTCGATGATACTCGCATCAATCCGATCCTCTTCCTCGAGCTGCTGTGCCTCGTCATTATAATTGTCGTCGTTTTCATCATCATCATCATGGTTGTTGTTTTGCATTTGACACCAATCTTTGTTATCTCTTTCCTCCTTTTTTCTAATCTAATCATAGTTATCGACATCCTTGAGTTGGAGATAACGCTGCAGCACAGAACGATATTGTGTCCATTTTTCCCGCTCACTTTTGCAAGTAGATGAATTCAGTATATTGTTCATTTCAGCATCTAGTCTAGTCATCACGGTTCCGGGTGTTTGAACAGTCTTTAATATATTAGCAGCATTATTGCACCCGCTATTTGCTAGCACACTCTGGAGACGTTCAACATTCTCATGCGGCACAAGCACCATCTTTTTAGCGTGTTCCATGTCGTCTAATTTCTAATGATACTAGCCAATAGTGTACCAATAATAGGAGCTAATAATGCTGGTAAGAAACCACCGCGTTGTACTATGATTTTTTTCTTTTTCGACAGGCTCACACAAGGTTCGGCTAACTTCCGCAGTGTTTTTGCATGCCTGCGTAAGCATGATTTGTGAGACTTCTCCAGCGGGACGTTACCGATCAACGCATTCAAAGCAGACTCACAAATATGACGCACTAATTTCGAATCAGCCTTCTGCTAGAGAGCCTTTTGCTGTTTATCGTTCAAATGGAACAGCGCTTCTAAAATGACAGCATCCTTACGCGCAAAGGGATGTCGTCTCTTAGACACACCCATCACAAGGAGACGATTGGTACCAGATTTAATGTGTCGCCACTATTCATCTTCTTATTCCGTGACACGTAGACGTAGTGCACTTCGTTGTCCGGAAAGATACAGGTGCGAAATCGGCAGTTGTCCTCTTGCAAAAATCGTGGATCCTCGGGACAGAGTTGACGCGACAGATGCTGTATTTGAGATCTATCTCGCAAATTTCTGAACACGACAATGTATTGTGCGTTTAGAGATATGTCACGCTGTCCTTTATCCTGATGAAAGACGTTCTGTGTGATGAATATCACCGAGAGCGAGTGATGGTGGGAGGCCTCCGAGAAAATGTCGACTATACTGCCGTTCGACGACGATTCTCGCATCAAGTCGTCAATGATCACGAGTTTCGGTCTGGAATCACTGGCCCAGTCACAAGTCTGCGGTAAACCCTCTCGAAATTCCACCTTGTTGCTTTGAAGATCCTTGTAGCTCTGCTGCCACTCTCCGTAATAGATAATGACACGTTCGATTTGGGTATCGCACAGATGATCAAGATCCTTTAGGAACTTCTTCACAAATACCGTTTTACCACATCATGTAGGACCACACGGCATGGAGGTAAACGGATGTTTCCATCGCGTATCCATAACTGCTACTGAGACAATCACGTAACCAACACTTCACTCTAACCTTCACATATAAGGCAACCAACCAACCAATCAGGTTAGCGATGGAGTAATGACCGACCAATCACCTTTCACGTAACACAGTGCCATCTATAGTTACACAATAGAAGTTTTTTTTTTCATCCACATGCATAAGAATTAGGTATGGTATAAGGGATTAAGAAATTTGAGGAAACAATGAAAGTAAAAAATACATTTATTTAGAAAAAAATTATAAGTGCCAACAATTTGTTATTTAATAGACAGTTTTTTGAGTTTTTTTAAAAGTACAGCAGTAATAATGCTATTAGTTCTTAAAACTCTCATTCAAAAATGCTCTCGATCACGGGCTATTTGTTCCCATACACACATTGAATGAACCACTGATTTCTCTTGAAATCGTAACCGTTTTTCCATATTTATAGTTTTTATTCACAAAAGAGTTACACCGTGGTAAACTCAATAGCGTTGTTACCCTTATAATCTAAGAAAAGTTGTAATTTGTTGGCTTGGGCACTCAGCTTATCGAACAAGTTAGTATCCTTCGTCAGTGCAGAAGATACCTGAGAAGGAAGAAAAATTTGGAATTCTTCATCGAGAACTGCCACAATCTTCGAGCCAAAACGTGTCTTGACTTCTCTTAGTGCCGTCACCATGTGATGACGATCAACCTCCAGCTTAGATACCTTCTTCGTTGGAAGGTAACCTCCACTAGCAATCTTGTTTAGACCTTCTAAATCCATCTAAACATATAATGTACATCATTTTATTATTATATTATTTAAATAATAATAATAATTATAATTGATATACATACTTTTTCTTTTAAAATAGATGAAAAAAAAAATCGTGTAGTTCCTCTTTAAAGCTATACCGTGTAGCTAGTCAAATAGTGGTAATTTGCAGTGTGAACACATTGACTTAAATATAGACCCCCCCACGACTAGCGCTATCATTGTGACCGCCCACCACCACCACCACCATCAGCTACATCAGTACAAACAGCCAATCAGCTCGAAGGCAACGTACCTTGTCCAATCAGGTTGATGGTGGTGTGTCGTGGCCAATCAGCACGATGTCAGCACAATTCTCAGCCAATAAATAGTTTTTCTTTTGTAGTGTCGTCTATACACAAGTTTTCGCCATATGTAACTACAGGCTGTCAGTTACCGATATCTTATAGCCATACGGGTAACTTTTGTCTAACTCTTCAAATCTTCGTTTGCTATATATAGGTTTGCATGTTTTTGTCTCATTCGGAGATATCACGTCGTGAAATACCGTTCTACGTATAGCGGAATTCGTCAATACTATATCCAGGTGTGGAGAAACGATCATCTCTCGAATCGAATCAAAATTGACTTGTTCACTGTTCGTATAGTTCAACCGAATCCCTTTAACCTTGCATATACACTCCTCTTCACCATCCGATTTTTTACATTTATACGCGTAAAACTTTGGACCACCTGACAAAAAGGTCGTTATATATGTTGTCGGCTAGTTCATTTGTCAGACTACCCAGCGACAAACCGATTGGCAACTCGTATTCACCGATTTCACCTCTGCTAACGTAAAATACCGAATCAGTGTCGTAGTAGAGAACTCGTGGACCCAAGGCATGCAGATATTGGAACAGTTTTAGACGTGCATATGCTGTTGTAAAAGTAGCGAGGACCACGTTTGTCATTGATGACGATACTGAGGATGACAGAGCCTCGTCTCTGTAGCACCAATTGACGTAGAGTGTATCGTCATTCACTGGTAGAATACCGTTAACATCAACCTCTGCACTGGTAAGTAAATTCATAAGATTCTCTGGATTCTTCACCACGATTGTTTTTGTTAAATTCTCGCGTTGACCAAACTTTTCCCATAGAGAATTTAGACACAGTTTAGCCACAGATCGTAATCCAGCATTGAAACGTATATCATCCTTGTTCAATTTTATACCCTCGTCGTGTTCCAACTCTCTCACGTAGCAATCCTTATCCTCGTCTGTGATACAGTGTGGTGGGTATCCCGACGCCGCGACCTTTTGAGCAAAAAATTCGATGATGTATCCCGCAAATACGCCACCTTTCCGCTCTTCTTGACTGTACTGCGTCATTTCGTACTGCGAAATTTCATAGACAGACTTGACAATGTATCCCAACGTGACGTTCAGGATCTTCATGAGGGCAGTCTTCTTGAATTAATTGCTCGCAGCATGTCCAACATAGAGGAAATATCAATTTACCATGCATTTTTACTGGCAATAATGGGTGATATAGATTTTGTGGTGGTAGTATATCGCACGCGATCAACCCGTTCACTTGTGAAATGTCGTTACTCAGCCCTATCAGCTGTCCACACTCTTCTTGACCGATATAAATTTTCGGGTGACCAATGGGATACTTGCCACATTTACAAATGAATGGATACAGTGAGCACACGTCAACATACCTGATCTTCTCTTCGCCTTGACAATCAAACACTTTGACTGTGTTACCTGTGCGTCCACCGAAAATTGCATCACGTGGATCAAGTACTTTTCTTTTTACATTCACCACATTTTCTCGAACAAAATGACAAAGTTCTTCATTTTGTGAGATCTCGTTCTTAAACTGACACTCCCATTTTTCAATCAACTGGTAATTTGCCATCTTTAGCCTATAGCTAATGGCCAATGTTCTTTCGTATCTGGCATCCATCGATTCACCACTTTTCAAATCTATATCTCTGTTTATCCTGTAACATCGGGGGCACCCGTGCCAAAAACAGCCTTGAAACTGAAGCACAATACCGCTGTGGTTCTCACCGTCTTGGGGTGCACTGTAACCATCGACCAAGATATTCTCTAGTAGTCTTTTTTCCTGACCTCGTCCTGCATGCTCGATCTGGCGATGAAGAACTCGTTATTCCATCCAAGAGAGCCAGTGTAGGGCAATTTCAGACTGATTATCTATCATTCTGTAACCACGAGGTGGTATAATACCAATTTGCGACTTTTTTAGAAATTTTTTTCTAAACACCCGCATACAAGATGATGCAATAGTTGTAGCTTCGACGAAAGGGTCCACACCAAATTTCATGAATGTTTTGCGGAATGTAAAACATGCTAATCTCAAAATTGTCACGTCTTGCTTACAGTAGTTTACAATTTCTCGTTGAAAATTGAATACGTAGCCATTTTGTACTTGTTCGTCGTACCATTTCAAAAATTTCTCTCGCTCCTTGATGGCCATCAAGTCTGGTGCATATGAATCAAGAGGTGGTAGAGGACCTTCGTAAGTCTGATTTTCAATCGTATTGAATAAGGGCGGAAAAGCATCTTTCTCCATTTCGGGATAATCCATGCGCTTTTGGTAAGCTACTCAAAGGCATGTGAAAGTAATTTAAGCTATCAATAAACTTTGCATGTAGAACCTCCATTAAAATTATTTTTGAACCATTCATCACTACCGATGGCACAACTCGATCTTGATTGAATTTTTCCACAACGTACTTAAATATGAACTGTGCATCGAATCCTTGGGCATTATGTGCTATGCATATAACCTGCTGAAATTGTCTTCTTGGTGCCAATGCCAGATCAACAAGCTGCTTTACCGGGTCGCGATTAAACATGTATTCCCGAATACCGCACATCTCGCATCTAATTGAAATATCTTCAATCTCTATGCAATTGATACATACTTGCTGTACAACACACAAATTTGAGTGGCAAATTTTGACAACACAGAAATTAGTCTGTTTGATCAGTTGTACTTAACACAGGTGTCTAATAGGTTATCTTGATTTACACGTTTTACAAAAAGATACATTACACTCATGCGGCTGACTTTTATTTACTTGAACTATTTTAAAACAAATTTGACAGAGTCTTATTTTACTGCATACATTACTGTTTTTATTATATGATCCTATTTTAAGATGATTTTGCAAACAACCATTGCCAAAAAATCATCTTAAACAAGCATTACATTTTTTTAGATTTTCCGCTGTATTACACGCTGGCACGGACATGAACTTATAGCACTTGTTTGAATATCTATGTTCCTCGGCTCGCCAATAACTTATATTGCATGGTATACAGTAGCCCTTGCTACCGCTTGCTCCAACAAGATTTAATATTGGTTCATAATGATTTGTCCGGTCGTAATACATTATGCGTAATACGTGTGTAACATCACCGTGATTTTCACTGACATATCGTGTACCGTCATAGATTGGTGGATTTCCACGAGCGAACGATGAAAAATTATAAACTACGATTGCCGCACCGCTAGTAGCGAAGAAATCTTGAAATTTACGGATTTCTGCTAGTCCACAGCCTTTGACCGGCACTTGAACGTTTGCCAAATTCATAAGATCTGTAGCAGCAGTTTTTTTAATTCTTCCTTGTGATTGACGAATCTGGTTCTAATATTTGTTAAGCAGTCCTGAGCGCACCTGACCTCTGACGGCATAGGCATAAGCAGCAACTAAACTTCGCGGTAGGCAAAGATTATCATCGTTATGGATGTTTAATATAGATTGTTTTTTCACTGTCTCCTCGGTTAAACGAACTCGTCCATGACCGGCCACACCTCTGACAACACCACAATTAACGGATAACCGTTCATTTACATTGAACTCGTTCGCACTTTGCATAGCACTGTGTAATATTTTCCAAAGTTCTTCGAATTGAAAATCCTGTATAAGTATGAATGATAGCCAAAGGGGGCCATGATTGAACTGGTCCGAATTGATGGTTACACCAACAAAATCCATTGGTCCACCTCTTTCACAAAGCTGCCGATGAAGTTTTTTTATTTCTTTTCATTGGCTGGTGGCTGCGGTATGGTTCCACGGATCTCTCTACCCTCATATCCAAAATATCGATAAAAACACGTTGCACATTCTGAATCGCAAATTTAGGTCGCTCTCCTCCTTCACCGGTCTGCAAATGAGCGTCTATAAGATCAGCCGATTTATACATATACTTTATTAAATTAAACAAATTTAAATAAGAGTCTTAGCATCTTCGTCAGCTGTATCAGTGCTGCTACTGCTATTAGCATGACTGGTATTGGTACTCCTACTACTACTGCTACTGCTGCTGCTGCTATCACTCTCGCTGCTACTGCTACTGCTGCGGGTAAGCCTTCTGCGTTTGCGTTCCCTATCACTACAGCTATTTTCGGATACGTCGTCAATGTTTCCATTTCGATTACGTTGGTGCCTCTCTGTTGACCTTTCTGAAGCTTAAGTATTAGAGCGTTCCTTTATATTGCAGAAAAAACAATAAATGAAAATTATATACAGACAGACTTAATACTTACGATTATTTATCTTTGATGATGATGAGTCTCCTCGATGGTCCGATGATTGTGGGTTGTAATTTCCAGATGTTGATGGTCCAGCGTCTATAACTAAAATGGAGAATGTGCATTTAATTGAATAATAATTACAAAAATTTTAATTATATTATATTCACCACTTACAATTGGCTGTAACGAAGTGTGCAGCGTCTTGTTGATCCGCCATACGTGCATGTGGCTCTGAAACTAAGTATTGAGATAATTAAAATTATTTAATTAAAATGAAAAATTAATATTTGTATTTTAATTGGCTCAATACTTACAATTATTCTCGTTTCCTATCGACTCATCACACACCATAATGAAAGAATCACCCTCGGTGTCTCTCATCATCTGGTTAATCACTGAAATAATGTTCATGAAAAATATTGAAATAAATGATAATATTCTACGAGTTTAGATGTGAAAAAAAGTAATTGATACTTACATTGACAGTGAAACATTGCACGAGCTAGCGGGTGCCCGTGATCGTTGCGCTGTCGTATTGTTTGGAGAGCAATCGACAGAACGTCTGGATTACGGAATAGACCGACGGTAAACATACCGTGGTTATTCTACAATGCAGCAAGAGAAAATGCAGCTTTCTGCATAAAACCTCTGCTGATTGGTTCTGTAGGTCTGAGGCCCACACTCTGCCACACATTGTGTGAATATGTCAGTCTCGATATTTCGCGATACTCAATGCCAGATCGATAACTATGACTAAACGTGCCATACTTGCCCTAATCATTCTGACAGAGATGCTTTGACTATCCAAATTGGAACTGCCGAAACGTGCAAGTGTAGCACCTTAAATATTGTCTCTGTGTACACGGTGGGAATGCAGTATAAAATGCAACGCTTTTTTTGCTGATACTGCTAATAAAAGACAATACATCTCGGAGGGATCATACTGGCTATTCATGTGCACATGTGCATATATTATCTGGTATTCGCTGGTTATAGACTTCTTAGAATGACATTTGCAACAATGTCGAGTAGAAGATATATTTACAGCACACATGGTGAGAGAGCTGACATGAAAAAAAAACTGAAAGCAATAATTTCGCGGAATAACGAGTAGTTATGACTTTGTTAACAACTGACTGCAATCTGATACCCAGCGCGGATGCAAACATGCACTAGTACGTTCTTGTTTACGCCGATATTTTGGGGGGTTAGGAATTTAGACGCTTATTCTTAGTTCGAATTTCGCGCCGCTGCGCGCTCTCCTTCGCGAAGTCGCGCGGTGCGCGCATGCGTCTATGCGCGCGCCGCCGGCTCGAGAAGGAGACCGACGGGCCCGCGCGCGTTTTTTAGCACGTGTGTCACACTTGAATGGACTGACAAGCTACTCGCACTTTCAGCATCCGTCAAGTTTTCTCTACTTTAAAGGTCTATTTTCTATTGCGACTTTGTACAGGTAGATCAATATTTTGTTCTTTTCAGAGCGAATATTGTTCATCTCGTGATAATTTAAGACGCGATTACCGGCGACTCTCGCGACCGCGTTCGTGGTGTGTTGTGTGCGTGTGTGCGTGCCTCGAGGCCTTAGTTTAAGGATTGTTGGCGAAGGTGTCCACGTGCTGGACGTGACTCCTTCAGGGCGAGCGAGCAGCGGCAACACTCCTTGTTGCCCGGGTGCTAAGCGTCTGGATTCTCGAGACGTCGAGACGCGCTTGGCAGCGGTTGCGGACCACATACTCACTCCCCAGGCCCGGCTGAACAGATCACCAGGACTCGGCGAGAAGCTGCGGCGGTGTACAACCTCGGACGACTCAGCGTCCTCCTGGCGACGGCGTTCGAGATCGCTGCGATTGCGCGGGCTACGAAAGCCCATTAGGTAAGAGAGATCTCTCTGCGTGCGTTCAGGTACCTCGCGTTGGCGTGCGTTGATTTATTTGCGTATTCTCTTTCTCTTCTAGAATCTCTTTCTCTTCTTTTATTGGTATAATTTCCTCTTCTTATTTAAATAAAGATTCAACTTGCTGCGGCTTTTCCCCCTATTCCGTGAGGGTTTTTACGCCGTAGCAAGTACGTTTTCTTTTACCGCGAATAATTTGTTTTCAATTCGACAAACCCTTCACTCACTCAACCCTTTCCTTGCCGGAACTCACTCTGAGTTTTATCCTTATTTTAGATTATTGTTCAGTTCTTGTTGTTTTTTTTCTCTCTTCACATCAATATTTAAGCACTATTCGCCATTATCCGTATTGGAGAAATTTTTAATTTGGAAATTAATATAAGCCGTAAGAAAGCGCTATAAAAAATACTTGAGATCGTCGTTCACGGTACTCGAGCTTATCGTCGACACTTGATATCCTGCGAAAATCAGACGTAAAAAAATCGTGAATTTTGGACAATTTTGTCCTGGGTCTCAATCAGTGTCATTACCGAATTTCTTTTTCTCTGTATTTGATAATCAGCGAAAAAGTATGAATGAATAAGATAATAAGAAAGAATGAATAAGATAATGCAGCTGCGCTGTTATAGCAAGCAAAGCATGAGTAAGAAAATGCGGCTGCACGGTACAGGCTCTAATACACGTACAAATGTTTTGGGAGTTGGTCAAAGATATTGTTTGCGAATTTTGAAACATCAGCAAAAAGAGAATGAGCAAGATGTGCTTGTAGCGTGGGATCGCACGTGTTCAGGGCTAACAAAGTGTCGCAGTATCACACCTCTAGAAGAGAGCAGCCATCAGTGATGATTTAACTCTCTCCGGGTGATTATCATGCGCAATTGTAGCTGTGATTTTACCGGGAGCATTTCTAAAGGAGTGTACAGTGCAATGAGGAAAATCACACAGGAGGATAAGTGCTACCTCTGCCATGTGCACTATCATCGCCAGGGCAGATATCAACGTATACGCTGGTCGTACAGCATCAAGTTTAAGGTTTGGATATGCCCGCGTTATAATAGCAAGAAGATGCAGATTTTAAATAAAAACTTTTAAATAAATGAACAGTGCAGTATTTTTAAATAAATAAACTTTTAAATAAATTAATAGTTTAGTGTTTTTAATAAATAAACTTTAAATAAATGAACAGTTAAGTGTTTTTAAATAAACAAACTTTCAAATGAATGGAGAGTTAAGTGTGTGTAAAAAAACAAAAAATAATTTTGTGGATTTTTGGCACATGTGCGCGGATAATAACAATTATGCTCCCGGATGATGGTAAAGGTGATGCCTCTGCTCTCAAGACTGATTCACCTGAAGAAGAGCATGTAGCAGTAACCAGTGCTATTCTAAGGCCGCTTCCCGATTTGCTTCGTCGGCGATTAATAGCTCGCGCGAGGTGATTGTATGAGACTTCTATCACACTATTATGGAGTCTTAAGTTTCGTGTTATAGAAGTGTTGATGTGGCCTGAATATTATCGGCTGTATAGTCTGCAACAGATGCTAATAGAACAAGCAGAGAGCTTGTTTAAAGTGCCGGCAGATAAGTCTTTAATTTGGCGTACAATTTATTCGACTATGCCAAAGTTGAAGCCTGGACGTAGACCGAAGTACATCGTAATCTATTTAGGCGCATCAGATGGTTCATCAAGATGGACAATCCTGCAGTCGACGGGTTTGAGAGCCAAGGAAAGGCAGTTGAAGTCTACCTTCACATATGGATTAAAGGTATTTTTTCCAATCATATTATATAAATATGTATTATTATATAGATATATAATACCTCTAACTCACTCTCTCTCGCTCTCTCTCTCTCTCTCTCTCTCTCTCTCTCTCTCTCACACTCTCTCATGGCAGTCTCCCCTCCCGCGCGCTGAAGGTTCCCCCTCCTCTCCCCCACAGTGATGCGTCTGCACAACCAGCGGCGGCGGCTGGTATGTTTTGATTCGCCACTGTGGAGGGATTACTACTATCAACGACAGTATACGGCTCTTCGTACTAGTCCGTTAATTTATATTGTTTACCGCTTTTTAATAACAAAACCGTATCTCCGATTTTAAATTTTTTCGGGTTAATTTTGTTATTATAATAATATTTCGATCGAATTTTTTATTCAATTAACTTTTCGCGTGCAATTTTCTGGAGCTCGTCTAATTGTTTACTAAGATTAATGTGTAACGCTGTGTGTAGGTTGTACTAGAAGGTGGTCGGTAGTGCGGCGTACTCCACACGCAAGTTGCGCCTCACAGCTGTGGAGTACTCGGACCGCTATACCATTTCCCGGTAGGTTATTATTGATAATACAGTTATGTATAGAGCTTAAGATTAAAATGTTTATTTAAATCTAAAATATAAATGGATTATGGTCAAAGAGCCTGTCGGTATCGACGGTCCCGACGAGATCGGGCGGTTTCTGAAAAAGATACGTTACTTAAACTATCGTTAATAATAATCAATATATGAGATAAACTAATAATAAAGTACAATATGTTAAAGGTATCGCGGATCTCTACCGGAGCCGGCCGTCGTCGGTCTACACCCCCTTCTGGAGTCGGTAAGATCGGTGACGGTATCGGTTATCGGTTAAGCAGAGAATTACCTAGCCGACGGCCAACTCGGGTAGTCCCTAGGAGCTAAGGGTTGTACCGCTTAACTCGAGATTAGAGGTTGCTCCCTACCAGTCGGAGGAGAAAGATCGCTTAAGTCTTACTCATGGAGGAAGAGAGAAGGAGATCAAACTCCGTACTTCCAACATGGACCTCTTTTCCGGGCGAAGATCGCCAGGTCCGCTCGACTACATAGCCCTGACCTAGCGAGTATGAGAGCCGCCTGTCGGCGACTTATCGCACTGATCAGCGAACTCCTGATTACAAAATATATCGGAGTTCAAATCCACATAAAACCACTTTTTTTATCGTGTTGTTAATGTTATATAAATAATTATTATATACAATTATTAATTGTATTGTAAAAAGTTCATACAAAATAAACATAGAATGTGCGTTTGTTCTACACTTGATACATTCAAATAAAAAAGTAATACAATATTGAAGATATATTTGTAAATTTTCACGATAAATTCGTATAGGCATTAATTTTTATAATAAATAAATAATCCTTTTATTATTAATTTAACAAAACCGTACATAAATAACCGATTACTTGTACCGAAAGAAGTTATAAGGATAAAGATAAATATTTTGAAACCCCTTCTTTTGTTTAAATTTAAGCTTTTGTTGAAACTTAAATTTAAACTTAAACTTAAACTGAAGCTTAAATTTAAGCTTGAACAAATTCCAAGCCCCCATGTGAGTTCGATGATCATATGTAACTTTCAATTATATATTCTCAACGGTTTTGATGGCTGAGGGGTTAGCGTGTTATCCTATTGACTTATTGATTCGGGTTCGATTCTCAGTGTAGTCAAATTTTTTTTCATGTCATAATTCAGAGGTACTTTTCATTTTTATTATAAATAAATCACGATGAACTTCAATTATATATACTGTAATGCTAAGTATTATTTTAAATTATATAATACAGAAGAGTACGAAAGACAGTCTTTGATCAATTTCACCTTCATTTTTGCAATCATAGCGATCAGTAGCTGGGTGATTGTGCTACTTGGTTATTTAATTAGATTATTTATATAGTAAGTTTGATTTTCTGTTGTAAAGTAGTATAATCTTTAAATAATTATGATTGAATTTATAAAATCTGCGCTCTATAGAAAAAGATGGTAAGTATATGTAATAAAAGTATAAATTACTTTACATACAAATTCCAAGAGAAAGCGAAATTTATCTAAGACTGCCTCTCACCAACCAAAACAAATTAAAATATGTAATAAAAGCACTTAATATGTTCATTATGTTTTATTGTTTCTTTATTATACCCTCTTCTGGAATTTATAACAATTGTATATAATTTAAAATAATACTAACCATTACAGTATACATAATTGAAATTCATCGTGATTTATTTATAATAAAAATAAAAAGTACCTCTGAATTATGACATGAAAAAAAAATTTGACCACACTGACAATCGAACCCGAATCAATAAATCAATAGGACAACACGCTAACCCCTAAGCCATCAAGATCGTTGAGAATATATAATTGAAAGTTACATCGATGAAAGATCATCGAACTCACGTGGGGGCTTGGAATTTGTTTAAGCTTAAATTTAAGCTTCAGTTTAAGTTTAAGTTTAAATTTAAGTTTCAACAAAAGCTTAAATTTAAACAAAAGAAGGGGTTTCAAAATATTTATCTTTATCCTTATAACTTCTTTCGGTAAAAGTAATCGGTTATTTATGTACGGTTTTGTTAAATTAATAATAAAAGGATTGTTTATTTATTATAAAAATTAATGCCTATACGAATTCATCGTGAAAATTTACAAATATATCTTCAATATTGTATTACTTTTTTATTTGAATGTATCAAGTGTAGAACAAACGCACATTCTATGTTTATTTTGTATGAACTTTTTACAATACAATTAATAATTGTATATAATAATTATTTATATAACATTAACAACACGATAAAAAAAGTGGTTTTATGTGGATTTGAACTCCGATATATTTTGTAATCAGGAGTTCGCTGATCAGTGCAATAAGTCGCCGACAGGCGGCTCTCATACTCGCTAGGTCAGGGCTTTTTAGTCGAGCGAACCTGGCGATCTTCGTCGGTAAAAGAGGTCCATTTCGGCAACGCGAGCCCATAAGAGTTTGGTCTCCTTCTCTCTTCCTCCATGGTCTTACTAATGTAAGGCAAGGCTAAAGCCGCCATCAATGCTCGCTGGTCGCTCTTAGAAATGCGAAAGAGTTGTGGGTAGCCGGTGCGCCGTATCCACCTGGCGGTCAGGTGGGCAACTACTGTCTTATACGCATGATTATACATACAGCGCCTGATGGCATATTCGTTACAAATGACATAATCATTATATGTGGGGATTAGATCTTCGGGATCAAGCGGGTCGTTTGAAGGAACACGTGCTAGGAGTCCAAAAACTAACTCATATGGTGAAAACTGATGCCCCTCATGTGGCACAGTTTTGTAACAAAATGTAGCTAATTACAAACATTCGTCCCAAGTTTCATTATCTAAAGCCGCTTTAATATATTCGGTTAGCGAATGATGTAATCTTTCGAAAGAACTGTTAGATTGCGGGTGATAAGCAGTAGCTTTCACTTGTTTGATACGAAATTTTTTTGCCTCTCCTCTGATTATATTTGACATAAAATTACTACTTTGCTCTGTGAGAATTGCTCTGTAAGAGGTGCGCCAAAAATACAAATAAAACGTTTTATTAACGCGTCTGCTACTGACTCTGCTATTGTATCGTTTATAGATACAGGTAAGGGTCCAACTATATCGAGACTAATCTTTTCCGTGGATGATTGAGGTGTGTCAGTAATTTCCATAGTTTGTTTGGTCTTGACTTAAACTAATTTTTTTAACTGACATGTGTTTCCTCAATAATACCTTTGTTTAATCCATTTATAAGTTTTAATTACTCCTTTATGACCTCCTATAGCTGTATTATGTAACTCTGCCATAATTCGAACTCTTTCTTTTTCAGCAATATACTTTATTAAAAAAATACCAAGAGTAAAGAGTTTATTTTTTTATTGAAAGTTCATCATTTTTTAAGAAAGAAATTCATGAAATTTTACAGAAAAATTTCTCATTTCCGGCGTCATTTTGAAAACCCCAAGGGGAGAAATCGATTTCCAAACCATATTTCCTTAAAGTTTAGACATTTATTCCACGGATTAATGAGGTTCTACGTTTATTGCAGACGGGAAACATATAGGAAATTCTATTTATAAAGAAAAAAAGGATGAAAAAATATATAGTTTATAAATTTAAAAAAAATGTAAAGGTGACCATTGGAAAGAGCGAATTTTAAACTATAAAAATGTGTTTCTCCTTAAAAATCCAAAAACAAATTGTGTCTTTAACACAACGATGAAAAAAAATGAAATTTATGCCATCTTGGGCGTTTACCGGTTTAATGCGACAATCATATTATTTAGAATTTCAGTAATACATAAGAATTTTGTTCCTCTTGTAACAATGGCAAAGTGTAATTTATCACTTCGATTCGTGATTTTAATTTTTTCTGCTTCTAATCCAGATAATCTAGCAATTCATTGCGCATAAATAGCTGTGGAGCCCTTTGTTACATGGTGTTCCGTCCAAAGTTATAAAATATATATAGTTGTCCTTTCGCATGAACGATTGATCTCTGCATTCGACAAATAATTTCCCAAATTTTCTTTCTTTATTGATAATAAGTTCAACATTGTTTGCCTCATTTGACTCTACTGGTATTTCTCATTGATTATTTTGCAAGTTTGTTAAATCATCGTTCCGTTCTTCAATAATCTCGACATTTTTCGCGTTATCATTTTCATGTCGATTGTTGTTTTGGTTTTTATTACGTGAATTATTAGAGCGTTTTGGTCTTTTATCTCGATAATTGAGAATTTGTTTTTTTCCGGCTCTGGCACGTGTCTCTATTGCTAGTACAGCTTCTTTAGTCCGCCCCTCTCCGGATTGCTCGGCGGGGTTTCTCGATCTGTTGAATTTTTGAACCAAATTTAAGGTTTGCAATCAGTAAAAATCGTAAAATGTTTGCGAAGTAAATATGGTCTAAATTGAGATTCCGAATATACTTCGGCTTTCGGTGTCAGAAAGTACCCGAGACGCATATCCTATAGGTCGATCCTTGCCAATCTCCTCCTGACTCAGAATTCCCCCAATTGCATGTAAACTAGCGTCGCACGTAAGTACAAAAGGTCGTGAAAAATTTGCAATTTGCAAGACTGGTTCACTACAAAGTTTTTCTCTCAACGTACAGAATGCTTGTTGTGTTTGCTTATTCCATACAAATTCTACGTCCCTCTTTAATAAATTACTTAATGGTTTTGCAATTCCTGAAAAATTTTGTACAAATCGACGATAATATCCGGCTAATGACAAAAATTCACGAATATTTCTCTGAGTTTGAGGTAATGGAAAACGTCGTACGGCTTCTAATTTTTTTGGATTCGGTTTAACTACTTCCTTACTTAACAAATGCCCCAAATAAATCACTTCTTCCTTTAAAAATTCCCATTTATCCGGCTCTAATTTTCAATTAGCTTCGCGTAATCGTATCAGAAATTTTTCAAATTTAATATTATGTTCCTCAACAGTTTTTCCATAGATAACAGCATCAGCCAAAAACAAAAATATCTCTTTACCTTGCATATCTTTAAATATTTTATCAACTCAGCGTTGAAAGGCAGCTGGTGAGTTTGAAAGACCCATTGGCATTTTAGTGAATTCGTACAAACCGTTCGAAGAACAAAACACTGTTTTATGTCTATCGGCTTCATGTACAGGAATTTGAAAGAATCCTTGAGCGAGATCAAATACGAAAAAATATTCAGCTCCGCCTTCTTGATCGATTATATCTAATATATTTGGCAATGGATATTTATCTTTTATAGTTACATCATTTAATTTGCGAAAATCAACAACTACCCGATATCGTTTATTACTTTACTATCCGGAAAATTTTGCTACTAACAAGACAGGTGAAGAATAATTAAAATTAGAAGGCTGGATTATACCTCCATCAATTTTTTTATTTGACGATCGAGTTCTTGTTTAAGAGCGTGAGGAAATCTGTAAGGTTTAGTGCAGATAGGCACATCGCTAATAGTTAATATTCTATGTTTAATAAAATTAGTAATCCCCAACATTTCCCCTTTTAAATGAAAACAATCGGCATATTCCTCTATAAGGCTCTCGATTGGCTGTCGCAGTTCGGTTTCTAAATGAGCATATCTTAATAATGATTTCAAACGATCTATTCTTGGCGTTTCGGCATTTTCAGCTTCTATGATTTGGAAGATGGGAATTGTCGTGGCGTATCCTGGCATTCCATTGGCAAAATAATCTTTATACGAAATTTCCATATAATTGTAACATAAATCGTCCATTTGGCCATTTTCAACATTTTCAAAAAGGCTTCAGCAATTATTTTACACTACAAATAATTCTCAAGTCCTTCGACGAGTTCACAATCAGTAGCACTATTAGCAATTATCTCATAATTATCGTCATTCTTATTCTCCTCAAATATTCGTATTAATATCATCATTAATCACTTCATTATAATGACCCAGGTTACTTTCAATAAGTTATACATTTTTATTAGCACATATTGCTCATAAAAGAGTTTTTGCTGACCAAAATCTTACGATGCCTGTGTGTATGCATTTATGTACTCACACAGACAACGTAAATACCACCGATTTAAAATAGGCAACCTCAGCTGGTTGCAACCTACGCTTTGCGCCGATCATCCGGCAGAGTGCTTTGACCTGTGAATCTGTACTAATTAAAACACCTGTACTACAACGACACGTTGTGCGCTAGTTACTTCATATTGGTGTGTCAGAAGTTTATTGGTTATTAGTCATCCCCACATCTTTAATTATTAAACTACTTACATCGAGTCTGAGGCTTTATAAGCCGCGGAACCGATCCACGTAGTGCCTTTTGTTCGTAAACTTAAATAGTGTAAAGAGTAAAGTCTTGTCCGGCGAGTACAGAGCTGCTCGACCGATCTAGTAAGCATAGAGGCTGTCGAAAATTACATCCCGATCTCTACGGACATAGACGAATAGCCTATCTACTTTTGTAACGCGTAGTGGATGTTAAAGCAATCCATTCCTATCATATTTGGAGAAGTCAAGTGTTGCCCTCGCCTGACGAACGACAATTCTTAAGCAATAAAGTTCAACTAAAGAACCGTCGTTACATCCGGCGTGAGTGGGTAGACCGCAGTTGTTAACTAAATTTCCTATGGCCCCGATACAATCGTGTAGAGCATAATTAACTTCAACATCGCCATCTGACACACCAAAGAAGGAGTTGTATTACATCCAGAGTGTGTATAAACGAACGTTGTAAGTTATACAAATATTATATAAATTTATTATATAAATACGGAAGAGATTCTACAACGCGAGACGTCCGCATACGATACAGAGACGATAGTGTGTCGCGCAAAGTCAGCTCATTCCGCGCATCATTCTACTCGCGATAATAAAGGTAGACAACCTCGCCTCGTGAGCATTATACGATAAAAACATAAACATAATATCGGGCGCGTCAGCTGATGAGAACGTAAGTCTGCAGACAAATAACAAGGTCACAAAATATTATTTTGCTAATTCAGTAACTAAAGGTTTTTGCACCAACGGCTAGTCTCCTAAATAATTAAATAATTATTTGTTTAGAACTCGCGCAGCCCGTCCTTATTAACAAGCACGGTCTTTATATCATCATCAATAATTTCAACAATATTCACCTTATTTTTTATCTCATTGCTTTCTGTACCGGATGTAATTTTATTTGCAACGACATATTTCTCAATATTCGCATAATTAGTGTGTTCACTCTCGTTGCCTTGAGAAGTGTTGACGTGTAGAAGTTTATTTAAACATTCAATTTCTTTAAATAAATTCTTGACATATTCAATGGTGTATAATGTTTTCACTCGATTCATCATTTGTTTTTTGAATATACAACTCATCATTTTCTATAGCGTCACCATAATTCGTGTCAAAATTCACTTATACGTTCTCCGGATTCTGATTAACATAAATACTTTCATCTCGTATATAAGAATTCTTTTTCGTCAATAATTTCACGATTTTCCTCAGTTAATTCATTATTTTCTTCAAATAATTTATCTTTCTCTGCGACGATGTACGCCGTAGCTGTATCGAGTCGAGAAATTCCCGACCGATTTGGCGAGCCGAAGCATGCATGTAAAAAGCGAAAGCCAGACGGCTCTCTGCGAAGCGGCGAGAAAGAGAGAGAGAGAGAGAGAGAGAGAGAGAGAGAGATTTTCAGATTTTTTAGATTTAGATAATTTTATTGCTGTACATTTTGTTGTACAAAAAAACATTACCAGAAATACAATAAGGGAATACATTAAATTTTTGTATAGATAATATATAGATAATATGAGTGAATGAAAGAATGAATGATGAGATTGTGAGTGTACAGTGCTTAAGTGTTTTCTAGACTAATAAAGTATTGCTTTGCCTGATGTTTGAAAGACGATAGTGATCGGTTGTCGCGAAGATGGGTGGGCAATGAATTCCAAAGATATGAGGCACTTATATGGAATTAATTCTTCAGCTTCTCTGTAACGAATGTAGGGATGTCCAGAGGGGTCACCTCACCGCTCACGGGGCAGAGTGCGACGTGGAAGTTAAAAAAGGCCATGATGTAAGATAAAGTAGCGGTGTTAAAATGTTTTCTAAGGAAACAATAAAATGGGCCATAAAGTACTTCCTACATCCGGCAGTGATGAGCTATTGCAACTCACGCCTGTAGGGCGTGATGTGCTCGTCCCTCCTTACACCATGTACACCGTGTTCACCAGTCTTTGTACACAGTAAACTAATGAGCAATGGTTAATGATGGGGAACAATAGGGCTTGCACAAGATGCTTCCGTAGCTTAAAACCGGTGCTCTTTCTAAAGGAGTATAGTATAACGTGTTCCTTCCAAGTGAGCTTAGAGTCAAGCACCAGTCCCAGACTACGCACAGGCGACTGATATTCAACCCTGGCTCCTCCTATGTTAATGTAGGTATTAGCCGTAGAAGGCAAAGCATTTATATAATAGGAGGAGCCTAGGACGATCGCCTGCGTTTTGAGAAAGTTTAGTTTAAGATGATTCTACGCAGCCCAGCCCATGATCCTCTCGGCGTTAGCACTCATCCTCGGAATGAGAATCGAACTCCTCAAGGTGGCATTGGCTGTAAATTTGCAAGTCATCCGCATAAATGAGATGAGATACGTTGATGTCTAGACACAGGCTGATATCATTGATGTACAATAAGAATAACAGTGGTACAAGTACAGACCCATGTGGTACTCCTATGTTTAACGGTTAAAAGATAGAGAGTTCATTATTGTCACCAATAACAGCCTGCACTCTACCAGTGAGGTAGGAGGCGAACCAGTGGATAACCTGCTTAGAGTAGCCGAAAGAGGTTAGCTTTCTGAGTAGCCTGACGTGACATACAGTATCAAACGCCTTGTTAAAGTCAAAAAGAAGTAGAAGTGTTACCTTCTTTTTGTTCATGCCAAGCCTGACATCGTCAGTCAACTTGATCAAGCCGAACTGTGTGCTGTGACCAGTGCGGAAACCAGTTTATAGGTCATCAAGGAGAAGTCTTGTTTCGAGATATTCAGAGGTTTGCCTGTGCACTAATCATTCCAGCGTCTTGGACAAGAAACATAGGAGGAAGATCGGACGATAGTCAGTTAGAGTTGTTGGAGAACTAACTTTATTCAATGTGTGCAATAGTGACTTTTTCCAGTCTGAGGGGAAGCATAAATCGCTCAAGGATAGGTTGAAAATATGACATAAAAATGGAGCCAGTATCGGCAGTGCTTTGTAAATGACAACCTGTGAAATGCCGTCACTGCCCCTGGCCTGGGAGTCGAACTGCATCACTGCATCTAAGACGTCCGATTCCGTTATCTCCCTGAAATTGAAAGAGAGAGAGAGAGAGAGAGAGAGAGAGAGAGAGAGAGAGAGAGAGAGAGAGTCAGGGAGTCTATGTGACAGAACCCAAAAGCGAGAAGGCCCTGCGTAGCGCGTGGGAGGCTTGTTTAACCACCACGTTGTAGGGAGGGGCTGGGGCGAAGCATAATATTATTTCTCTCAATAATTTCTTGTTTTCATTCTCCTTCCTTTTTCCATCTCTCCCAAGCGAATGCGATCAGGTTGAATTCCTCGACGTAAATAAAAATCGAGCGCATCAGAGGCGCAAAAGTTGCGTGCACGCTGCTGGGAGGCAGCACGTCGCATCTCTAGATCAAACACATGTTTATCCTTAACATAAAACAAAATGTTTATCCTTAACACAAAAATCGTCATAATCGCGATCTGTTTTCTCTGTATTCGCGTATTTTTAGATTCGTTTACTATTTTCTTTTCGTGTTTCGTATCCATCGGTTCTATTTCGGTAGGATACTTTTCAAACGGAATTATTTGTCCGTTGACTTCCATATAATTTTCAAAATAATTAATCGTCACTTCGTTTTTGCGAAAAAAATCATTGCCCAATATGAAGGTTTTTGCTATAGGAAAATCATCGTAAACTAAATAAAAGTCTGTTGACACGTTAATAAAATCTACCGTGGTCTTACCAAGAGTTGAAATGTATTGCGTCGTTATGCCTTTTAATCTTATAATCTCGTCTGTTTTTATGTTAGTATAGGGCGATACCTCCGATTTCCGCACTAAACTAACAGAAGCTCCGGTATCAAGCATAAATTCTAACGGTCTGTTGAACTCTCCGATGTCTACTCGTATGGTGGGCACCGTGCTCGCGCGATTCAAAGATATTGTTTCGGTACGGACGTGTGAGTATTCTTCTCGTTCGATCAGGCGCGTGCCAGATGTCATCTCTCTCCGCTTGCCCTCCTGTGAAAGAGTCTCGGCGTTTCCCTGCGCTACGTTTTCCGAGCGCATGTCTCGCTGCAGCTTAATAGTATATTATGACACTGTTGTGGGAGATGGTTTTTTACTTTGTTTGAGGTTTTTCGCACGAGCGAAGCGAGTGTGAAAATCGAGCAAGGTAGAAAAACACCTCCCATAACAGTCTCATACGATATTTTATAGCACGACAACCTCAAAATCGACAATAAAGTTGTCATTTTGAGGTTAGCGTGCTATAAAACAGGCATTACGCGTATGTCTTTATATACCGCAATAATAACATGTCGATCTAGATGTGTTTTGATTATTAGAGGAATTACTACGATTGTAATTCGGATTATTAGGAAATCGTGGATTTTCCTGGTTATTAGTTCCGAATTTTCCGTAATTCTCCGAGTAAACTTATTATTATTATTGTAATAATTATTCGATTGATTTGGAAAGAATCCATTGTCTATTTTCTACATTACATCCTCCGAAATCGGTATTATTAGACTGAGTTTCTTTTCGAAAATTTTTATTGCCGCACGGTGGGGGTCCTCGGTCTTGTCGGTAGTCACGTGAGTCGTTCTGTCACTGCAGATCCTGCAGGACAAGCTCTGGGCAGTTGAGTGTCATGTATCCGACTTTTCCACAAAATCCACACTTCATTGAACTTTAATCAAAGTCAACTAAATGCACTTCTCACGTATCTCGACTTTTCAACTTTACGTCCGGCAACTCGTCGTCATCGATTGCACAACCCGCATACTCGCGCTCTATTTCGATTGCATGTTCGTGGGCATCTTTTAGTGTCGTGGCCGTGCCCATGCGCTCCCAAATTTCCCATCGTAGTCCTCTTTTAAAAAATTTTATACAATCCTTCTCGAGATAAGTTTGGAACGTTTGCTTATTAGCTATTCGGCCCTCTCGCTGAGCCGCGGCTGTAATTTCTTTCTCAATTTCCCGAATTCTGTTTAAAAATATAATTACCGATTCGTTACTTTTTTGCTTCATTTTCGCCAAGTCGTCAGACCAATCGTGATATGTTTTTGCTGGGCCGTAAAAATTTTCAAAGAATTCTATAACCTCGTTTACTGTCGAAAAGGTCTATACCCGGATGCTGTTTAATGCTTCCTTGTATAGAAGCATTAAACATCCGAAATAAATTTGGCTATTTCTCCTTCGAGTGTACTGGGTAGCAATTCTTTTGCATCTGTGAAATGCTCAATTTTTCTATTTTCAATAAGAATGATTATAGATACTAAAAGAATATTATATGCAAGCAATAGAATAGCGATCCCACGGAGTATAGTGGGAGAGAGAGAGCATCGACGACATTGAGTGAGAGTAAACACTGAATAGCTCCGAGCCGAGAAGGTCACGAGAATAAAAGTACAAGCCAACTCGGGAAAGCACATTATACATTCCGAATACTCTAAAAGATAGGAAGCGGAAGACGATAAGAACAGGAGAGACAACATGATCGTATACGGAATTAGCATTATTAAATTAAAGTAAAACGATTGATATAACAAATATCCAAAACGAAATACAAACAATCATGCGCGAGGCAACATTATTATATGAACACAAATTTCGGTAAAATACAATTAAACGAGAGTAAGAATAACTAATTCAAATACGTCGTAAGATTATAATATACGAAAGTTAAAACCAGACTGAGATTTGAGCATATCGAACGTCGCTAGAAGCAGTTCAATAGCAAGTGTAAAGATACAATGAGTGTAAAAATGTATAAACATCCACAACGAGGAAAATCAAGAACAATTTGGGAGATACAGACGCTAGAAACGCAATGCTCCACCTATTACTGACGAACCGCCTTACCTACGCATCGCGGAGCCTAAGCCAACAGCGGTCGCTCTTTCGATACGGATTGCAAAAGAGGTATATAAAAGAAGCATTTTCACCCGCAATCAGTAAGATTCCATATTCACGGCAAAGTAGATCATTACTTTGATGACTACAAGAAGCCTGGAGATGTCATACGATGCAAAGAAGCTCGACCACCTGAACAAACATACAGCCGAGCAGGACGGAATTATATCCGGAGGAGGGGACGTATGATAAGTAGCAAGAAAAAGCCAGAGACAAAAAATAGTAAGAAGAGGAGTAGGGGCGATCATAGATAACTCCATATATGGAAAAGCTAACCCCTCCTATTAAGGATTTTCGTTGAGAATATTCTAAAACATTCGCGAGCCCGGACTATATAAGGGCCCGGATAAACTGCACGGACCCTTCATTCGGACTTGATCTCTCAGTCGGGGTTAATCTCTTTCAGTCGCATTTAGAATCTTGGGCGGGGCCGGACACCTGCATTATCACGATCTCAGAAGTTCAATCGGGAACTTAGTCGCCGTCGGACAAAATTTAGCCGAGTCGGAATTCGGTTCATTGGTAGCATCGGTGCACATAAAATTATTCGGTTCGAGACTTAGCATAAGTGCGCGCAAATCATTTGGTCCGGGATTCAAGTTCAACAAGACTTATAATTGAAAGAAATATAAGTACTTACATCCCTGGCTTCTGTACAGCTTTTCTTACCTGAAACAAAAAAAAGCATTTTATAAATTTTTGACAATATTTGATAAAAGGTATATTTTATCCTTGATATTGATAACGCTTAATACTTATCTGTTTTTTTGGTTTGTGTGTTTAAACTTTAAATTGAAACTGGTAGAAAATTACCAGTCTAACCTTCAAATGTCACCAAGCAGGTTAGTGGTACCAAGGTCAGCTGAAAAAGATAAAATAAATTAATAATTCAATTTCTTAAAAATGAAATAATAAAATACAGAGAAGTATACTTATCTTTTTTTTGTAGACATCACACGGCCTTTTACTTCAAAATACTTCAGTGCACACTGCCTAGTGTGCTCCTGCAGCGTAGCAATCCTCCTCTTGTAGCTCCCTGACTCTTCCTCTGAGGGTTGTCGTCTCCTTGGTGCTGGCCTGGACTTGTCGCTTAGCATGAAAAATCCTCTGGGAGTTTTCGCAGAGTTTGCCCAGTCTGCAGCAGCGTATCCAGGTGCCACGATGCTTGCAAATCCTTGCAACAATGAAAAGCCTTTTTTCTCCAGAAATCGTCACCAGAAACATTCAGTCCAGGTGCTCCAGTCTCTGTAGCTGCTTTTTCTTCTATCACTACAGTCGTCATAGAGTCTTTGGCAATTTTCTCACAAAATGTTGATAGACTAGAGTGCCCAAGTCCAAGAGCAAGAAAAGTAACTACTGTTCTTCTGTTTTCTCCCAAGCCTGATTCTTGACACTAAATTGTCTGCAAGAGTTGATACTCATATTTGCCAGCTCACCACACTCAATGCATTCTACTTCAATCTTGAATCCTGATCCTTGAGCTTCAGATTCGTCAAGTTTAACTTGACCATGGCATTGTTTGCAAATCAAAAGTTCCTTGAGAGCATGAAATAGAATGTTGATATCAATCAATCTATTCCTGACCTCAGAGGTTTCTTTCGCTGCTGGAGTTTGAATCTTTCTTGCTGAACTTGAAGGTCTTATCTTGTTGGCAGGTTCATCGTCGCATGTTGCTCCTAGAAATCTTCTTGGCCTTTTCTTGTCTCTTTCTCGAGAGTTCTTCTTGTCAAGATGGGTACTCGCATAACTTCCCTTGGCATCTCGACTATCACACATTCTTAAAATCACTATCAGTTCACACTTGTTTTAAAAAAAACTTCACTGTATAAGCTACAACCTCAAAAACACTATAAACACTAAAACGCTTTAGAAAAATATCAGCTTTATTTATTTACTTAGATATCAGCTGTGAATACATAGCATAAATCACATCTCAGTACTTCATCAGCTGTGTTCAAATATTTTTAGTCTACTATAGAGAAACCGCGGAACGTTCGCTCTGTCCTTCTCAGACACATTGATTCTAACCTGACCACAGATGTCGTGCGAGCGCGCGATATTTGAATTCAAATAAATATCGCTACATATCCATAAGAATACATATCATATCATATAAGAAGCGAAACTAGAAATTTATTTATAAAATAATGCAAAGAAATCTTATCAATACGCACTAATTTATTTACTAAAATATGTATACGGAGCATAATATACGTATGTAATACGGTAAAAAAAATAGTATTTTCAACATATTCAATAAAAATTTTATTCAAATTGAGTTTATAAAACTTAAAATTAAAATTATCAGTCGTAGTAGACAAAAAATAAAAATACGCAATTTTACGAAAAAACGCTAAAAATTTTGTTTTAGTATTTTGCTTGTAACTTTGCGGGAAAATTTTTTTTCGATAAAAGGGTTTCAGGAGCGTATTCTACGGAACATTTCAAATAAAAATAAGTAATAAAAAAATATCGGTTTTTTCGAAATTTAAAGGTATTTTGTCCCCTTAAGACTTTTATCAAAAGTCCAGTAAAGTTCGTTTTTTCAATTGAATCTTGATGAACTTGATAGTTGCTGCCGCTGTGATGGTACTAAGCCATTCTCACACTAGCTTAATTGCTTGAAAGAACCCGAATCCTAGATTATATCTCGTTTTTTCGGTCCTCTTTGTCTTTCAATTGGATTATTAGGGAGCCGTCGAAGTCTATAGAAAAATTAGTACTACGTTTTGTGGTAACCAATTGATCATATGACATGATAGGAACTCAATCTAAAAGTGATCTCGTTTCCTCGTTTCCCGGCCGATACATCAATTTTTAAATAATAAATATATTAATATATTACGTCCTAACAAGCACAACCCACCAATATACTTACTGGCTCTAGAGTTCCTCTTTAATTTTTGTAATCGTTATTATAATTGAGATGAATAAAGGAAATCTCTTTTGGCAACAGCACACGAGGTCACTGCCTTCCGGGAAAGGGAGCCGGATAGCGAGATCACTAAACTGAACACGGGGTTAGGATTAGAATAACTACTGTTATTTTATTTTGGTTAAAAGAGAAAAGTACCTCGTGTGTATTTTATAGGTGTAGGCGTGTGTAGAAGTAGGAGGTTGCAGCTGTGAATCTTCGGTCTCCGTAGCCTCGCGTCGGTGGTTCAGGTCAGGCTGTCTATGGGTCGTCGGCGCTCAGCTTCCCTTCTTTATGAGAATCAGGTGCAGCCAGATAGGCACCTTGATGTATCGGTCGTCCTTCAGAGACGAGAGGGCGATGCGTTGCGAATAACGTAGGCACTTATATCTTTACGGGATGCGATACAATTTCGTTTTCTTCCTGATCGTGACTAACTTTTGTGTTTAGGATGATTTCTGGTCTGGCGACGGGCAGCGTGACGAACTGAACTGTTACTTTTTAAAAATTGAATCTTCCAGCCCTTTGCTCCCGAGCTTTATATACTAGATTCTCGTATTCATCCTCATTCCATATTATGAGTAGATAATTTGAACTATTCTTTTAGTATCTAGCTCTAATAGAACCGTGATAGATCAACTCATAAATACTTAATTTTATTACTTTCAGTTTGGTGAATCAAACTCATAACTAGCTCTCCCGCTGCTCTTCTTTACCTGCACTCTTGTTGAGAGTGCGCGCGTGAGACTTTCCCGATTTGTTTCGAATTAGAAAGATCGCGTAGCCGGTGTATTTTTATCATCGCTTCGCTTCGGTTATTGACAAGTGCCGTGATCTTTATCTGGTTTATTTATTGACTACTCTTTTCGTTTTGATGTCTGTGTCGTTTTCCTCAAAGCTACTATTCCTGCGGAAGTTGGTATAGATACGCACTGGCTATTGCTTATGATCTATTTTCAATATAGTACTGTTTTTTCTTCTCGGCGGATAACAGCTGCAATGGCGGCGTTTGGTGCGGGTATGTGTATGTATGTGCATGGGTGTACGTATGATATTTTTATATTTGTTTAATGCTTAATGAAATCGAAAATTCCATTACTGTACTTTGATAAAAAGTTATCACTAAATTATTAAAATCATGAAATATACGATATTCGAAAATTTGCTCTTATTTGCGTTTCAATTAATTTGTGGCAATTCATTTGTTTTTACTAATGAATTTACTGTACAAAATTGTTCTAAAACTCTTATTGCTAAAAAATATTTTGATAAAAAATGATTAAATGAAAGTATTACAGTAATAACGAATTTCGAATTTGACGCTTACCGACTGACCTTTGTAACAGCTTCAGCAAGTGGTAACTTATATAGACTCTGTTTTGCCATACAACCATAAAACTATTTCTTTAAAAATAAACGTTACTATTTATCGACTTCGCTGGCTAAAACATTGTTCGTCAATTTTGATAAAATTTTTTGTCTACAATTGCTTGGTTTTATTGGAATTATTTAATAATTTCATAATATCAGATAGCATTTATAGTTAAAAAATTTTAAAAGCTTATAAATGTATTGTAAAAGTGAATTATTTACTTTGCAAATAAGTGGAAAGTTTGATCTGCCAAGATGATTCAGACTTGAAGTATAGAGTACCACGATCATCTGTAAATAAGAAGAGAAGATTTGGCAGACGAAGGAAGAGAGAAAAAGTGTTTTATACAAAAAAACAAGTCACATATCGTCAACATCCTACCCATCAGCACAATCATCAACAGAGTGCTCTCGACAACCATCTATGCCAATTGGAACAACAACAAGCAGTTCAAGAACCATGGCTTATACGCTTCCTTCAACATCTATTACATAAATTACGAGAGCCACCAGACAAGCTTCAACATCCACCGCACCAACACAGTTAGCACACCAGAAATTCTTGTATCAAGATCTAAACAAAAATTAAAATCAAAATATGTAGAAGCTGGCCTTATAAAAACTAGAATATTTCACATTTCTTTACTTTTTCCAGGATTACAAGAATTTCTGGCTTGCAAATCTTGTCGTGGAGGTGGCAGATAAAATCACATTAACTGATTTTCTTTGTACAATTGATCAAGGTATCACCATCTTTCAGCAAAAAAAGGTCTAAAGTCAATAGAAAAATGGTAAGTATACTTTCGATAACCAAATATTAAGTGAAACTGCGACGTGCTGCATCTAAGCAGCGCGCACGCAACTCTTGCGACTCTAATGCGCTCGATTTATTTTTATGTCGAAGGATTCGACGTAATCACTTTCGCTTGGGAGAGCTGGGAAAGAGGATTGAGAATAACAACAACTTCCGATAAATAATATTATATTTCGCCTAAACCCCTCTCTACAACGTGGTGGCTAAGTAAGCCTTCCACGAGTTGCACAGCCACGCAGGGCCTTCTCTCTATGGCACCTGCACGTAGGCTCAGTCCCTCTCTCCCCTCTCTCTCTCTCTCTCTCTCTCTCTCTCTCTCTCTCTCTCTCTCTCTCTCTCTCTCTCTCTCTCTCTCTCTCTCTCTCTCTCTCTCTCTCTCTCTCTCTCTCTCTCTCTCTCTCTCTCTCTCTCTCTCTCTCTCTCTCTCTCTCTCTCTCTCTCTCTCTCTCTCTCTCCTCTCTCTCTCTCTCTCTCTCTCTCTCGCTCTCTCTCTCTCTCGCTCTCTCTCTCTCTCTCTCTCTCTCTCTCTCTCTCTCTCTCTCTCTCTCTCTCTCTCTCTCTCTCTCTCTCTCTCTCTCTCTCTCTCTCTCTCGCTCGCTCGCTCTCTCGCTCTCTCTCTGGTATCTGGTACTCTCAGATATGTACATAGTCACGCTGACGGATCGCTCCGACTTTGTGTACAATTTTTCTTATACTAAATTGTTCGGTGCGAAGCTGGACTGTTACAGAAGTTACCGGCCTCCTGCAGGCTCCATGAGCAAGGAGCATTAACTGCAAGGCTTCTTTATTAGAGCCAGGGAGACTGATTTTGAAAATAACAATTTCCTGAGAGTTTATGTGCGGCAGAGCACTTAAGCGGGAGTTTGCTGTCTTCTCTCTTCTCGGAGGTTGGTGGACCTGTCGAACTCGAGGCAAGCAGTCATCGGCGCCAATTTCAAACTATATCTAATCGACATCAGCATCATTATTCAGCATGAGACCTGCGACCAAGAAAAATTTAGAGTTATGCCCAGTGTGTAAAGATGACTCGACACCTCCGACTAGCACGTGCTGATACACACTATCCTGCGAGTCCCTTGCGCAACCTTACCCCACTCCGCCACGCGGCGGCGCTGCACGACCAAATGATATTAAAATGACGGCGCTGGTCCGTGGGACATCAGTCGTCTCCCGGCCCGGTGCAGACCTCCCTCAGAACTCGACACTTGATCAGTCAGCCCAGGGAGAACAAAGATGAATAAAGAAATATCATCGGACTGTATTCTATGCCTTTTGTTTTCGAAGAGCTCCTGCCCCCCCCTTCCTCCCCACGACACAGCTACCAACACTCACGACACTTCTAAGGCGTACTTCAAGGGGTCTCTCGCCGAGGGCTGCGCTTCCACCTTATAGTGACGACAAGAGTTTGCAAGAGTCAGTCTCTCGTGCGTAGCCGAGCAGGAAGGACGGTCGGCAGAGACCTTGTCTCTCGGACGGACAACTGCTGCTACGAAATGAGTAAGTGAGGTTACCCTCTCTTTCCCTTTCTCATATTCGAACGCAAACCAGTCATTACGACTGCAGAGCCGAGGGAGAGCCGGTCGAAGTAAGTCTCACTTAATTCCTAGCACGAGCTCGGCAAGCTTACGGTAGACGTTCAACGGCCGTACGACCAGGATCCATCCGAACCACCACCCGGTTGACTTGTCCTGGGAGGTGATTAGGAGGTCCCTGGCAACGTCCGGCCGTACCTCTGGCTACGGCGTTACCAAAGCTTCGCCTAAACAAGGGTACCAGCGAGTGAGAGAGAGAGCCTATGCCGAAACGCGGACGCTCGAAGAACCAGCGGAAGAAGCGAAATACACGCAGTAACCGTCCCACCATCAACGGAAGCGAGAGACACACCCCAACCAATAAAGACTATCGTCATCCGTGGTCGACGAAGGCCTGCCGTCTTGGCAGACTCCCCTCGTCGTAAATTGGAGCACCTACCAACCGACGTCGGAGCGGACACCATCAGAGGCTCCCGAGGACGTCCTCAAGCTCCATCCCCCGACGGACGACGAGTGGTTACAGGAAGCAGCACGGGAGGTGACTCTTCGCAAACCCACAGGTTTTCGGTCAATACATGCTCCTCCCAAGACCAACACTTTAACAGCGAGAAAGGAGATATTTCGGTTACCCGAAAGCCGGGATCCCCGTCTCCTCAGTGCCGCTCAACGACGCGCACGCCGTACCCAGACGGCTGTGAGACAGGGAAAGGCGCAATTTCTCACCACGTCCGGGAACCACCGAAGCCGATCAAGAAGCTCTCAACTCTCCCTGAAGGACCTGCTAAAGCGTCTCCGCTACCGCTCGCCCGAGCGAGTCTCTAGACCGCTGTAGTCTTAGGACTTTCCACCAAAACCATCGGCCCTTTTCAGGGCCACCACCACGAAAAAAACGTAGAACTAATGCCAAGTATGTTACCTTCCTGCCAGGAATCCAAGGGAAACCCGGGAAGAGGAACAGTGTCAGACATGCCAGCTGCGCTGCCACTCGCGTTGCACGGGCAAAAAATTAGGAGGACAGTGCGACATTTGCCGTAATAGACCGAAATTCACAACAACAGCAAGGTCTGTCAACGCAGGCAAGCGTGCCGCTGCTGGTTCTTCGCAGCGCGCGGTGTCGGCGACTCTAGTACGAAGCAGCTGGTCCCCACCGTCGTTGCTCTTACATTCATCACAGTATGGTACGCCTCAGCTGGTGCGTACGCCTCCGAGCAATAGAGGGGCTTCCCCGGCGGGAAATTCAAACTGCCCGAGAGAATGTCTTTTGCGTGTACGGCCTTCTACCGACAACAGTAACAGCACCATCGATCATCAGGATTCTAGTCATATCAGGGATGTATTTAACGCCCTGGGAAGCAACAGCACAACACCAGTACAATCTTCTTCTTTTAATAATAATATCTTAATTTTGCAAAGTACTCTGGACCTGTTTTTTCAACGATTCGACATGCTACAAGCGCAGTTTGACGATATCAGGTCCTGTATGAGCCGCTTTCAGGCGTCCACCACTACCAGTTTATCTCCACCTACATCCTCGGAGGATCTGAACAGGAATTTGGTGGCGCGTGTAGCGGATCTGCAGGGGTTGGTGACTAAACAGTCCTCCTAATTGGGTGAACTGCGCAAAGATCGTCTGCTGCTCTTGGAGGATAATAAATTAATGCGGGTCCAAATTAAATTATTGACTGATGGCCTAAGTACTCTCCGGATAAAATCTAATTGCGAAAAAAGTTGTAACAATTTAAATGTTAGTTGTAAGAGTGGTGCCAATGCATTTTCGCCTATCATAGTTGCATCTCACAGCGATGGCCCCTTTAGCGAATCTAAGGGTGGCCCAGGGGTTGATGGTTCTGAGAGCCGCGAGCTTGTTGTACGCGGGATTCTTAATGATAAAATTGTTCTCTCAAGAGGCTTTAAAGAATATTGCCTTCGCGGTACTCAACACCGCCCCCCCTCTCTCTCACGCGAAGATGTTAATGTGCGTATCCTTATGCCTCGTGGAAGTGTCAGTGGGGGGATAGCTCTCGACCGCATGCAGGACGAACGGCACAGCCATCATGTGTTGTCAGGCTTGCACGGATAGAACTGGTGGGAGATATATTAAGGGCCAACAACTAATGACATAAAGCCAGAGCTGCTTGGTCAGTATTCGTCGGTCTGTGTGCCAGTGCGTAAATTATATATCAACGAACTATTGTCCCATGATAAGTTCCAAGCATTTAAAAATTTGAAGCCAATAGCACAGGGGTTAGGCTTCAAATACGTTTAGCACTCGGGCGGCAGATTTTTGACTAGGCGTAGGGGAGGAGAGCGTGCGCACATATTTGCGTCGGCTGCCGACTTACAGGTCATACACACGGCGTGTCAGACCTGCTCCACAAAACCGCGACGGCCACTCTCACGAGACGACAACAGGTCAGGTCTGGCGAGTAAACCGGCAGTCACGTCATTATCATCTTCATCTTCAGCATCATCGTCACTATCATCCGCTTCATCGTCTTTAACATCTTCATCTTCACAGTCAGCATCATCCCCACGAACCACATCATCTTCCGCTTCATCATGCTGACTAGTGAGGCCCATCGCTGGTGAGTTGAGGCTTGAAAACTGTGTGAGGGCTGGTTTTCTGAATGTGAACTCGGTCAGATCTCGCATTGTGAGTATTCGTCTTTTCTTGGCTGAGCATCCATCATACAGCATCTTTGGTTTCGCAAAGACATGGCTGGGCTCGGTAGTGGACGACAGTCTCATTCAGGTCAAGGGTTTTTAGGTCGTCAGGCAAGATCGTAACGTGAATGGGGGGTGGGATTGCCCTGTTTGTGCGCAAAGATTTAAAAGTGAATAAATTGGTTTCCTCAAATACTCCGGGACCTGGTAAACCTGGAATCCCTGAGTATCTTTTTTGTAGTATACAGCAGGGTAGATCACCTCCAGTCTTAGTCGGGGTCATCTACAGACCCCTGAGAATTCCCATGCAAAAGGATACCGACCTTTTTAGTACTTTGCGAGATCTTTGCGGCGAATTTAGCCATAAAATCATAATGGGAGACCTGAATGCTGACATGTTGTCTGAATACGATGTCGCCACTACCATCAAACGCTTATCTGAGGAGCTATCTCTGCAGATGGTTCGCCATGGTTCCACGCATCACACCTCATCATCTCACACTTGGATTGACGTGATTTCAACTAACGAGGATGACATGATACTGGACTTTAGGAACGAGTGGCTGCCCAGTTTCGGCAAGCACTGCATCATAGATGTCTCCCTTGACATCTACACTCCTTCTTCCATGAAGGAATCATTTTCTTACCGTGACTATAGGGGTATAGATTCTCTTGCTGAACGAGCATTTCGCGGGAATATCTGCATCATCACTCGAAAATATAGACGATGTAATGGACATTATTCTACCAGCAAGCGAGGAGGGCTTTTCTTTCAGCCCCATTACTATGAGCGATGTTGTCCCTGCTATATCGCACTTTTCCTCAGAAGCGAGAGCTGTTGACGGTGTTCCCTGCGGGGTGGTCGCTAAGGCTCTTCCAATAATTGGCGAATATATTTTAAATATCTTTAACTGCTCCTTCGCTCAGGGTATCTTTTCGAGTATCTGGAAGCGGTCTCAACTAATTGCTGTTAAGAAAAACAGTACTCCATCTAGTGTTTCCGATTTTAGGCCGATTGCTTTACTCTGCTTTCTTTCAAAGGAACTCGACAAGATTGCGCACACTCAGATCACGGAGTATCTCGATAAACTAAAAATTTTGGACCCCTTCCAGGCCGGTTTTCGAAAACAGCACAGCACAGAGACTGCTTTATTAAAGATGGCTGAAGACATACGCATGGCCATGGACAAGAAAAAGGTGACCCTTCTGCTACTGTTTGACTTTAGCAAGGCGTTTGACACAATATCACCTTCTAAAATACTTTCTAAGCTGCGACAGTTGGGATTCTCCAGGACGGATCTTCTATGGATAAAATCATATTTACAGGGGCGCACTCAGATGGTAATCTCTAGTAATAATGGAAATTCTGAATGGCTAAATACCAATCTGGGTGTTCCACAGGGTTCTGTCCTGGGACCTCTGCTTTTCAGTCTTTACGTCAATGACCTACAGGACTTACTAGACAGTGGCACAACGAAACATTTTTTTTACGCAGACGACCTTCAGATTTATTTGCACACAACCAAAAATAAATTCCAGGAGGGTCTGACTCGGCTGGCAAAAGCGGCACGACTAGTGTCTATTTGGGCGGGGAGCTCCGGTCTGCGGCTCAACTCTGGCAAAACTAAAGCAATATTTTTCGGCTCCAAAAGGAATGTCAATGACATGAAATCATGGAATCTGCCAGGAGTTGGGCTGCAGGACGGAGTGATCGTCCCCTTCAGTGAAACGGTCGTAACTCTCGGTGTTGTACTTGATAGCAAACTCATATCGAAGCCGCAAGTAGATTCAATTACCAAAAAAGTCAATAAAACCCTTTATAGCCTGCGGTTCATCAGGGGCTGCACTACCGAGACTCTCCGTAGAAAGCTTTACACTAATACAACCACACCTTGACTACTGTACTGTGACAATTCTTGACGCATCGGGCGCTCAAGGTATACGTCTACAGAGACTGAGCAATTCCTGTGTGAGGTTCATCTTTGGGGTAAGAAGGGATGAGCATATCTCCCCCTACCGGAGGAGTCTTGAGTGGCTTCGTACTGACTCGCGGAGGCTTTATATTGAAGCCGTCCTTCTTTACAAGGCAATACGCATTGGTGAACTGCAATACCTGGCCGCTCTTTTCAACAAATGCAAGCCCTGACCCTCCAGCAAGGGAGTTCCTCCGGAACTTAACATCCCAGCAGTGAGCACTGAAACTGGAGCTAGGGCCTTTCAGGTTCAATGAATGTTTAATTCTAGTCTCGTCTAGTCTGACATAGCCTTCTTGGCTGCACTTTTTGTGATATTAGTATCTAGTATTTAAATTCTACTCAAGGATAGATATACGGCATAGTCTATGTGTAATGTATCTGATTGTTCAAATTGTCATTAACTATGTAAATATTTATATGTATATATTGTACAATTTTGCCGTAAAGGCGCATAAATAAATATCTATATATCTATTTATTTCTCACCACAACACACACCCGCGTTTGCGGGCACTTTTACCGTTGTCGACGTGTCGTCGACGAGGTCAGCACGAGAACTGACTAAATTTGCGCGCTCTCGCGAGCTGCCGCGCCACATGCTCAACAAAAATCTCGCGGGCCCGCTCATGTAAGAGCCGCGCTGATTGGCTCACGGTCCGCGCGAGCCGTTGAGCCTCGCGTTGCAGCCAGCCGATAGGCTGAAACCGCGAGACGCTGGCTTTGGCTACGCCCGCTATCCCGCGCTCGTACCTCTCCTTGCTGCACCAATTTCTCGAAAATCGCGCGGCAGGCAACAACAGCAAGCCAGCCCGATACCGCTACGCGGAAAGCCGTCTGGCTCTCACACTGTTTACGTGCGTGCGTAACTAACTCGTCGAATCGGTCGGAAATTTCCCGACTCGATACGGCTGCGATGCACAACGTCGCAAAACTTAAAATGAATTTTTCTCAGTTTTTGTGTTTTTATAATTTCAGGACCTTGCCCTAGGATATGTCAGGATCCAGATGTCTAATGAACTTGAAATTTTGGGGAGAGCTTCAGAACACCTTTCTCTTCAACCTGAGCGGGGCAGAATGAAGAAAGATAAGTCCAAAGTGAATGTTACGTATGCACACATGACTTAGTTAAAACGATTAACTATAGCAAAGAATAAATTATGAGTATCGTTGAACTGAACACTCGCTCTCCCAAATTTCCGAGAGCATCGATCCGCTGAAATCTAAGGTCCGCTAGAACAAAGAACTTGCTATCCTTATTTACTTATTTCAAATAATAACGTACTTTTTAATATAATGTCGATGAGAATCGACAGCGGCTATAAAAGCCTCGCATGCGAGCCAGCGAGCTCGCGAAAGCGAAGTAAAAAGACTTCGTGTTGTCAACGGGTGTTTGCCGCGGGCGTCGAAGACTTTCCCTTTAAAAGCGCCCCGTTACAAAGTGTATTATTTATAACAAAGTTATCAGATATAAAAAATGATTGAAAAACTTTTTAAATTGTGAAAAATAATTGGAATATTTACAAATAAAAATTGAATAAAAACTGAACATTTTATTTTAAATTTGAAATTATTGCTCATATCTTCATTTTTATGAAATAGGTAATTGTAAATATACGAAGAAAATTGACAATCTTTAAGAGAAATTAAGAATTGTCTGCATATAAGTAGTAATAAATAATTTACAGTTTTTTTCTATTTTATATACTTTATTGCTAAGTAAGAATTTCCATCTCAGATTTACCAATTATTACGACGTGATATTCCGTACCTCGAAAATCAAAATACTCGTATTAATACAAAAATATTCTTTAGTCAGTTTTTACAATAATAAACTATTGTCAAAATATATTTTTTAATCAGAACGTAATAAAATAAATAGATGTTAAAAATTATTTTGGTAAATGAATGTTATGACTGTGTAAATACCCTCAGTTCTTACTGCGTTAGTTCTTACAATAGTACATCGTAACAGGAAGTTCTAAAAATGTTAAAAAATCTCACAATACAGATTTAATACGTTATGCTAATAACGTGCCATTATATCAAATGTAACAACGAGAAATTTATATCCATTCTATTAAAACTTGACAATAATAAATAATACAGCAGTGTTGTAATTAATAATTTAAAATTGCAATAATGTATTTAAAATTATTTTTGCAAATAAATATTTGTGATAATATATATTAATATGTACACTTGAAATTTTCTATAAATATAAAAGTGTTATGTCAAGACTATAATAAACTTTGAAATACAGAAATGCAACACATCAAAACATTTACCCGAATCCCTACCTGAATTTATTAGTTAATTAATCTTAGTGTAATAAGTGAATAATGAAAGGAAATCCCTTTTAGCTACCGCGAACGCGGTCACTGCTTACCGGGGAAGGGAGCCCGATACGAAGTCACTTTGAACTATAACATATATTATTTAATTCGACACACGTTAATTTTTTAATGGTGAGAAATGTACCTTAGTGTGTAAGTGTGCGTGGCTGTCTGTATATGTACGTATGGAGTTAATAGGTTGCAGCTATGTATCCTCGGCACATTCCAGCCTAGGCTCTGTGGTTCAGTGCAGCGGCGGCTAGATGCACTTACGGTGTGACAGCTCGTCCCTTTGATGTGAGCAGTGTGGGCAGCAGGAAGTTCACTGTCTCCGTTTCTTCCTTATCCAGTGAAGGTGATATTAGTGTTGCTCTGTCGACTACGCGACTAAGTCCGAAATATTCTCTTTTTTTAAATGTGCTTATAATGAGTAGTATATAATGCTCTTCAAGAGTGGTCTTGCGTCGGGCAAAGTAACGTTGTGCTAAAGATTTTGGAGATTACTGAGCGTTACTAGCCCTTTGCTTTCCGGCGTTATATACTTGCATGTCGCCTTGTTTTCTCACGGACTAGCGTTTTTCATATATGGTGGCTTCACCATTTCGTATTTTCCTCTCTCAATATTAGGGGAATTATTGTAAGCTGAGTCGTAAACATCATACTTTATGACTACCAAAAATGAAGATTTTTGGTAGAAAAATTCAGATTTACTTCTCGGATATAGCCATGACGTTTTAGTGAGTGAGTCCGTGTGTGTATGTGTGAGATATATAACGCGATATATAATAATCGTAGTGTTTGAATGCGTAATGGAATCTGCGATTCCATCACAAAAGAAAGAAAATAACGCAAAATTTATAATGAAAATAAAGTTTTTTTTTATATACAAAAGTCATAATCTAAATTCCGCTACATCTCTTTTAATTTTTAAGTCTTATACGTACGATTATTTTCATATATAATCTCTACTAAAAATAGTTAATAGGAATCGATTAAATTCTAAATCGTATTTGAAGTTAAATCGTAATCCCACTTTTTATAGTAGAACTCGATCAAAATTGATAGATACGATAGTCAATAAAATTCAATATGGAAAACAACATTTATAGTCAACAGTTAATGCCAACGATTGTACATGCCAAAATGCTTGTGTAAAGCCAAAATATATTTAACTATACATTTAAGAGATATATAGACTCAAAAATGAATAATTTTTCGGTTTTAATAGCAGTTAATTATATTCAATACCAAGTATGTAACATATATAATCTTTGTAATTCTTGAAAGGAAGATTATCATTATATTAAATGACTAGGCACGCAGTTGTACGATGTACTCTTATTAGCACAGTTATTACATTCTATTTGGCGTACGCTTAGGTTTAACGCTCGCGTCGGATAACACATGCGAGACCCGCTGTTGTTGCCCGGTAGCTATCGCGCTACCGGTGTGTCACTGATCGGTACTAACTGACACATATATCATAATCCTCACGTCTTAATTTGACAATTACAATTTGAGCTTTTCAGGTGGTCAACGGTTTTGCATAGAACGTCGCATTTCTGTGATTGCTCCAAAATCTTAATTGGTGCTTACTATTATAACGTTAGTGTTGGGCGCATTTCTCTGTGGTCTCCTTTTCTATTTTAATAGGTTCACAAGTAATTGGATTTCTGTTATGCATAACAAATGTCTCTTTACAAACATTATTAGGTATTGCGAAACCGTTGGGCATAAATTGAGTTTTCGCACGAATCTCAACTGATCGATGTGGCGCTTCTACATTCGATTAGCGTTCATATTGACAGTGTACTTTCCAAGTCCTAATTTGTCTATAATCTCTGCCACTTATTCCCCGCGTAAACTTTTGTCATCACTATATTGTTTTGTTTAAATTCTACGTTCCTATTTCTTTTGAAATTTTTACATTGACATTTTTTGCTTCATTTAACATTCTCGTATGCCAATAATCTTATTGCGCTAAGACAAGTTTTCAATTTCCTAACGATATGGCCAAATTCTGGCTTAAATCGAGTTTTAAAGAAAATCGAACTTAACGGGATCATATTCGTGAGATAACTTCGAAGAACATAGAATACCCCTTTTTTAGATTACGATACGGCATCTGAGCTTGTTGCCGCAATACGTGCCTGTCATTGAATGCGGCATCAAACAATAATACAACATCTATTTTAGCATCGCATCTTTATGCAACAATTTCTTTTTACAAAATTTCTGAAATTTGTTTCTGAAAGAAGGTATTGCGTTCTCAGCCGCGCCGTTTAATGCGGGGTGATAAGTAGCAGTTTGGTGATACTTAGGGTTGATTCTGTCTAAAAATTCTTTCAAAGCTTCCGAAGTAAATGTCGGTCCATTATATGCTTCAGAAATGTATAATTTTATCTTAATTTTAAGTTAACTATGTGAAGCGCTGCCAGAGACTTGAGAGAGTATTTGATTCGGAGTGTTTACACTCAGAACAATCGCCGGTAATGCCGTGCCGTGCCGGGAAACGTATGGTTTCGAAAGCTGTAGTCTCATGAGGGTGGTTTTCCGGACGGGAAATCTAGGATTTTCAAAACCAGAAAATTAGGGATTAAGAAACCCTCTGACGAATGTCAGGACTCGGGCCGATAGCCTAACGCGATGAAGCGGTGGTTCGGAGGTGATGCAATCGCGGCCTCATCGTGGGGTTCTCCGAAGAGAAACCCGGTAGAGAGGCAAACTTAGCCGAGTGATTAAAAGCGCCGCGCGACAGGCGCGAGAGTTAGTTGACCTCTGGTATTGCTGCTAATATGTAAGTACAACGTTGTAACCTTTTTAGTTTTTTAAATAAAATTTTCAATTTAATACGAACACCTAGTCATTTTGATCTAGCAATAGTCATTTACAATTGGTGCCGAAATCCGGGACTATTCTTCCGGATAAGCTGGGATTAAAATAAATGACGGTGCTTGCAGAAAGTGTCTAACGTCTTTTTTTAATTTTACTACAAAACCGTATCTCAATCCAAGCCTTTAACTAAACGGTCCAGGAAGGGCGTCCCCAACGACCCGCTCGAGACAATCCTGCCTGCCCCGGATGAGGGGCAAAATCCAAGGCGTATCACCAGGACTTCTGCGCAGAGCGCGGAGAGGGTCGAAGGACTGGACAGACCTAAAGGTCTGGACAACAACGCAGCGACTAAGCGCCGACCGCACCATCACGTCGATGCAGAGGTAATCATTTGAAACAATGGGCCGCCAGCCGAGAAGAGCAGCGAGGACGAAAGCTACCTTGACTAGAGGCTTCCACTTTCGTGAGAGGACTCCGAGGCGATTACTGGTCAACAGCGGCATGCGAACGCAATGTCCCTGGGTCAACAGCACGGCGCAGCCTTCAGCTCGCCGAAGCAGAAGTAATGCGTATGTGAGTAATGCGAATTTTAATTTAAATGATGTGAGCGAGTGTTTCGCAGAAGTTCTTAAAAGAAAATTAAATTCAGTGCTCGAAGCGTCGTTTAGCGAAGGAAATTCGCGTTTGGTAAATCGCTTGACAACTGCGAAGAATTTGCCTTAATTTTCCGGTGACCCGTTAGAGTGACTTCATTTTAAAGAAGCGTATAAGCTATCGGAAAATTTAGGCGGTTATAACAACAGTGAAAACATGTCGCGTTTATTCTAAGCGACATGTGAAGTGTTAAGCACGATGTTAGCCACGTGCCGCGATCCCGAAACTATTATTATTATTATTATATAACTATTATTACTACTATTATGAGTACTCTCGACTTGCATTACGGTAATAAGTCTACTGTAGCCGAAAGATCGTCGCGGATTTGAAAAACTTACCATCGATTGAATCGGGAAAAGTAACGTTGGCTTAGTTCGCTACAAAATTGCGAAACGCGATCATTGCTTTCAAATCTCTTGATCTGACCGGTATTTACACAGCCCCGAAATATCTACACTTGTCGGGAGTAAGTACCTTCCGCTTTGAAATTCGAGTATAACCGATACGCGCGTACAGTAGAGGGATCGAGTTCCGCGTTAGAAAAGCTGAGTGATTTCTTATACAAGGAGACAAAACTCGCCGCAGCCGCGGGAATTTTCGATGTTGAATATGGCGCTGTTGAAAATGCGTCAAATAATTTTGAAAACAGAAAGGATACGCGAAATGTACGGTCGAGCACATTGTGCGCTGCGCAAGATGTAACCAAACCTACCGATAATCGCAGAGAAAATAACTCTGCAAGAGTGCGTGTACGACATTTGCGCAAGATACGCCGAATAAGCGCTGACTGTGTTTCGGATACCTAAAAACCGAACATGCGAAAAGCGCCAAAGTGGATGCATATTATCGAGTTCAAGTTAAAGTATTAATAGGTCAAGATAATTGAAGATTGATTGTGACGCGAGGTTTCGAAGAAATGGTCGGTACAGATTTGATGATATCGCGATCGCTGCTCGGTTGGGCTCTGCACGGTATTGCGCGTCGTGTTTCTAAACAAACGCACATGCCGCCTTACTCCGTAAACGCGTACACGTACACTGACACCGACATCCTTTGGAGACCGAAATTATAGACGCATTAACATTGCTTGATAACATTATTAAACAATACTTTAAGGTTGAATCTATCGGCGTAAATATCAATACTAAAAAACGAACAGGTCAAGAGCGCGCGTTAAGAATCTTAGAACAAACAAGCCGAAAATGCAGGACGTTCTGGGAAACTGGTCTTTTGTGGAAGTCCGACATCCCGCCAATCGTCGACGGCTACTGGACTGCCTATAAAAGATTAATGTTAACTGAAAAAAGATTAGATCGAGAACCCACGTATGCGTGAATGTATTATAAGGAAGTATAACGTTTCAGAGACCTTGGTTACGCCGTGAAAGCGGACCTCTCTATAGAAAGACCGAGAATCTGGTTTCTGCCACAGATCGGCGTGTACAATATCAAAATCCCGACAAAATTCGATTTATTTTAGACGCGGCCACGACAAGCAAAACAAAAGATGCAAAGAAGAAGGTTAGTTTAAACGACTTGTTAGAAGCCGGACCCTATTTGTTAAAATCTTTGCTTGGCATATTGATACGTTTTAGGCAGTACAAAGTAGCCGTAAAAGCCGATATCTGTGATATGGTGTTGCGCGTTAGAGTGATCGAGAGCGATTGGGGAGCGCAAAGATTATTGTGGCGTGGCGAAGATAGATAACGCGTACCCAACCTCTATGAAATGACGACGCTAATTTTCGGTGCAAAATCATCCCCGTGTAACGTGATATACGTAAAAAACGTGAACGCTCAGTAGTTCGCTGAGAGCTATCCGGATGCAAGTAAAAGCATTGTTGATGACAGCTATATTTATTTATTTATTTATTACCAGTAAAAATTTACATATTATATTACATAACAGTAAACTGTCACAGAGATAAACGTAGTTATCTGTTCGCGACACCAGCATAACCTTATATACTAAAGTGACTTACAAACTAATCAACCTCATACGTTTTGTATAATGAAAATATAATATTCTATAATTACTTACACTCTAGAAAGATTATAACAAAACATATATTTACATATACTCATTATAATTTTAAGTTGAATTCCCATTTCCTATGAGTTATTTCTAATCCATTTTTTTAGTATTGATTTATAATTCTTTGTATTAATATTCTTTAATTCATTTGGCAAGTCATTAAACGTACCGATAGCTTTTACATAGCTATTTTTATTACTTATAGTTTTTTGTCTTTGCGGGATTTGTAAGCTTTTTTTTCTAGTTTTACTGTTAGAATTGATGTATTCCTGCTTTAAGACTTCATAGTAATATATCAGCGATTCATATGCAAACATTTGTCTCAGATTCATAGGACTATCTGCGAGTACAAACTGATTTTTGTTTACAATTTTCAAAATGTTGTTTTGTAAAGATTGCAATAGATTTAAATTATTCGGTATGCTCCTCCCCATGCTATTATACCATAACTAATAATACTGTGGAATAGCGTATAATATATCATTCTTAATGTTTTTATATCCATAAATTTAGATGTTTTTCTCATGACAAACACTAGGTATTTGGTCTTATTAATTATATACTCTATATGATTTAACCATTTCATATTATAATCAAAGATTATCCCTAAATACTTTGCATCTTGGACTCTATTTAATGTTCTACCATTGATTTTTATTCGTATTTCGTTTGGAACGCTATTACAATAATTTCCAAATGTCATGTATACAGTTTTGTCAACATTTAATGATAATCTATTAAGTGCAAGCCAATTGTCCATTTTTTGTAGGTAATTATTCATTTTTGTTTCTACTGCTGTCCAGTTAGTATCCGTAGATATTATAGCTGTATCGTCCGCATAGGAAATAATTGAATGGTTTGGCATACTAGTTAACAGATCATTTACATAAACAATAAAAAGCAAAGGTCCTAATACAGTACCTTGCGGTACTCCAGTCTCTACTTTCTTATTAATGCTTTCACAATCATTGATTTATACTCTTTGTTGTCTACTGTCCAAATAACTAGCTGTAAGTTTATTTGCTTTGCCTCTGATTCCGTAGTTATATAATTTATCCAGTAGAATTTTATGATTCACTGTATCAAAAGCTTTTGCTAAATCAAGGAAAGTAACTGCAATTGGAGTACTTTTGTCTAACTTTTCATATATAAGCTTTGTGATTAACGTAATTGCATCTTTTGTTCCTTTACCCTTTACAAAACCATATTGATTTTTAGATATTATATTGTCCAAATTTAAAAAATTACAAATTCTGTTATGTATAATTTTTTCAAAAATTTTCGCTATATTTGAGATCAAAGATATTGGTCTATAGTTTGACGCGGTTTTCTTATTTCCAGCCTTATGTATTGGTATTATTTTAGCTTCTTTTAGTTTATTTGGCCAAATAGATTGTGTGATGCAAAGATTAATAATATGTACTAATGGTTCTGTAATGTAAACTGCTAAAAATTTAAGCGTATTGGAATTTATATTATCCGTGCCTCCATTTGTTAGTTTCATTTCCTTTATTATTTGAAATATTTCCCTATCATTGGTTGGGTAGATAAAGATAGATTTTTGATTCATTTGAGGTAGTTGTACTTTATCATTGTACGGTTGCAAAATTTTATTACTTAATTTTTCGCCAATCGAACTAAAATATTCGTTCATGTGGTTTGCAATTTCCTTTTTTTTCTGTTATTTTATTATTTTTTTCATCATATAGATATTCAATGTGGTTGTCCTTCTTTTTATGTTTGCCTAATTTTTGATTGATAATATTCCAAAGTTTTCTCGGATTATCACAGTTATTAGTTACTAATCTACGATCATATAATAGTTTTGCTTCCTTTATTACTTTGTTCAGGACTTTGGCATAATTTTTGTGTTCTGTTTTTAGCGTACCATTATTAGGTTCTTTTCTCCACATTTGATATAAAAATTCTTTTCTTTCACAGGAAATTAATATTGCCTTAGTAATCCAGTTACTTCTAGGAATATTTTTACCCTGTTTTTTATTAATATTTTTATAAACACTTGCTTGTTTCGTACACTTATTTATTTTTTCTATTAAATTATTTACTGCTGTGTTAGGATCACTCATTGATAATATTATGTTCCAATTTTCTTTATCTGCAATTCTACTTAGTTTATTATAATTTATAGATATTTTTGTATACTCAGATTTTACTTTATCAATTTTTTCTAGTGACATGAAAAGTGTATAATGATCTGTTATCGAGTTTGTTAATTTAAAATGCTTATTTTTAATTTTTTGTGCTTTCGTGAACATATTATCAATGCATGTTCCCCCAGCAGAGTTATTCGTATTATTTGTAACAGATGGTCTAGTAACACCCTGAAAGCCAGGTTTGTATCCCTTATCCAGGAAATTCAGTAGCATTTCTTGGCTAACTCCATCTGTATCTAACAAGTTTATATTAAAATCTCCTATGATTATATGGTTTGTAACCTTTCTCTTTAGATTCATTATCTCTTTTAGGTTTGTTAAAAAATTAGTTTTTGTAATATCTTGCAATCTATACAATGCTGATATTTCTAGATTACCATTAGTAGTTTTAATAATTGAATTTAGTATTTTCATCTGCCCAATTTCAATTATTTCAGTACTTTCAGTAATACCGTCTTCCAAGTATATCACTACACCATCTGACCTGTTTATTTTACTATTATGATAGTACATTTTATATCCCGGTAAAAAGAAGTAATCTCTATGCTCTAAAACCCACGTCTCCACACATACTATAATAGTCGGCTTAGTATCCAAGCCCTCAATAAATGTTTTTAGTTTTAAGAAATTTGCATTTAGACTTCGTATGTTTAGATATAATAAAATATTTGTTTTATTTTTTATATATTTATTGAGAGCTTTAATACTATGAAAAGTACTTTCCTGTTTAATTAGCTCATTGTGTATATCTTCTATTAACTGGATTTCTTGTTCCATGTTGAGTTTTATTTTGATTTTAAATTTGTAGTACTAGCTGCCTTGTTTACATTTCCGCTGACATTGCTTCTTGGTGATAGCGATGCTAATGATGACGTAGATGTTAGTCTTGTACTTTTCAGTTTATTGCCCTCTGCTCTTATAATATCTACCTTGCCAATGTATCTGTCGATAATTGGCCTTATAGGATAATCTGTCTTAGCTATGTATTTCTTAATCTTCTTTTGTAGTGTCGTGCAATTCATGCTATCATTAGCCACGTGTTTAGTATTATATTGTGTGTTATATCGATTATTATTATAATTACAATTGATACAACATAATTCGACTGTATTTCTACAATTAGTAGTACTATGTTTTCCTGCACATTTTAGGCACACTGTGTCATTTCGACATTTATTTCCATTATGTCCAAATCTACCACAATTATAACATGGTTGTAAATTCAGATCGTCGTATACTTTGCAGTTTTGGTATCCTACAAAAATTCTATTTTTGTTCTCTCGGATGTGTTTATATATTTCCGATGTTACCTCCATTATTACACTATGTAATCTAGTTTTCTTGTTTACAAAAGTATGTAAGGCTATTGCTTTCGTTTCTTTTTTTTTTAAGTTCCTTGTATTTATGTCTTCTTCTAATGCCTTTAAATCCATGTTTTCATAATTATCTATACCGACAATTTTTATTCTTGGTTTTTTAATTTCTTCTCTTGTAATATTGCATATACTTGATAGTTTCTTACTTAATAATTTTTCTGCTTCAATTGCACTTGTTTCATTCATACAGCTTATAATTATCTCGCTATCATTTTTAAATGTTACCCTTTTTGATTGTATTGCTTTTTCCTTGTTTAAGTAGTGTGTAACGTATTTCTTGAGATCATTTCCATCAGCTCTGTTTTTCTTTGTTATTGCAATTTTTGGTATACGTTTTTCTATATTGGGTTCAATATTTACTGCTTGTGCATATGTTTTATTTATTAATGTTTTTAACAATCTATTTTCTTTTTTCAAGTTTCTATTTTCAGTAATTAGATCATTATCGACCTGCGTACTTATATCACTACCGTTATCAGTATCTTGAATTTCCTCTAGTATTTCTTGTCTAACGGCTGTTTTCAAGGACAGTCTCATTTGTACGAAGAGTTCCCTGGCTTCTTCGTTTAGTGTCGATTCATCACAATTTGAGGTTATATTGTGCTCTGGACATATTACCATGTGTTCAGTAATGTACTTTTTGTTGTTGTATCTTTCAAAGCAACTTTGATCATACACACCACCACATATTATACACATCACTATTGAAACACTTTTCTTTTTATGACATTTGTAGAAATTTAGATCTACCTTGTCAGGTGGTTTACTTTCAGGCAGCGCCATGTTGAAATATATAATGGATATATAATGGAAATATATATGGATGATTTCTTAACGAGTCGAAAAACAGAGTCGGAAGACGTAAAACTTATTGGGAAGGTTCTCATGATCAATTCCGAGGCCGTTTTTGAAATGCATGGCTGGAGTAGCAATGATCCGACGATTGTGAAAAAGGCCACGAAAAGTAAACAAGCGATAGATAGTCATGAAATGCGATAATGCGATCGGGGAGGAGAAAGGGTCCTGGGCTTATTTTGGGTCCCACAAATAGACGTGTTACGTTTTAACGTAGAATTTGCGAAAATCTTAAAACGTATCTTGAACGATTATGAAAAACCGACGAAAAGAGAAGTCCTGCGTGTCGTCATGCCAGTTTTTGATCTGCTTGGCCTTCTTGCCCCTTTCACGCTAAAATCTAAATTACGCATCCAAGAGATCTGGCGAAGAAGGGTCAACTGGGATGACGAAATAAGGGACGAAGAATTCGCGACGTGGCTGTCACGGGTCGATAAGCCAAAAGCTGTGCTGTGCTCTGGGAGTACAGCAAGAAATACAGGAGGTCGGCTGAGTTTATTGGAACACAAACCAGGAGCTCTGCTCTCTGACGTAGTCGCCGGGAATCTGCCCGCTCCGCCGTCAATGCAACACGTCGACGGCGAGCGGTCACACGCCCAAAGATGCACGTGCTGCATCTTTGCGCGTGAGAACTGCAGGCGGCGGCGTTCCCTGCTGACGATGCACCTAGCGCATCGTCGGCATCAGCCATCGGATATGCCACCGGAGAGCCTAGTGCTCGTGCGTGACAACAGTTTCGCGTACCGTGTTGTTCCTCTCCGATAAACGCACGAGATTCGGTTGTAGAATCCCAACTTAATATTAAACTTTCGCGGCGTATGTTTTGGTCAGATTCAGCCACTGTTATCTGCTGGATCAGATCTTAACCACGGACACGACAGATGTTCGTCGCGCACAGACTTGGAGAAATCGCGGAACTTACACAGATTTCCGAATGGCGTTGGGTCCTCTCTGCCCAAAATCCAGCTGATGATGCGACGCATGCGAAAGATACTATACGGAGTGACGATCGTTGGTTTTGGGATCCAGTATTTTTGAGTCATGCGGAAAATCAGTGGCCGGTGGAGATATCACGTACCAAAGAACAAAAAGCTTCCATAGACAATTTGTAATTGAGGAAATCCGTCACGCTAGTGACTACGACGTAGATAACGCCGAACGAATTGCCGTTTGTGACGAGATTAGCGGGATGGCGAGGGCTTCTAGTGTATTCAAGGCGAGTGCGTAAAGTTTTCGACCGCTGGAGAGTCTATCGCAGACATGACAACAATACTTCGAGGCACAGCAAGCGCAAAAAGCGTACGCATGAGGCGCAAGTACGAGAAAGACCTCTGATAGAGTTACTGTCGGAATCCGAAAATTATTGGTACCGCGTGATTCAATCCGAGTGCTTTGTATCGGAAATCCGTGCGTTAGCGAATGGTAAGAAAGTTCATAAAAATAGTAAAATAGTAAATTTGAGACCTCATCTGGATAACTGAGGTATTATGCGAGCGAATGGTAGAGCTGCTTTGACACACTCAGAGGTTTTTAATAACAGACCGATAATATCCTTGAAAGTAAATATTTTGCCACTAAAATGCTTATAGCTGAATATCATCGAAAATATTATCACGGGAGTACAGTGACAGTCATGAACGAAATAAGTCAAAAATATCACATTGTCGGGCTCAGAAATTGTTTGAGAACTCTGATAAGCAAATGTGTGATATGCCGATTACGAAGAGGTAGACCGCAAAATTCATTGATGTCTGCATTACCGGCAGGGCACGTCGCGTTTCAAACGAGGCGAGGAATCTATTAGTTAAAGAAAAACATAGGGTTGACGACTTCAATCAAGAGAAAAATGCGAAAAAGTACAAAAAGTGAGGTTATCTACTGCTAATGCACATACTTTTCGCTATTTTCTGGCAACTTTCTTGTAACTTTTTAGTGTTTTCTTACTTTTCTACTACGACTTTAACATGTACAATTTTTAAAAAAATTAGCAGTATTGAATATTTGTAAAATACGTGTCCCCGCGGGGCCCCTCACTTGATAAGGCACCAAACGCCTAAACCTCCTTAAGCTTATTAATATAATAGTAGATTCATACACTTCATATAACGTAACGGACAACGTAATAAGGTAAAAGACTCAATACTTGGACAGATATTGAAAGAAATGTAAAAAGTTATTGATTTTGTATTGACAAATTGCTGTATATCAAAAAAATTTAACACCTACATTTAACTAATCAGTTTTTACAATAACATAAAAATATGGTATAGCTGGACACCATTTGATGCGATTGGATCAGTTCTTGAACGGGAATGGTTGGACATTGTAATTAAATGCGTTCAACTACTGTTTTATAAACATTGTCTGTTCAGTCATATTGGACAATCCTGAAAATATTTGCTCTTATGGAATTCCAGAGTAAACTTTGAAATCATCATTTTGAATTTATTTTGATTAAAAAGTAATCAAGATCATAAATATTTATTCGTGATGGCGTTTACAATGCCCGTAGATTTTAGTCTTCTTGAATCTGGTTTAGTCCGTTTGAGTATTCAAGTATAGATCTAAATATTTTATGCAACTGTGGAGAAATAAATAAATAAATAAATAAAATATGTTAATATTTCACTGAACTTATTAAAAAGAGGGGTAGCGCGTTTTACAAAGTCAACAAATTTCACAACATCTTGAAAACACATTATCAAGTCGTGATATTTTTTTTTTAAATTTGGAATAGCATACAAAAATAATTACAAAAACGCTTTATATTTTCTAACAAAACATTATTAACTTCAAAATGATGATTTTATTACTCGTCTATTATTGCTTAAGATCGGGATATAAGTAATACACACAAATTTCTACTCGTAGTGATTATTTGCTTCCCAATCTTCAAACATTATTTAACTGAGAAATTTAATCTAATATATTGCTCCTATACCTACATAGCTAAAAGTTAAATCACATTATTAAATTTTTGAAAAACTGCCAAGGATTTAAATTGCATGCAGCAGTAAAGAAGTAAATAATATTAATAAAATTTGTCACTCTCCATATTGCACAAAATAAATAGATATAAACAAACCTTTATTGTAAAGATGGCTTTTTAAGGCTCTACTATCTGGATTATATTCATTTTTACTCTGTCAACTTATTCTTAAAAATAAATGTTACTTTATTCGGTATAAATCATGCTAACCTAATATTATACATTGGACAGCTAATGAGGATATTCTGTATTTTGCGTGACAATTGTATCGATGCTCAGATATAAGTAAACTCGAACATATTGGCTTTTATTGGTTACTGTTATCGGTATAATAGGGTCGTGCCATATGTCCCGTTATTAAATAGGATAAATATCAAAAGTTCATAATGTGCTGGAGGTGCTACTTCCTATGCAATTATTGAAAAAAAATAGAGAAACAATTTGTTTTGGAAATATACCATTGTAAAGTCGGAACTATAAAAAATAATATAATTATAATTTAATGAGTACATATCTAAAATACCTTGCTTTACTGAGAATCAATGCCATATTTTCAACATCAGACATGTTCACTCTTGTTTTTCGGTTGATCACATTGCCTCGAAGCTCTTCCACGGTACTTTCTAATCCACTGTTATAAACATTATATATGATTAAAACATTTGCTTTAACCTTGTTTAACTTACAATCTATAGACTCACGTTAAATCTTTCTCAAGCCATAACATTTCCTGTTTATATGAATCTTCATCTCGACTTAAACGAAGTTTTTCTGCATCGCCATTAGGCCAAGCATGTTCTCGATTTGTTAATAAAATTGCTCTACGGAGAATAAATTATTAAACAATTATACAAAGATTTCTTCTATATGATTAAATTACGTTTTCAGGCACGACCGGAACACGGAAGTGCCTTATAGTTTCGCCAGTGAAAAATGCGTGAGATGCGATATCTCACGCAATTTTGCAGCGGTCATAAAACCGCTCGTGGCGCGCTAGTAATACAAAATTAAGTTTAGGTATTACATAATATTTTACCTGATAGAGACAAATGCATCCCGTATAGATTCACGCATCGTATGCGCCTGTGCTTGAGACATTCGCCTAAGATTCTTGATCTCTAGACGGAGATCTTTTGCTTTCTTCTGAAGACCTCTTAACTGATTATAAGTCTCCGGAGTTAGAACTAAATCCCTGTAGACAAATTGGCCTGCACCTAGGGTCACAGGTTTCGGTGGTGGGGTAGGTTTGTTTCTCTCTCTTTCTGTTGAATAGAATATATATATATATATATATATATATATATATACGTATATATGTATACCAAGAATTAATATAATGATTTAATTTATCCATAAAGTCATGAAATGATCAAATAAAATAAAATCAAGTAATTTGCAATTATATATATATGGGTAATTCTTTTTGAAACCGACCACCCCCCTCTGTCCAAATATCAAAGGCTTATTGTATATTTAGCTTATTGTATCTAGTTTCCATTACTGAGTGGCCTTTTTGAGAAATTCGAAATGGTGGACCGGTGCAGCTCCGACAGTACACGAATAGGACTACGGAATAGCAGTTATATGTCCTTAAAACTTGCAGGGGCAGAGAAAAAATTAATAATAAAACTTATTTGCATGTATTTGTTCCCGCTGAACACGAATCCACCATTAGTTTTGGCCCGTTATAGACTGCTATGGGACCACCATCCATCCATAACCCCAACAGCCCAAAAATGCAGTATTACGCAGTTACTACTCGATAAAGTGGTAAAAAAATTAGCGACAAAGCTTTTCTTATGTATTTAGGTCCGTTGTATTATCATTGAATATTTGTTATAGTTATTATATAAAGCATGTATACAATAGTATTAATACTTACATAAAGAGTACACAAGTTTCAATGTTGATTATTCAAGCATATAAAGTTACATAAGCAATTTTTCACCATTTTTAGAATACTAATTCAATAATTATTCGAATACTTATTCAATAAAAAAAAATTTTGAGATAATATAATGAAACCATGATGAGTTAAGATTCCTGTGACTGGTTTTGCCTCTTCAAATCTTTTATTCAGTTTTCTTTTCATTTTGTCGTGTTCCATATTGCTAAAGTAAACTATCTGAATAGTTTAAAAAAAAATCCTTGCCCAGTTTACAAATGCTTCAGGTGTTAAAATTGGTTTTGTAGGTTTCGCCAGAAGACTAGCACGATAAGCTTCCTATTTAAATGCTGCTCCAATGCCATCAAAACAACTTTTCCCATGTGCTGTAGCAGTGTAATGCCACTCAGCTTCGATGCCAAAATGTACTTTATGATTTAATAAATTTGCTATTTGATATTTATTTTTAAAATGTTGCTTTGCCCTATCTGTCACGTAAATTATTTTTTTTAAATTATTTACATATTTTTCAATTATTAATATCAGTTGATTCTGAATTATGTAAACAGCAGCGGTGTCGTGTTTAAGACTATTTGATTAAAAGACAATACTTTGATGTTTTAATTCTTCACCTACTTTGTAATAAAAAATGACAGGAAATACTGTGCATTGGTCATTATTAAAATGAAATGCTTGTGAAGCATTTTGTGCTGCATAAGCATAATTTTCGGAGAAGTCAAACATGGCCATTACTTCATTTTCTGAAATTTTCAAATTTGTTCTGAGATAAAAATTGACTGTTCTTTGGCAATAAAAGAGTGAGGTTTTAAATTTACAAGTTTATTATATAATTCTTCGACAAAATCAACTGATTTTAGTGTTAGTGTTTGTAACGTTGATATATCAGTAGTTACCCATGATCCAAACTCTATTTCATAGATCGAGTTATTATTTAACAAATCAAAAAGTTATGAAGAAAAGTATGCAATTCCAGGACAGTGGTTGCAATTATTAAGGTAACAATCGGGAGTTGGTTTTTGACACACTAATTTACTTAAACAATCTTTATAATTACATATTTGATTATCTGTCAATTAATTTATATTCATAGTGTCCAGCATCATTTTACAGTTTTCGTAAATTAGACATACACAAACACAATGAGTCCCCTTGGCACCAGCAAGAAACAATTTTTAGGTCGAAGCTTAGCAAACAAACTAAAACTCATAACAATTGTTCGGATGCGATTACTTAAATGAAGAATATAGGTCGTTTAAATCAAGGAATAAAAGACGTTTCTGTACTTGAGTACGTACACCTTCAATCAAAACAGAAATTGGATCTTTTCGTAAAACTCTTTTACAAATCGCTTTCGTAAAACTCTTTTATTTTATTAACAGTGTATTCTGATAATTTTTTTCCACTTTTACCTGCTGTAAGTGGTAAGACACCAAAGGATAATCTCAAATCCTTAGCTTTTTGTGCTAGATGAACCAAATTCTTTTTGTATTTTTCTTGCACTCCAAGATTCTGGTGCAATCGTAAGTATTCTAAGCCTTAATGGATCATTACGGTTTAGGCTTGAAAATTTATTTTTAAGGCCCGTAAGTAGGTCTTCTAATTCAATTTCTCTAACTGATCTAGTTTGTGCAAATTCATGTTCTGAATCACTTTCGGGATCCTCAGAAACATCCATTGTAGTCAAATCTGGTTCGATACGGGTCGGTCCAGCGTGTATATTTATATTTTTTTCTACAAGTGTGACATATTCTAGCATTTTTGATATAACTGGAAATTCTTTAAGCATTTCCTTACATATCGGTTTTAAGTTACTGCCTTTATAATTTTTAATATTGTATGGATTTATACATCGATCTGTTCATAATAAATAATTTAAAATAAATTTATAAATAGTTGTATATACCCTGAAAATAACAAGAAAGTATCAAACATCGCCAATTCATATTTTTTTCCTGGCAAAAATAAAAACTGAAACAATAAAGTTCTTTAATAACGTTATTATTTGGAATAAAAATGTATATTTTCTAAAAAAATTGTTCAGACATTCCAAACTATTCTTTTTGTTTTCCATTTTATAATTTATTTTTAATCAAGCTATTATACGCTTTAAACATTTGTATTGAGTTTATTAAAACGACATAGATGATTAGTTGTGCAGCAGTAAAAAAGTAAATAATATTAATAAAATTAGTCACTCTCCATATTGCACAAAATAAATAGATATAAACAAAGGTGAGAGAGTTAGCCCAGATAAATAAATAAATAAATTCAAATTAATCCATATTTTCCGATAACTCATCGTTTGGCATGGTTTCCAACCTTTTTAGATCAAAATTAACTAAAATAAGTCACATATTAAATAATAATACTGATGAAAAATTCCTCGAGTAATTAAAGTAAATTATCGATAACCCGTTGAAAAAAAAAACCCGTTGAGAAATATATATATATAAGTAGGTAAGCAATGCAGGTTTCGTAGCTCTCCACTACTCCGCCCTGAGCACATCTGCGCAGGTGAGAATAGGCCCCGCCAACATCGAATGTTCTAGAAGCTTACCAACACATCAGTCGTGACCTTATCAGCATACCTGAAGGTTTAGTCGGTAAAACAGAACACTAGGTATGCGTCTGAGGAAGGGGCTGGCAACTCGAGTTGGCTGGTGGGAGAGAGATTTATACTCCGGCTAGTACACTCCTAGCACCAGGAGTCAGCTGCTAGGAGTGGGATGTATTCTCTATATAGCATGCTGTACCCAGAAGTCCGTTGAAGGTCCAAAGCAGCAGTAGCACTAGAGTGTTCTAGAATGCAGCATAGTGAGGTCAGCTGCCAGCGAGCATACAGTTCAGCCGCGGTAAGTCGCGGGTTGAGATAGCGTGAATCAGGTTAAACCTTCTTGTGTTCTCTTTACTCCTTTTTACATCTATATATTCGTACTTTTATCGAGCACGATAGCATATAAGCATCTTCCTTGACTGCAATACGAAGCTGCTGCGTATTATCAAGTTGTCTCTCTCTCTGTCTTACTCTCTCTCGTACGCTACATGTTGCCGATATGAATAGCCTACTTCTGACACTGTGCTGTTTTCGGGAGGCTATTCAAGGTGGTACGTTACCAGGTTACCCTCTTGATTTATTTATGAGCAAATATACGCATATTCGCACTTGCATCGAATAAGACAATATAAATGCGCGTTTTTTCCCTGTAAATTAAGATGCTGCTGTTTTGGTATATTGCTGCAAAAGTATCTAGCGCAAAGAATGTCATATTGCATACTTTAGGCAGCTTTAGGCAGGTGAAGAAGTGCTCGGAACGAAATCTGATATCTCTTGATTTTATGGTTCGCAACTCTCCTTTGACCCGAAGGCATCGATTCGAGTACATATCATTGCTTTATAATATGAGATATCAAAATACGCGCAGAACGTTTACACGTACGTGCGTTTGAAATTGCCAGAATCCATATTCTATATGCCATCGCTGAGCTGAAGAGGTTCCTTGAGGATCATCATGAAGCTCTGAATCCTGAGTAAGGCTGGGATGATGAAGGCTTAGGTAGACAACACTGGGATGAGGATGAAAACTCCATCCATTTTATATGGTAAATTTGATTCTTTATTCGAGTACGAGAAACGAACGAGCTCTTGGACTACTCCTCCATGGAAGAAGAGGAGTAATTAATTACAAACTATGTATGTAGTGTTAGTACATTTTAGTGTAGTTCTAGTGCAGGGATAATACAGAATAAGAATAAGGTAAGATTTTTAAATATAAGATTTTGACAGCAGCAGTCAAACTGTATCAAACTCTAGAAAATTCATCAAGGGTGGAATGCATCGATGCCGACGTCAGCGGTAGGCGATCATGCATCTCTCGGTATGACTCGTGAGCGGCAGTGAGATGACCTACGATTAGGTTATACCTGTTGTTTTCTTTACGAGCAATTATATAACCATTCATACTTTGTTTTTCGTGAGCATCTTTCATACGTAAAACGTATATACTACGTATGATTCATAGCTTTCTTTGATCTTGTTTACAGCTAAAGCAATGCTTTATTGGACGAATTAGCTTGATTGCAGAGGCAAATATCAAAAGTCTCTAGTTTCGCGCTTATTTTTAAGATGATTCATTTGCGTTTATCAAATACAGCTAATCGCGATGCGCCAACATCAGTCAGGGGTCGAATTGTGTATACTAAAATTCGTTATTTCGCTATATGAGTGTATTCTTAAATACATTTCACATAGTATGTATTATTCGGTCCCGTCCGCACAATGTATTTAGCGAAAAACTAGTAAAATTAGTTTTAAGCCAATATGATGATAAAAGGTACTTGGTACGAGGTGAAACTGATACTTTACCTTGGGGGCATAAGATTATGTAAGTAGATAAAGAATAAATTGTAAACATTTATTTATAAATCTGATTTATTAATAAAACTATTGTGTGTATTATCCAACATTAGCCATTTTACATACCACTGATTCCCACGCTGTTTTAATACTTTGTCTACTAAATAAATATCTGGATATTTAGCTTTGAGGAGCTCTTGCTCGTAGAAACCGCCAGCAAATGGCTTATCTTGATAGTCCTCTAGCTTGTTTGTTGGCACTGGATACGTTGGCACAATTTGACTATTGGTGAAAATCTCTGACGACCATTTGAACGTTTAACCCTTCTCAAATACTTAATTTTGCTCACTGGCACCTTATCTCTAACTTTTATTTTAGCTTTTCCCTGATTTCTTGGTGAGAGAAAATTTTAAGGAATTTAGTTTCATTCTTCAGACTAACATTTTTCAGTTTCATACCGATGGTGCGATGTATGCTGTTATTGTACTCTGCTAGTAATTAAGGTAAGATATCCAGCCATTTATAGTTGCCTCGTAAACTAAATTACTTCCACATCTTGTTTTTGAGCGTCCGATTGAAGCGCTCAGAGATGAAAGTTTTTATTTAAATTGCTATATGTTGAGTAGAGATTGATGCCTTAACGTTTCATAAAACTTTCGAACGAAGAGTTCTAAAATTCTTTTCCTCGATCAGTATGCAAGTTTTTTGGTACACGACCCTGCTCTAGAACATATTTCATTGCTGCTGTAACTTGGATTCCAGTCTTCTGCTTTAGATGTACAACCCAGGCGTATTTTTAGAATACATCGATGACCGTAAGCAGGTACTTCTAGCCTTTATTCTCTTGTGGTAGCATCTCTACCAAATCAGCTTGCCAGGTATCATCCAAGCCACGTATTATGAACCTTCGGCGCTGATAATTGCGCCAAACTGGTTTATGAAGTTGCTCTACTAGTCTAGCCTTTTGATGTGTCATTATAATTCTGAGAAGTTTTAAACAAAATCTCGTATAATTCACTAATATCCAAATCTATTTTTCTCAGTTTCTCCACATCCTTTCTCTTCCTCATAATTTCTCTTCATCCTTGATGTATAGCTAATTCTACAACGTCAATTGCTTTTTCAGATCACTTGTAGTCTCGTAAACTCCACGAATATCCGATTGAATTGAACTTTGAAGCACTGCTAAATTCACTGCATCGTTTGGCTTTTGGGATTTTGCTGCGTTACACAATCTTTTGCTTTCAACGTCACAGTGACCATCAGCGGTGAGTTTATAGTCAACACCAGGAGGATCACGACGACCTCTGGAGCAATTTGACTGATGTCCAAATACATCAATGCTCATCCTGTTACTGACTGGAACATGCTGATTGATGCAATTAATGTATAACTTTGGCTTCATACAATTCTTCGATGATGGAATGAATCTCATTTACGTGGCTATTATTACCAGTCAATCTTTCAGCTACAAGCAAGCGTAGACGATCAACTAGTTCGTTAGGATCGTCCCAATATATGTAGTTCATGAGGGTACCTTTCCGTGCAATTTTATATCGAGGTAAGAGTCCACGACCAGACTTAACAGGGCTTTGCAACTTAAATAGAGTATTAGTTACGTAGTCCAGACTACGTAACTATTCTATATGAATTTGAGTTTCAATTAAAAGCAGAACATATCCCTTTCAGCTACTGTAAGCGCTGTCACTGCCTTCCGGAAAAGGGAGCCGGATAACGAAATCACTCTTGCTATTAGGGGTTAGATTTTATTACTTATTTATTCGACATTATCATAGTTTTTAGAAAAGTAAAGGTTTTTCTTCCATATGTGATAAACATAGTCTCTGGTGTGTACGTTTTATATACACAGTTTTCTCCTGTTGCTTATTTTTATATGGAACAATTTTTCTTTCGTAGCTGATGTGCATATATATGTGTGTGTGTGTTTTTATTTATAACAATGGATATTCTTTAATATTTTACTTATAAAATCACGTTCGAATTCTTTGTTCTTATCACAGTGTATATATAAATTTTTTTTTTGCAACATAATAAGTATAGGTTGGTGGATATATATGTGTATGTGTTTTATTTTAAAAATTTCCTATGATAATTGATTGTAACATAAAGAATGTTGATTAGTGTATGCAAGTATTTGTCTAGATTAGTATAATGCTTAAATGTACTTTTCTCTTTATATGAAATATTGTTTTTCTTTTTAATTTGATTTTATGCAATAAAATCCTACCCCGCCTGAGAAAGAATATTGAACATGAAATTTCAACATTCTTCTCAGTGTGAGTGTACGTATTCCGAATCATTAGTTTCGAATTTTTATTACTTTCTTTCCCAGGCTCTTTTTCTCTTAAGGACATGTGCTTTTCCCCCAACTTTTTTCCTAGTCTCGAGTGCTTGACTTTTCTGTCTGCATGATGCGGGCTGATCCAGTATCAGTCTGTCAGGAGTGTCAGTGGTGTCTTTATTTTGTAGTTCGCCTAAATGTGTGAGGTAAATTTTTCTTATTTATCCCTTTTTATTTTAGTGATATTTTTTTATTATTTACTGGTGTTATTGCTATTTTATTTTTAGGTAATCGATGCTATTAATCCGGCGGTGATAAGTGATCTACCATGGGAGCCCTGTTATTGATCGGGTTGGGAGTGGTGTAGTACCTGTTTTCATTTCGAGACATACCCTTCTCATATCTGGGTTAAGTGATCTGGTTATCGGTGTATTTCGATAAGTAATATCGTTATTCTTTGTTGACTTTTTATTTTATTTCTTTACTTACTTATTATTATTTTTTTGTTTTAGTATGGTTATCCTTTAGTGCAATATGCAGATAGTTCAGACCTTATGCGGAGTTCTGGTGTGTTTTGTTCCGTGTCACGTCAAGGTGGACGAGGCTTTTGGTGCGATCACAAGGTATTGTGTTTGTCGCCAAGAATTTAACAATTACTCCTCTTTTGATGCGGTGCGTGCAGAAGCGTGTAGATGTTCCTTTTTTGTATTATTTATATATAAGAAAATCTTAATCATTGCGTTTTTTTATTTTTGTAGTTTTGGATTCACGTACTACCAATTTCGTAGTTATTTAAATCTTTGAATCTAAAATCTTGTCGTTTATGGTCGGTTGAAGATTATGCGGTTTGCAAATGGAGTAATTATTGTATATTGATAGCAATGGTCTCTATAAAATTTTGTTATGGGTAAGGGAAGTTTCTTTTTTAATAAAGAAACGCATGTTATATATATTAGGTTGTCCCTTAGTTCCCAAATTGCCGCTAGGTCGGCTCCCACCCCCCAGATGCATTGGTTATGACCAAAAACTAGGGAATCAACCGAGAAAGCCCCCCAAAAAAAGGTTTAGACCCGGCCACTTTTCAAAAAACGGTTTTTCCGCATTAATACGCATAAATATCATGTATTATGTATGTAAAATGTATAAAATAGGTTCAGTCACTTTTTAGAGCCGGGAAAATAAAATTTGAGCCAAATATAGCGTTCAAAATCTGCAAAAATACAGATAAAAGCAGATTTTTTTTCACTTTTATGCGTTTTTAATCATAATCGACTCTATATTGCGTTAGCAGACTAGTATATTCTGAAAGTAGACTTTAAAACCTACAATTTCATTTTTCGGCCGATTTTCTAGCCCCTCTAGAACCGAAGATATGGCTGTTTGAAATTGACCAAAAAATCAAAGTATTAAATCTGTGAATGGGTGCATGAAGACTTTTATGGATCACAACTTTGTTAGCTCTTATTTAGGTAACTGGGGTCCAGTCGACTATTCCAAAAAAACAAATAAGCACGAATAAAACTTTGACAATTTACGACATACACAATGAAAATGTTTTTTTCGTGAAAGTAACTTACTAAACTATTAAGAAACGTATTAAAATACATGTTTCTCATTTATTTACGTATGTACACCCAGCAGAAGGTGATGATTTTGAACCGCTCCTGTCCGAACGGAAGCAAGCGCCCCCGCCCAAGTGTCACATAACTTTTAAGATTTATTTAATGCATTTTTATCGATTTCGATCAAAAACACTGCTTACTGTATACGACACTTTGTAGTTAGCTTCCAGCGATCCTGTAACGTTCGAAAATCATGACTTTCCGTTGGGATACGGTCAAATTCTATTCATGATATTTCTTAATTACAAAAGAATCCGTAAGATCGTGCAAGTGTCTCGCGCAAAAGGATAATTTCATGCGTATTAGCTATGAAGTTTGCAATTATGGGTTTTCAGTAAATTATTCTTGTAGGTAAACACATCTCAAAACAAAAATTCGATGAGCACTAGCGTAAGTGAAATGCATAATTTTTTTATTGAAACGTATGCTAAAAATAGTATATAATAATTATAACAACTAATATAAGTGAAATCGAGTTTTAAATTGTAATAAATACATAATATTGAGTAATGTTTAACCCGGAGTATATAGAAATAGTGCCTTAGATAGAAGGCCAGATCCCAGAGTTTTGGAAAGCCAAAAACGCGAGAAGCAAGAACAATAGTTCAACCTCTTATAAGGCAGGTGGCGCATGGAACGCACCTTAAATAAGTTGTTCAACGCGCCACCTGCTTTATGAGGAGCAGAACTAACGTGTTTATCTAAGGAGGCACTATTTATATATTCTCTGTTTGACCTACAAACTACGTAGGTTCTTGTAAAAGAAAACACAATATTTTCTCTTTGAATGTTTATACTTAAAGGTACTTCTTTTATACTAATTGACTTTTTGATCATACAACAAATACAAGCAAATCTAGCATAACAGATTCTACGACAAATAATCATACAACAGACTATTTACTTTCTACATTAGAGGTTAGTACGTATTTTCTTAAAGTTTTCGGCTGCAGTCTCTAGTAAAAATTTTAACATGTATGAATATGTAGCAACACATAGAAAAATGTAAGATATTATAGAATAATGTAAGAAAATGTAAGAAACAGCAGGTTAGTATTGGATTTCGGACATTTTCTATATTTTGATACATCTTCCTACGTTTTATTACACTTTCATACATTTTAGTACATTTTACTATGATTTTATGCACTTTTTTATAGCATTCCATTATTCTTTAATTAATATTAATAACAATAATAATAATATTAATAATATAATACAATAATTAGTATTACTAAAGTTACTAAACATCCCACATTGTAATAGTATTACTTATATATAGCTAAAATAGTATTAAAGTAACATTGAATTATTATTATCACAAAAATTACATTTTCTCGAAGTTATAAATACCTACACTTTTCAATAAAATTTAATTACTCAAGTGAATATTATGTTGTAGCTATACTTATTTAAGAATAATTAATAATTTTTTTTTAAAATCAGTGTATATAAACTAAAATTTAATGGTATTTTTTCATGTTTTTTTTAAGGGAAATATTTTTTGGACTACAAACAATGAAACGATAAAATAACTTTGGAGACACAAGATTCAGTATTTTCACATATATCAAATAAAACAATCTCTGAAATAACAGGAAATAAGCTACCAATCAAATCGTAAGTTCTTCGATTTTTATTAAACAAAACTAAAAATGAAAATGTTGAAGTGAATGGTGCTGTTAAATTAGTTTTCGGAGAAGTCAAAACTTTTTGGGATAAAGCTTTAGTTAATACTATGAGAGATGACCATTGCTTTGAAAAATTAAAGAAACTGCAAAAGGATTATCGTTCTTTCCAAAAATTGAAAGGTAGAACTAATAAAAATAAAGATACCTTTGTTCATCAATTGAATGATGTTTTTGACATCTCTCATAATAGTTTATGTGATTTAATAAGTGAGTCAGAAAAAATAACGTTACTTTCTCACCCAGCCGATGACATAAGGCGTAATCTAATACGCATTAAGAGTGCTCCGAACCTCGATCCTCACGCCACTCAAAACTACCAGACCGGAAGTGACGTCGGCTGATTTTGTCCGACGAAATATGCAGTTGTAAAATAACGTAGAAAGGTAATAACTATTTTAGATGAAAGCTGGAACGATGTAGCAGGTGCTGAAACTTTAATATTGTTAATAATAATTTAGTACGACCGTCAAAAGAAAGAAAGAAAATTTCTGTGAAACGGCGTGTGCTACATGTCATTTGACTGCATTGAGACAGGCACTACAAAAATGTTTTTTCCTGGGCGATGATGACAGATAATACGGTAAAATAAAGTTTCAGCACGTGTAGAGATACATAAAGCATAAGTAAAAATTTATTTCAGATTTGTAGCTGCAGCATACAACGCGTATTTCGTTCCTCGACCTCCGCGGACGCGATTTCTACGGCCATTGTCGTATTCGCTGGCCCCGCGCCAGTCATCGGTATCGGTGTAGCCCGAGTAGCCGTTGTCTCCTACCCCTCTTCTGTCTCGTCCTACTCTCCTTATCCTCCGATCCGTCTCCATTTCCCGCCGACCTCTCCCTTGACCTCTGCCGCGATCACCACCTCCAATATGCGACCTCTCCCGATTATCATGCGGACGACGTCGAGGTAACGAGATCGAGAATATCGAGGAGACGTGATGGTCGAGGACCTGGTAACCTCACCGTCTTCTCAATTCGTAGCAATAAAACGTTCGTAATAAAATTTATAAAAATTTTGTAAGAACGTGCCAATGACTTGGTAGCCAGCAATAAAAAAATAGCAAATACTTACAGCAACAGACCATGCGGCTGCGCGGCTCACTTTGTTGAAGCCCCCACTTCTGCTTCTTCCGGCCGTCATTTCCTACACATAAAATATGTTTTTAACGAATTACTATTACAAAGCTTTCTCCAGGAGTAAGCAACTTTGTAAGTGTTTATAAATACTTACAGATTATGCAGCGTGTTTCCTAACGTTCGCTTGCTTTGCTTGTCTCAACAGGCAATCTGTCAGATGAACCAGATGACACGCATTGTTGATATCTCGCGGTTTTCAAAACACGGCCGGCGTATAGGTACATACACGTAATGCAGGGAGCCTGGTACGCATGCGCGCACATACGCAGCAGCACTGCGCGCACATACGCAGCAGCACTGCGCGCGAAAAAGTATCTAACTGTATGTACATGTATATGTAACTATAGGGCTAACATTGGTTTAGATAATGAGAACGTCATTCTTTCTCTCTCCTTTCACGAGTGAGTGAAGAGTTTTTTTGTGTCACGTATCACCTTTTTATTATTGTTTTTCGTGTACAGTAGTGTGCTTTACTGTTCTTACTGGGCTTTATCCTCATCCCAAAGTGCATCAAATAAGTAGTATTATCGTTACTTATACAATTATACTATTTTTTGTGTACTTTTCGTCGCGAGTTTGGAAGTTCCACGAGTTCAGCCGGTTTTTTGTGTTTCATATAATTTAGTTATTACTGTTTTTTGTGTTATTAGTGTATTTGATTGTTCTTAGTGTACTTTTTCTCAGCCTAACGTGCATACAATCAATAGCGTTATTGTTATTTTAACAATTATACTACTGTTTCTGTGTCACTGATTGTGAGACGAAGCGATACGTGCTTAGTGGTAAAAGGCCTAGCCGTAAGAGAAGTGCCATAGCTCGGTAAATAATTTATAATAATACAGAAAAGTAGAGTTATAACCACGCACTGTAAACAAAATGTGAATGTACGATCGTTTATGTAGGGGAGAGTTGAGGCATAATTGGATAGGGGTAAAATGGTACATTTTGAATATCTTTTTATATCAGGGTAAAAATATACTTTTAATCGCGAAAGTTTTGAGAGCAACTAGGCCTCGAAGAATAGAAAATATATACCGAATGTTTGTGCGTGAGTATATGTTTATTTACTGATACAGAGTGATTAGAAGCACCATATTTTCGGTCTGTGCACTCATTTTGCAACTACTACTTTTAAAGTGAATGTATTCTATAACGTTTACGCAAGCATTTCATTAGGCAATAAAGAATTTGTACCGATTTTTCCATTTTTAGTAAAATTGACTACAATATAATAATACTGTAAATTTAACATAATTTCATTTTGAATGTTTTACAAACATCAGCTAATCGTTCACCTATTTGAAACAAAGTTGTAAGCTAAATTTTTTACATTTTCTATGAGATGAAATGTAGGTCCTAGCAGTACATGTTATGCTTACGCTGACATTGCGTACAACTTTCAGTTTTGCAGGTTCGGGATGAAGGTACCGTACTCCGGTATCTTCATCCCGAACCTGACAAATTAAAATATATCTTTTATAAAATACGATAGTGTACGTTGGGCGCGATGATATGATAGTCTTATTATTTTTAAACCTGCAACAATGCTTGTACACTTTCGAATTGTTATTATTTAATGAATGGTTACAAAAAATGTGTTATTTTATAAAAGATTAATTTAACGAAGTATTTCTGAATTTTTTATTATAAAAAAAAAACATTTTGCATGATTTAATATATTACGAAATCTTTGATAAAGTACTAATTTATATCGAACAAACGTGAAAAATACAATATTCATTTATACGCGGAAAGAAACATATTTTCATTTAGTCAAGTTAATTTTGATGTAAATATGTGCACCTTTGCTATAAAAGAGAGTAATTTAATGTCATTTTGTGAATAGCAAACGATTGACTTGTCGCAATTTTTTTAAGCTTATAAATACGCTGCGAATAAAAGCACTTCAGGAGTTTGACTTGAGACGCCGAAACGAGCAGACGTGTTTCGATCGCTCTGTTTACTATAAGCGTGCTGTATTCGTGTAGTGCTTCGAGTTATTATGCCTTCTAAACCCGCATATAGCAATGTTTAAATATAATTTCAACTGCCTGGGCAGTTAATAAAAGATTTACAATGCCTGGACCGGCTTCTGAACACAGGGGCCCTTCCAACCAAGAAAACCACAGTCAGAACTCCACAATGTCACAAACCTACGCCAACGCTACTTTCGTCCCCAAAAGAGATCAAGCAATAGTCATAGAATCGATTGAAGGGTGCACCATAGATGATTACTTGGATGGCCTAGAACGACTGACGGAGCTAAACAACGTAAAATTTATATCCAAAATTTCGGGTGGACGAGTATGTATTTATTTAACCAACAAATCAATGGTAGAAGAATTCTCTAATAAACAGATTCAAGTGAATAATCACATCCTAGCTATCAAACCTTTTCTCGAAAAAAAACAAACACGTAGTCATCTCCAACGCTAGTCCAAGTATCCCTAATTAAGTTCTCCTTCAGGCTCTTAAAAACTTAGGAATTGTAGCAGTCTCGCAAATGCAATATATCAGAGCCAGCTCAAGTAAACCTGGTCGCTCGCATATATATTATTTTCGACGACAGGCGTACAGTAAAGAAGAAGATGAAGAACACCTTCCAGAAAATCTACAAATAACATACGAAGACACAACACAATGGGTCTACCTCAGCACGGAATCTACGCATTGCTTCGCATGTAAACAAAAAGGATATATCGCAAAGGTATGCCCGGAATTTCATACACAAACCAATACATCTAGTCATACGCAAGAACTACAAGATAACATCAACACGAACATACTTATTCAGCTAAACTCAATTCTCAGGCCAACAGAAGACCACACAAACGACAGAGCCAATCTGAAAAGGCCTCCAGCCTCCACATCGTCTGAAAGCACCATAACAACAAGCCAATTAGATAATTCAGGAGACAAAAAAAAACCGTACAAACCAAAAGAAACGGCATTTAAGAAACCTGCAACCAAAAGATCCAAATTAACTCGAACTCGGCAACAATTACAAGACGAATTAGTTGAACAAACTAAGGACATCGAAGAAGCTCTTCATCCAATCAAACAATTTTTAGACGACAGTCCCCACAAGTTTGTGCTAAATTATGAGCATATCAAATCATTCTTTATAAAAACTTACGGCCAAAGAAACATCAAAGAGATTTACACCCAATTATAACAAACAAAAGTCTTAAGGCGAGAATTATAAGAATGAAGTCCAAACTCCTCACACAGATGTCCAGCGACCTTGAATCGGACGGTTCACAACATTCTGCAGAGTAACTCCAAGAACTTAAAATGCATAACAAGAATACAAAAATACTCTACTGGAACCCCAGAAGTGTTGTTAACAAAAATGAAGAATTAGTGAAAATAACGGACAATATAGACATCTGCATAATCGTCGAACCCTGGCTCAACGAAAGACACCAAATCTTCAATATTCCCGGCTTCAAAACCGTTCGTAAGGATCGTAATTACGGCAGGGGAGGAGGCATCCTTATTCTATTGCGTAATCATTTTGCTTTTAAAGTACGTTCTAATCTTATTAGCCTAGTTCCATACGTAGAACTCGCTGGCGTAACGATTACAAATGTAAAGCCAAAATTAGATATAATGGCATGTTACCGAGCCCCGAAATCGTCTCTTACAGCAAATCAATGGGAGGTCCTACTCAATAATGTAAATGTTAAAAACAATTCAAACACTCTGTTTGTAGGTGACTTTAACTCACATCACCTTAGCTGGAATTGCAAACAGAATTGTGTGTGCACATAAAACAACTTTCGTACATTTCAACAATAAAAATATCAAACCCGGGACTACTGAACTCCTAATAAATAACACTACTAATCAATGCATCAAATCTTCAAGCACAGTGAATTTCTTAGGCATCCTATTCGATTATAAGCTTAATTTTAAGGAACACATTAATGTAATTCAAAGCAAATGTTTAAAATATATGAACATACTAAAATTCCTAAGAGGCACTTGGTGGGGAGCTGACGCCGACAGTCTTATAACAATGTACCAAAGCTTCGTAGGTCCAATCATCGAATATGGCTTCCACTTCTTTTACCCCACACAAAAAGAGCAAGTCGAAAAACTAGAACGAATACAGTACGCAGCGATCAGGCTGGCTCTTGGCTACAGGGTTACTACTCCGACAAATATATTACTCGCGGAATCTAAATTACCCTTGTTGCAAGAGAGAGCGAGACTGCTTTGCTCGAACTATATTCTTAAAATTATATCTCACAAAGAGTTATTGGTTCACAAAAATCTACTCAGATTCCAAAAAACCAAGAGCAATCGTTTACTTAAACAGTGCCTAGACGAAGTCAGTAAATATTCTACCAACATAATCTCGGATACACAATACCACACATATTTGTATAAATACGAAACCTACTTTCACAAAATTGAAACTAACACAGTATTCAGTAAAACGTTAAAAAAAACTAACGATCCAAACTCACTCATATCTGATTTACTAACTAAAGAAAACTCGTTTACAATATACACTGACGGAAGTAAATCACTAAATTCATTAAGCACAGGCAGCTCAAGTATATGTTTTGAACTGGACAGATTTGTAACGATTAGTACTCACAAGGAAGCATCTATTTATACTGCCGAATGCATAGGTATACTCTTCGGTGTAGAAATTGCGCTAACACATAAAAATAGTAACTTCATAATATTTACTGACAGTTTAGGTGCAGTTTTATCTCTAGGAAAAAACAAAATCGACACACGAACCAATCCGTATATATACCTTATAAAGAAAAAAATCCTGGACTTTCAAAGAAAATCTAACAATAATAAAATAGAAATATTTTGGATTCCCGGCCATCTTCCCGGTTTGCGAGGTAATGATATAGCAGATAGGATGGCTAAAGAGGCCTCAAGCTATAAACCTGATTTTTGCTGCAAAATTCCATTTACTGACTTAAAAGAATATTTCAAAACCAAAGCCATAGAAAATACTAACACATACATAGTCGACAATAGCAAAACCAAAGGATCCAACTACTCTAAACACTATTTCAATTACAAATCTCAACCATGGTACTACAACAAACAACTTCCAAGAGAAATTATAACAATAATAAACAGATGTCGATCGGGTCACCATAGTCTTGCCGCCTCTTTAGCCCGTTGTAACTTAGTTGTAACAAAGATCAAAACATAAAGCAGGATTTAGATCATATTCTTTGGCAATGCCCTACATACAATGTACCGAGGTCAACTCTTATCAAAAACTAAAAAAGCTAACCTTTTAGAAGCTATGATATACTTTGCGACCCAACAAGCGAACTGTGCGTCAACCTTCTAAAGTTTTTTCAAGACTGTAAGCTGCAAATATGAACAAGAAATGTAAATTAACTGTATAGTTCTTAATTGTAATCTTAAACTGGAAATCATGTAAAAACTTATGTATTTTTCTATGCTAAATAATTCTCATATGAGAATAATAATAGCTTAAATAAAAAAAAAAGGACTTCAGCTATCATACCGTGAACGTGGGTTCCATTTACCTGGTTATTTATTCATTTCAATTTCATTAAGTAATAAATTAAAAGTAAATATATAAGGCTATATCAAGTCTACGTATAATTGAAGATGAAGTAATAAAACTTTCAGAATTTTTACTCGTAAATTACTAGATTGTATTTCAAAAATTACTGTACTTATTTTCGTAACTCGATGATAAAACGTTTTTGTAAAATTTCACAATCTGTATGGTCAAATCATAGAGATAATACAATTGTATCTCTATGGGTCAAATAGACGTGATAATTTCTCTCCGTGTATATTCACCCGTGATTAACAATTTATTTCATTTGACACTGAACAAGGTGTACATAAAAATAACCCTACACCCTACACAAAATAACTCTACACACATATTAGCTACATGAAAAAATTCTACACATATTTCACTACACACAAATACTCTTCACGCATTTTCGGTTATTTTACTACACCGCAAAACTCTACACAGTCGTCTAACCTATGATTATCCATTATTGCATCAATAGGTTATAAGATTGTGTAGAATTTTGTGGTGTAGTAAAATAATCAATTTATTGTATTTATGTGTAGTAAATATTTGTGTAGAGTTTTTTCGTGTAGCAAATATGTGTGTAGAGTTATTTTGTGTAGGGTAACGTGTAGGGTTATTTTTCTGTACAATTTGCTCACGGTCTTTTATTTCGACAATGTTTTAACTTATTTTTTGTTTCTTCCTAAAACAGTAGAAAAAAGATACTATTTCTGTGTATAACATTTCACAGCAAGAGTCCGGTAAGACTGAAGCACGGAACATTTTCCACTGTATTGCTACCAATGAAAGCACGGTAATTAGGGGCTCGATGCATCAAGGGTAAGCAATGCACAGCTATGGCAGCTGCAAGTATCGCTTTCAGTATCCGTGAATCACCATTGCAATGGACTTTAATGACTATCGATGAAATTTTGCATGGTGGGGACAACTTATATTTCGAAATTCTTCAGCAGTGTAAGGATGTTCCCAGAAATGAATAAAATCCGGAGTATTTAACAACTGAAGAGTTACAAACAAGATTGACTATTAAATCAAGGCATTGGAAAGTAATTATTGAAGATGTAATTTATGGACAGATGCACAGTGATATCAGTGAGGCTGGTATGCTCAATTTGAAGGAACTTTTCCGATCATGCCATTATTCACAGAAAAGAAGTATTTTAACATGCAATGGGATGTCTTTGGCCCTTATTACTGCGAATGGATTTGCGGGTGTGTTTGATTCGCATTCCAGAGGATCCAATGGAAAAGCTGCGCCGGATAGCGTACCTTGTTTCCTTTATAGTCATAATATCGATTATCTCTTAGATATTGTTCATTCAAATATACCTCCCTCAAGAAAAGGTCACATAAGTTATGGACAATATCAATTCTCCATCGTAACCATCGAGTACGTAAGTGACGTCACGAATGAATCATTAGAGACCAATGTTTCTACAAGTACTTGCATAGACATGGGTAAAAATGTGGTCAAATATAAGCAAGTGTACAGCGGTAATTCCAAAGGAAATTGAAGTAGATAATTATATTGCCATGAAAGAACACTTGTGGAATCATGAAGTAGATGAATATGTAGGTATGGAAGAAAGTATTGCTGAAGTTCATGAAGACCGTAGCATGGTAGAACACTTGCACAATACTGATGAAGCAACAAACAATATCATTCGAAGCAATGGCATAGTTGCTTTAATCAAGGCAGTGCCAAATTCTTAGAGAGCACTAGAGAGCACTTTTACCGCGATCTGAGCACCACAAGAATGGATTTCTACAACTATTAATGACATTCTCTTATGTGGAGATTCATTAGACTTTGAAAGTATTCAGAAACGCAGAGTCCCAAAAGATGAAGAAAATGAGGAGTATCTAACAGCCGAAAAGTTGCAGACAAGGTTGACTATTAATCCAAAAGATTACAAACTTAATATTTATGAAAGCATATATGGACACATACACGATGATTTCAGTAAAGATGGTTTTCCGAACTTAAAGAACCTTTTCCATTCATGCGTCGAATCGCATAAAAGTGGTATTTTAACATATAATGGAATTTCTGTAGCTATCATAACAGTTAATGGAAGTACGGGTGTCTTTGATTCACACTCCTGAGGACCGAAAGGAAAAGCTGTGCATGATGGTGTGGCTTGTTTTGTTTACAGTGACAATATTGATGACCTTTCAAATATTGTTGTTTCAAATATACCTCCCAGAAGAATAGAAAGTAATTTTGATGGACAATATGAATTTTCTGTTGTATCTGTAAAACTAGTAAATGATAAAGGGGAAAATTAATTACATTAACTCATAATCATTAACGAACCAACTATCATGTAATAATACGGACAAAATAAAGAAGGCTCCTAAAGTGAAAAAAAGTAACGATTTAAACAATGTATTTAGTGACACAGACGATGAAGAAGGATATTCCGTAATAAGAGGATATAGCAAGTACGATACTTTAATTTTTCCATACGACATAAGAGGAAAGCAATGCACTGCTATTGCAGCAGTGTGCATAGCTTATCCGCTTTTTAAACCTATTCAAGACTGGGATGCATTTGATGTTGATGCATGTTTGGTTAACGGACATATGTTATACGAAGAGACTATAAAAGCTCGTAAAAACATTCCGAAAGGTGAAGAAAATAAAGATTTTTTGACAGCTGAAGAATTAAACACAGAATTTTATGTTAGCATGGGCATAGCCAAAATAACTATTCACGATATTATATACGGACACCTACACAATGATTTTGGTGAACTGGGTATGCCAAATTTGAAAAATCTTTTCTACTGGATTTTTAATTCGAACATAAGTGGTTTTTTAACGTGTAATCGTAACATCTATCGCTGTGGTCTCTGCAAACGGAATCACGTGTATATTTGATTCCCGTCTTTTGGACAAAGATGGAAAAAAGACAAAGGGTTTTCAAACGGCAGCTTGTTTTGTTCATAGCACAGATGTCGATGTTTTGTTGGGAATTGTTATGTACAATATGCTAATAACGAGAGAAGGCAACTATTTTGATGGACAGTATTAATTTACAATTATGTCCGCAGAGTATGAATCTACTTATGATTTACAAGCAGAAGCAACGAGTAATACAATATCAAAAAGTCTGAAGGAAATAGACCAGGAAATGCAGGATGATTGCGATAATACAGTTATAGAAATAGAAAATAATGAGCTCTCCTTAAATAAAGATTCAGCAGAAGATACAGAGCCACCTTGTAGTAATGATGAACATAGTTTGGAAAGTGTAAAAGAAGCAAATATTGAGGAAACTGCAAATTTGTCCGGTAAGGCTATAAGTACCGTTGCAGTAGATCAACATCTAATTTGTAGGAATGAAACAGAAAATGTCGGAAAAGAGCACGAATTATGTTATTCAAAGGAAAGTTTAAATGAAGGTGTATCGATTATGACTGTTACAGATGCTAACGATCTGATTAATTTTGCTTGGGTATGGCAGAAACTGCATGATGTTTACGATAACCACGATTCTCTGTACTCCTGCAATTTTAGAAATTTGAAACTGATTAGCAGTTTTAGAAAAGGATTGACAAGATATTTTACTTTTAAGTGTGATATGTGTACTTATACGGTCAAAATTTGTGGCGTGTGTGACAAACCGGATGAGATTAAACCTGAGGTTCGTGCAGTATTGGGATGTCAGCATGTTGGCACAGGACTTTCTCAATTCAATGAATTAATTGGTATGGTAGGTATTCAAAGTTTGAGTTATGACAGCTGGCAAATTGCACATTCGAAAGCTGTAATGTATGTCAAAGAAGCATCTAAGAAAGAAATGACTCAAGCTGCAGCTGAAGAGAGGAGTCTCGCAATTGAACGTGGTGATGTTGTCCATGGACAATGGTCAAAGCTGACGGATCATACTTAAAATGCACATACATGTTTGGGAAATACGATTCAGCGGCTTATTGTGTAGTAATAATTGGTAGATATACTAAAAAAGTACTACAGATTATTGTAAAACAAAAAACATGCTCCATTTGTGATTATGCCTCAAGTAAAGGGATATCTCCTAAGAAACACACATGCTATCGGAATCATGGGAAGAATCAAAGCTCCACTAGCATGGAAAGTGCTGCTATTGTAGAGGCATTCGCAAGCCGCGTAAAAGATCATAATTTAATCTATAAAGTATTAATTTCTAATGGTGACAGCAGTAACTATAAAGCAATTTTAGACAATAACCTTTACGGTCCGTATGGTGTTCAAGTTACAAATATACTTTGCACGAACCACATTAAAAGAAATGTTTCAACTAGCATTAAAGTACTTTCGAAAACGAAGGGTAGGTTACGGAAAATAAGAAAGAAAATTGAAGACAGTGCACCTCGTTTCATTGAAACTATTGGGCAATGCGTTTATGCCATATCTCAAGAAGATATCACTTGGGAGTCAAAATGCAAATTTCTACGCGATAATATTAATAAATTACCCTATTATATTTTCGGTGACCACAGTAAATGTACAGATAATAAGTATGCATGTAGTGCTCAGCCAATAGAAAATGTTGTTCCAGCTTTGCAGGAAGCTAATCTAATGAACGACGTTGAACAGTGTGTTTTCCGAGCTGTTAATAATGCATCAAGTTTACTTCACGACGTTACGACGAACAAATCAGAAAGTTTTAATGCCCTTATAGCAGAAGCGATTGGTGCGAAACGTCTCCATCTTTGTAAAAAAGATTCATATGCCTCCCGCTGTCATGTTGCTGCAATATCTCAAAATGCCGGAGAAACAATTCGTTTAATTTCTGAAGCAGCGAAGAAGCAAATTCCAAGTGCTGCTGTATTTGTTCAGGAAAAACGAAAAAGATTAAACGCATTGCGACAATTAAGAATGTCTAATCGAGATCCAGTTGAAGAAAAAATTAAGAAAGCTTACCGCAAAGCTGATAAAGATTATGGTCTAAATGCTCTTCAACCTGATGTAGATAAAAATGAATATTCAAGTCGCGTCAAGCAACATTATGCAATTCTTAACACATGGCGCCTTGAGAGGGAGGCAATTGAAATTCGAACAAGGAATCAAAGTGATTGTAACGAATGGAGATCAATGAGAAAATGGTTGATAACCGCATCTAGGATGGGAAAAATAGGCAAAAAATGTCCTGAAACTTCATGTGCATCACACGTTTCACAAATCTTATACCCTTAAACGCTGAAAGATCCTGCCTTACATTATGGAATCGCTATGGAATATGTTGCTAAAAAAGTTTTAATATATCTTGGATATGATATACAACCATGCTGACTATGTCTGGACTCGGAAGTCCTTGGAATAGCAGCATCACCGAATGGCTTAATAGATGTAGATGGAATAGTTAAAATAAAGTGTCCATTTACGGCAATGCATATAGATCCAAAACTTGCTATTAGAAACAAGAAATTATATATTGATAGTTCAAATTGCCCGGTTCTATCGTGATTGTTTGCTACCTGAAATAATAGATAGTAGAAGAAAAAGTCGTATGCCTTTGCGAGAATCAGAGTACATAGAACAAGCTCAAGTAGAGGCCAAACAAAGACAATTGCTAAGAAATGAAGCAAGGAAAAAGAAAGAAAACAATTAAAGAAGCAAAAGCGAAAAAAATTTGTGCTGCACAGAAAACAAAGAAGGCATTAACTACAAATATAAATAAAAGGGGGGTTAAACAGAAAGCATTTCAGACAGATAAAGAAGTTTCACAAACTAAAAAATTCGTTGAAGTCGAAAGTTTTAAAGATTTAGGATCAGACACAGCAGAAAATAACGACAATGCAACTTGTGTGCCCATAAACGCGGACGTCATCCAGAGTAATGTAGAAACTATATTAGGGAGAAATGATATTACTGATATTAATAATCCAGATACTGATTGTGACGAAAAAGTAAATGCTACAAGTATGCAACGAGACGTAAGTCTCGTGCGGAATACGCGCAAAGCAGTCACACACATGGGCGAGCGAAGGGCGGACCCGCAAGAAAACAAAGCAAGCACAAGCCGAATGCTCATGTATACCAACACGTGCTCGATCACCGTGAATACAGCCGCGGGTAAAACCAACGACGGGAGCAAATCGCCGCGCGCATACTAATGAAGGGAACACACAAAGCGCTACACGGATACACACCTCCAGAGGGCGTTGGCGCCAGCAACTCGGGCTATATAAGCCCAGCCGCGACAGCACAGCGGGCAGTTCCGTTAGAGCTTCCGATCCAAGTATTGCCGTAAGCACACGACACCGTTGGGAGAGCGCTAATAGAACCACCGACATCTGGCCGTTTCGTGCGCACACGTGACGGCGCAGATATCCGAAATCACCGCACCGCTATCTAAATTACCGCTGTGAGCACACAGGGTAATCCAGAGTCACTAAGTACCTGGAGGAGCACCTTCGTGAGCACACGTGGCGCAACTACAGGTACGAAAGCCACCGCCAACTACCGTTTCACCGTTCCCTCATCCCTATTGCTACTGTGAGCACACAGGGTAATAGGAACCAGAAACCTACTGCACAGAGAAACCACGAGAAGCAGCCGCAATATCAGGTTGAGTCGTGCGCACACGTCTCAACCAGATCCTGTGGAACAAGACTCGGCACGCCACTGCACACACCTCCACCGTTTCGCCGTTCCACTTGCCGCAGTGCGCACACAGGGCAAGGGAAACCGCGAGAAGCAGCCACAACATCAGATTGAGTAATGCGCACACGTCTCAACCAGATCCTGTAGGACACAAACAAACACACACACAGATACCTTTCCGACGTTCCTCCGTTCCGCCTGCCGCTGTATGCAGACAGGGTAGAAGGCAGCCGAGAACCGGCACAGAGACCGCGCAAGATCGTGCGCACACGTTCTTGTGAGGATTCTGTGACTACAAACCCACACCCCGCTATTCCGCCGCTCCTACTGTCACTGTGCGCACACAGGACAATAGGAACAACCGAACAACCGCACTCGGGAACTTCAAGCCGTGAGCGCGCGGTTCCGTTGTAACCGATGAAGTAAATTGTAAACAAGCGACACCGTACCGTACCGTACCGTTACCGTTCTGTACCGTATAATAACCAATTGTAAAGACAAGTCTTTCTAAATAGCGTATTCTTGTTTGGTTTTGTTACAGGTGGCGAATGACAGCACGCCATATTAATAAATAAATATAAACCACTCAAACCAAATCAGAACGTAGTTATTTTTAACCTACTTCCCTCTCCGAATTCTGGTCCCGACTGACAATATCCGGCGCGAGGGAAACGCAAGCGTTACAAGTATAAACAAAAGAAAGAGTAATAAAACATTCCAAAAAAGGAGTTGCTCAAATAAAAAAAGAAAGACGCTGCAACACAATTTTTGTTGAAACGGAAAGCCCCGCAGAAAAAATTGTCAGCAGTTAAAAATTTCGTTCAAGAAGCCCAAAAATGTATTGAAGAATTAAGATTAGATGATGTAGATGATAGCGAAGATATCGCACATGTGCCCATTAATGCGGACATGCTCGAAAGTATTCTTGATAATAATCATTCAGAAGACATTAATGACGATGAAAATGTAAGAAACGCTTAAAGAAAACTTTGGTATCAAAATAATATTGATAGTACAAAGCAAACCGGTAGGTGCATTAAAACATACTTATACTACTGTAATCATAACTTTATGATTATTCGGCTCTCGGGGTATGAAAAAACTATTCGAAACTGGTAATAAGAATTCATGTGTCTTTTCTCACTCGCTTCGCTCGAGCGCAAAACGGCACAACGATAAATGCCACTTTTACGCACGCTTGAAAAAGCAAGCATTAGCGAAAGTAGCACTTAACGCTCGTTTAGCCATAACATATTGTTCGATACAAGTTCGATAAAGTGATTCTCTCATGAGTGGAATTGTCACCCTCGGTTCGCTCGGGGCGATATACTCACACTCGTGCGAGAATCACTTTATCGCACTAGTATCGAAAAGTACTATAATTAAATTCAAATTTTATTGCGTTGAGTAATCGCGCAAGAAAATGATTGTCATTTGATTGCATCAATTATTGCGTTGAAAAATAGCGCAAGAAAATGATGTAGTATGTTTGAATTGCGTTGAGTCATCGCGCAAGGAAGGGTTACAAAGGATTATGATGCGTCTCCATAATCGCTATCAATGATTCTGTGCAATATTATAGTTTATAACGATAACTATATTTGCAGCACCAGGGATATGCATAATTCATTGTATCTATATACATTTTTAATTATTTTGCAATGCCGCAAATTATTTTAAAATTAAATAGAACGAATTATATTTATCACTGGAATAGCCTCTCTAATCCATATATGTCAACCTCTCCATCAAATGGTGTAACCTGTGATCACAAACGAGGCTCTGATGCCATATTTTGTATAAAAGGTATAAGTCATGCATTATTTTGATCAGTTTCTATATTCCTAATTATTTCAAGGTAATATAGACATCGTATAGTCTTGTAATAATATCACCAATAAAATTAATTAATAATTTTATAGATGCACCCTTTTTACTGATGAGAGTGAATTGGCATGCTCCAGCTAGAATGCTAAGAGCTAATTACTCCGTTTTTTTTATTAAAAATATGTATGATTTTAATCTACGTTCAACTATTGATAGGCCATGTATGTTCGTAAACGGCAATCAATCTATTACTAATATTGACATGTTTATTTCTTCTATTTCCAAATTTAAAACCTCAATTGCACCATTAATTCTTAAATTCGACTACAGCTTATTTTAGATTAATGTTTATCCTCTCGCTATTCGCGTTATATCTTATATTATATAATATTATCTTGTTTATGTAAAAAGGTCTCCACCGGTATATTTATTAAAATAAAAATAAATAAATAAAATAAAATTTGTCAAAATCAAATCAATTACACTAACATTCCATTTTTCTACGTTAAATATTCTACATTGAATTTTTTCCACATACATCAATTTAAGTTATCACTTCTTTCGGGCGTTCCCAGACGCACATGTTTTTAAAATCTTTATTTGTGTTCTTTGATTGTAATTATCCTCTTTCCCAAATTATTGTATATGTATACAATTTTTTATCATGATGATCAGCATATATCGAAATTCATTCTTCCCTGGAAAAAGATACTGCCAAGTGATTTGGCACCATGCTTTCTCCAATCATCGCCTTCTTTTCGTCTTTTTTATCTGTGGTCAGATCGAAGCTATCGTTCATATATATATATTCCTGTTGAAAATATTTTTTGCGATATGCTAAAATAACGTATTTCTTCACGTAATTTAGTGATTTATGTGATCCCGATAGTGTTTTTTCATTTTTTTTTGTTTGATAAAATTATTAAAAATGTTAGTACCTATGCGGCCACCTATGCAGATGGTAGTACCTATGCGGCCACTGCTTTTAGCAAATTTAAATTATTGAATATAATTATTTAGAAATACACATTGATCTGATTGAATAACATACTAAAATCTAAAGTAAGAAAATTTTATAGATCTAAAGAATTTCCAAAATTTTAATAAGTGATCAATTTATGTAATAAAACATTTGAAATAAATAACTAAAAAATCATACCCATCACCGCGCTCAATGTACTACAGCCGTACAGCCCTGGCATGTTGATAAAACAGAGACGCCTTGCATTCTTCGTAGTACCCTTTTAGTTCGCAAGACGTTCGGCGCTAGTGTCAATTTGTACTTCCGGAATAAGTCTTGTGCACTCTTAAGTATCATGAATTACCAGGTAATAAATAACAATTAATAATATTTGCAAATAATTTGATATTCTTTTTTTTAATAAGTGTATGTAATATGCCCTGTTCCATGACTGTAAAGTTAATGAGCATTCTTTACAAAAGTAGTAATATCTCCAAAATATAACAGTTAAGTAATTGTATTTCATCTTTTAGGTACACACATATGGATATATTGTTGTAGAAAATATAACTTTCCACTCGAATCTTCGTTGATGCAACATATTCTATATATTTAACAATGATAAGCTCATTATACACCAGTCAGACCATTAAAATTGACTTGCAAATGACTTTATATCAAAATATCAAAATTTCACTTTTGTCGGTCCCAGGTGAATTATGACCTCAGCTAATTCTAAGTATGAAAAGATGAGTATAATTCTAAATTGTTCATCAACTTTTGGCATGTCCTAAAACATATTATATCGTATACTTTGAATGCATAGTCCAGAAGCTATTTGAAAACTTGGAAAACACTTCAAGTCTTGAACCGCATATTCCAATATTTATTGGTTTGAATTTTTTCAATAACTTCTGAACTATGCATTAATGGATGGATCGCATGGATGGATGGATCGCATGGATGGATGGATCATATGTCAACAAATCTGTTAGAGGGTCCATAGATGTTATGACACCAGAAGTAGTGGCGGCTTTTGATAAATGCAAGATTTCTTACAGAAATTCAGTCTTTATAATTTGCAAAGTTTCAAATGCATTGGGTATCGATATTGAAACTTTTATACTCAACAAATCATCCTTCAACAGATCGCGGGCTGAAACTCGGAAAAAGAAAGCTGAGAAAGTAAAAAAATTGCTGATGGATAAATCTATACCACATTTTATCGTGCACTGGGACGGGAAACTTATCCCAGATACGATAGCATGTAAACAAATTGATCGTTTACCCATCCTGATGGGCAATGGAAACATTGAGAAAATTATTAATGTGCCTGGATTAAAAGACCAAATAGGAACAACGATAGGTAACGCTGTTTATCAAGCATTGGATGACTGGGTACTGATACATTTAACGCAAGGTGTGTGCTGCGATATAACCTCGGCGAATTTTGGGCATACATCTGGCGCAGCAGTAATTTTAGAGCAATTGATTGTAAGAGATTTGTTATATTTCGCGTGCCGTCATCATATGCTCGAAATTTTATTAGCTGCTGCTTTTGGAGGAAAAGTGCCTGGTATGAATGGACCAAACGTACCAATTGTCTAAAAATTTAAAAAGGAATGGTCTACCATTAAATCGGTAAAGTGTGAAAATGGACTGGATAAATTACAACCATTATTACAAAATAAAATCGCTCACATAGTCAGTTTCATAATAGAGTACATAGAAAAGCAACAACCTAGAGATGACTACAAAGAGTGGTTGGAGTTAAGCTTATTATTTTTGAGCGTTGCGGATGATATACAGATTCGTAAGCCTGGAGCATGCCATCATGCTCCTTGGATAGCAAAAGCCATATACTCTCTAAAAATTTTTTACTGAGAAAGGCATTCAAATTAAAAAAGCATGAAGAAAACAACTTTTATAGCATATGTAATCTTGTTGTTTTTGTGTATGTCGAACCATGGTTTGCATCACCTTTGGTAGTTGCAGCACCCAATAATTATCTGAGATTATTGAAAAATTTATTTGAGTATGAGTCAGTCGATAATTTCAAAAGCTACTCTAAATAAACTTGAAAACCATCTATGGTATTTATTTCCCGAAATATGTGCTCTTTCATTTTTCGATGAAAGGGTACCAGTTAGCGTAAAACAAAAAATGGTTGAAGCATTGCAAACTAAGCACATTGAAAATGACATTGATACTCCAAAAAAATTTAACGTTTCTACAATTGGCATGAATGGATTGCTGGACAAAGAACTTGATTATTTTAAATAGCCAAAGTTCCTATTTCTTTGAGAGGTTTGGGTTAAACATAGCATTTTTAGCTCAAGACTGCAGTACGTGGAGTGCAAATAAATCTTTTATTGAAAGCCAAAAGAAAATTGTAAATATTAGAGTAGTCAATGATTACGCTGAGAGAGCTCTGCACTTAACTTAAGAGTACATCAATGTTCTAACAAATGATGAAGTTCAAAAAAATTATTTAATCCAAGTTGTTGAAGATTTCAGAAAAGAATTCCCCGATGCAAACAAGAACACAATAATTAAAAGACTGAAAACAAGCAATTAAATATTACTCGCGGTATATACTGTGAAAATGAATGTTAAATTGTATACAATAAATTTCATTGACAAAACACTTGAACGCCGTTTAATTATTTTGTATATCTTTGAATAAAGAATTTACGAACCGAGAGATCATTGCGACATTTTATTGATTTTTTTTCAGAGATCCAAGTAAATTTCAAGAAAATTTATATTAATAATTTCTTTTAACTTGGTTGTATGTCCGAGCAAATTTATAAAGTTGATTTTAACGAAAAGTGCTTACCTTCATTATTAGAACATGTCGAGAGTATTCAATAGAGAGGAAAAATAAAATTTCGTTTATTTTATCATGCACGATGCAGTCCTGCTAATAAATATGGTATTAACAATGTTGATTAATTGTGACGTGTATAATTAAGATTTTATGATTTTACACTGTTGAAATTAAATATATTTACTTATAGTACAAAATTTATAGAAAAATTGCTCTAGAAAATGAAAAACGTTTTAATGTCATCAATTGTCGAAGTTTTATTCGTGCTTATTTTTGGAGATGCACCAGGCATAGTCGGGTTCTAAAGGGTGCACAGTAGCTAAAATCAAAACCTTCAATTTGTTTTTTTGGAAAAGTCGACTGGACCTAGGGTACCTAAATAAGAGCTAACAAAGTTGTGATCCATAAAAGTCTTCATGTACCCATTCACAGATTTGATACTTTGATTTTTTGGTCAATTTCAAACAGCCATATCTTCGGTTCTAGAGGGGCTAGAAAATCGTCAAAAAACGAAATTGTAGGTTTCGAAGTCTACTTTCAGAATATACAAGTCTGCTAACGCAATATAGAGCTTATTATGATTAAAAACGCATAAAAGTGAAAAAAAATCTGCTTCTATCTGTATTTTTGCAGATTTTGGACGCTATATTTGGCTCAAATTTTATTTTCCCGGCTCTAAAAAGTGACTGAACCTATTTTATACATTTTACATACATAATACATGATATTTATGCACATTTAATATATTTAGGGGCCCGGAAACAATTTTTACATAGCAAAAATGCGTATAAATGCGGAAAAACCGTTTTTTGAAAAGTGGCCGGGTCTAAACCTTTTTTTGGGGGGCTTTCTCGGTTGATTCCCTAGTTTTTGGTCATAACCAATGCATCTGGGGGGTGGGAGCCGACCTAGCGGCAATTTGGGAACTAAGGGACAACCTAATATATATATATTTTATTATTTTATTACCAGTAAAAAATTTACATATTATATTACATAACAGTAAACTGTCGCAGAGATAAACGTAGTTATCTGTTCGCGACACCAACATAACCTTATATACTAATGTGACTTACAAACTAATCAACCTCATAAGTTTTGTATAATCAAAATATAATATTCTATAATTACTTTACACTCTAGAAAGATTACAACAAAATATATATTCACATATACTCATTTTAATTTTGCGTTGAATTCCCATTTTCTATGAGTTATTCCTAATCCATTTTTTTAGTATTGATTTATAATTCTTTGTATTAATACTCTTTAATTCATTTGGTAAGTCATTAAACGTACCGATAGCTTTTACATAGCTATTTTTATTACTTATAGTTTTTGTCTATGCGGAACTTGTATGCCTTTTTTCTAGTTTTACTGTTTGAATTCATGTATTCCTGCTTTAAGACTTCATAGTAATATATCAGCAATTCATATGCAAACATTTGTCTTAGATTCATAGGACTATCTGCGAGTATAAACTGATTTTTGTTTATAATTTTCAAAATTGTGTTTTGTAAAAATTGCAATAGATTTAAATTATTTGAGTATGCTCCTCCCCATGCTATTATACCATAACTAATAAAACTGTGGAATAGCGCATAATATATCATCCTTAATGTTTTTATATCCATAAATTTAGATGTTTTTCTCATAACAAAACATTTCATAATTAACCATTTCATATTATAATCAAAGATTATCCCTAAATACTTTGCATCTTGGACTCTATTTAATGTTCTACCATTGATATTTATTCGTATTTCATTTGGAACGCTATTGCAATAATTTCCAAATGTCATGTATACAATTTTGTCAACATTTAATGATAATCTATTAAGTGCAAGCCAATCGTCAATTTTTTGTAGGTAACTATTCATTTTTGTTTCTACTGCTGTCCAGTGAGGATCCGTAGATATTCTAGCTGTATTGTCCACATAGGAAATAATTGAATGGTTTGGCATACTAGTTAATAGATCATTTACATAAACAATAAAAAGTAAAGGTCCTAATACAGTACCTTGCGGTACTCCAGTCTCTAGTTTCTTATTAATGCTTTCACAATCATTGATTTGTACTCTTTGTTGTCTACTGTCCAAATAATTAGCTATAAGTTTATTTGCTTTGCCTCTTATTCCGTAGTTATATAATTTATCCAGTAGAATTTATGATTCACTGTATCAAAAGCTTTTCCTAAATCAAGGAATGTAACAGCAATTGGAGTACTTTTGTCTAACTTTTCATATATAAGCTTTGTGATTAACGTAATTGCATCTTTTGTTCCTTTACCCTTTACAAAACCATATTGATTTTTAGATATTATATTGTCCAAATTTAAAAAATTACAAATTCTGTTATGTATAATTTTTTTTAAAATTTTCGCTATATTTGAGATTAAAGATATTGGTCTATAGTTTGACGCGGTTTTCTTATTTCGAGCCTTAGGTATTGGTATTATTTTAGCTTCTTTTAGTTTATTTGGCCAAATAGATTGTGTAATACAAAGATTAATAATGTGTACTAATAGTTCTGTAATGTAAACTGCTAAAAATTTAAGCATATTGGTATTTATATTATCCGTGCCTCCATTTGTTAGTTTCATTTCTATTATTGTTTGAAATATTTCCCTATCATTGGTTGGGTAGATAAAGATAGATTTTTCATTCATTTGAGGTAGTTGTACTTTATCATTGTACGGTTGCAAAATTTTATTACTTAATTATTCTGTTATTTTATTATTTTTTTCATCATATAGATATTCAATGCGGTTGTCCTTCCTTTTATATTTGCCTAATTTTTGATTGATAATATTCCAAAGTTTTCTCGGATTACCACAATTATTATCTACTAATCTACGATCAATAGTTATATACAATATAATAGTTTTGCTTTCTTTATTACTTTGTTCAAGACTTTGGCATAATTTTTGTATTCTGTTTTTAGCGTACCATTATTAGGTTCTTTTGTCCACATTTGATATAAAAATTCTTTCCTTTCACAGGAAATTAATATTGCCTTAGTAATCCAATTACTTCTAGGAATATTTTTACCCTGTTTTTTACTAATATTTTTATAAACAGTTGCTTGTTTCGTACACTTATTTATTTTTTCTATTAAATTATTTACTGCTAAGTTAGGATCACTCATTGATAATATTATGTTCCAATTTTCTTTATCCGCAATTCTACCTAGTTTATTATAATTTATAGATATTTTTGTATACTCAGATTTTACTTTATCAATTTTTTCTAGTGACATGAAAAGTGTATAATGATCTGTTATCGAGTTTGTTAATTTAAAATGCTTATTTTTAATTTTTTGTGCTTTCATGAACATATTATTAATGCATGTTCCCCCAGCAGAGTTATTCGAATTATTTGTAACAAATGGCCTAGTATCACCCTGAAAGCCAGGTTTGTATTCCTTATCCAGGAAATTCAGTAGCATTTCTTGGCTAACTCCATCTATATCTAACAAATTTATATTAAAATCTCCTATGATTATATGGTTCGTAACCTTTCTCTTTAGATTCATTAGATCTTTTAGGTTTGTTAAAAAATTAGTTTTTGTAATATCTTGCAATCTATACAATGCTGATATTTCTAGATTACCATTAGTAGTTTTAATAATTGAATTTAGTATTTTCATCTGCCCAATTTCAATTATTTCAGTACTTTCAGTAATACCGTCTTCCAAGTATATTACTACACCATCTGACCTGTTTATTTGACTATTATTATAGTACATTTTATATCCCGGTAATAGAAATAATCACTATGCTCCAAAACCCACGTCTCCACACATACTATAATAGTCGGCTTAAAATCCAAGCCCTCAATAAATATTCTTAGTTTTAAGAAATTTGCGTTTAGACTTCATATGTTTAGATATAATAAAATATTTTTATTTTTTATGAATTTATTGAGAAATTTCATACTATGAAATGTACTTTCCTGTTCAATTAGCACATTGTATATCTCTTCTATTAACTGGATTTCTTTATCCATGTTGAGTTTTATTTTGATTTTAAATTTGTAGTACTAGCTACCTTGTTTACATTTCCGCCGACACTGCTTCATGGTGATAGCGATGCTAATGATGACGTAGATGTTACTCTTGCACTTTTCAGCTTATTGCCCTCCGTTCTTATAATATCTACCTTCGCGATGTATCGGTCGATAATTGGACTTATAGGATAATCTGTCTCAGCTATGTATTTCTTAATCTTCTTTTGTAGTGTCGTGCAATTCATGCTATTATTAGCCACGTGTTTAGTATTATATTGTGTGTTATATCGATTATTATTATTATTACAATTTATACAACATAATTCAGCTGTATTTCTATAATTAATAGTACTATGCTTTCCTGCACATTTTAGGCACACTGTGTCATTTCGATATTTATTTCCATTATGTCCAAATCTGCCACAATTATAACATGGTTGTAAATTCAGATCGTCGTATACTTTGCAGTTTTAGTATCCTACAAAAATTCTATTTTTGTTCTCTCGGATGTGTTTATATATTTCCGATGTTATCTCCATTATTACGTTATGTAATCTAATTTTCTTACTTCCAAAAGTATGTAAGGCTATTGCTTACGTTTCTTTCGTTTTAAAGTTCCTTGTATTTATGTCTTCTTCTAATGCCTTTAAATCCATATTTTCATAATTATCTATACCGACAATTTTTATTCTTGCTTTTTTTAATTTCTTCTCTTGCAATATTACATATACTTGATAGTTTTTTACTTAATAATTTCTCTGCTTCAATTGCACTTGTTTCATTCGTACAGCTTATAATTATCTCACTATCATTTTTAAATATTACCCTTTTTGATTGTATTGCTTTTTCCTTGTTTAAATAGTGTGTTACGTATTTCTTGAGATCATTTCCATCAGCTCTGTTTTTCTTTGTTATTGCAAGTTTTGGTAAACGTTTTTCTATATTGGGTTCAATATTTACTGCTTGCGCATATGTTTTATTTTTTACTTTTTGCACTGTTACTAAATGATCTTTTAGAATTTTATTTTTGTCTTGCACCTCCTTAATCAATGCTTTTAACAATCTATTTTTTTTTTCAAGCTTCTATTTTCAGTGATTAGATCATTATCGTCCCGCGTACTTATATCACTACCGTTATCAGCATCTTGAATTTCCTCTAATATTTCTTGTCTAACAGCTGTTTTTAAGGACAGTCTCATTTGTACGAAGAGTTCCCTGGCTTCTTCGTTTAATGTCGATTCATCACAGTTTGAGGTTATATCGTGCTTCGGACATATTCCCATGTGTTCAGTAATATATTTCTTGTTGTTGTATCTTTCAAAGCAACTTTGATCATACACACCACCACATATTATGCACATCACTATTGTAACACTTTTCTTTTTATGACATTTGTAAAAATTTAGATCCACCTTGTCAGGTGGCTTACTTTCAGGCTGCGCCATGTTGGCGAATGATATATATATATATATATATATGTTTGTGTACCTGTGTATGTTTATCTTTATTAATATTGAGATCAATTATCATTACTCGTTAGTGTTATTATTATTTCTATTATTTTCAGATAATTTTTATTAATTTTTCTAGTTCTTCCCATATTTGATCATCTACCTCTTTGGTTATTGGAATCAGGTGCCTTTCGTTGATAGCGTCTTCTAAGAATTCTATTGTCATTTTTTCTGTAATTGCTTTTCTTATTTCTTGATTTATCTCTTCCTCTGTCAAGGCTGTTTCTAATATTGGAATATCGTCTATTACTGCGACCCTCTTGGCTTTGATTGTTTTTTTGTTCATTTCTTTTACTGTAAATGTCAGTTGCGGTTTGGGGGTCTCCTGTGTTATCGATTGATTTCTATTTTTTAATTTATTCTCTATTTTCTCTATTTCGACGTTTGATTCCTTTGGTGGCACCTTTATATGCGTATTTGTGGTGTTTGGTGGTAAGTTATTTATTATTTGCTTGGTATTTTCTGGTTTGACAATCTCCGACCGTAATATTGACTTAGTAAAATTTATTGGCATGTTTGCTTTTCCGGGTCCTGGGATTCTCTCGTTATTATTGTTCGCCGTTTTGTTTCCTCCATGGGTTCTCCGACTTTCTCTGAAAAGGGTTCCCTTTTTTCGCGTGGATTTGTTTTATTTTCTTCTGGTACCGCTTCTATTATTGTAGTTACTATTTCTATGGTCCTGACGTCACTTATTTTGAGTCCTATCCCGCTTGGTGACTCTTGTAAATATTGTGTTCTTTTTGATATTTCCAATTCTTCATGGGTAATTTTTTGTTTACAATCCTTGCATACCCTGATTAATTTTTTTTATATGTCTTTGAATATTATGTTTTTTATGAATATTGTTCCTGGTTCTGATTTGCGCATGCGGTTTCTAAAAATGTATTTTATATTTAACCTTCGATATGTCGTTGTCTTGATCGTGTTGCTTGTCATATTAGTCTGTCTCTAAACCTTTCACACTCAATTATTGGTCTTGTGATTACTAGCGGGGTCAGACAATACCCACAGGTAATAATCGGTAAGGACCTCTACGCCGTATAAATATCTGACGGTACTTATCTTTTCACTTCTCTTCATAAAAGAATGGCATATACCAGTAATTGTAGAGTACTAGCTTGTATAGTTGTCCTATGTAGAAACAGATGATTCCCACTCTTACCTTGACGCACCTTGATTGTAGCAGGGGGCGGTATACTTCTGGATGTTTGCTCAGGATACTCCGTCGAATGGTGTGTTATCTTCCTGCATGATCATTTTAAGTTTTTATTTATTTTTTTTTCATACCAACTTTCGTGTTAAATTTTATTTTACTTTACTTCATTACATATTTTTTTCTTAGTCAATTTCTTTGAAATTTGTTCACACAATACATTGTTCTCTGTATTAACTCGATTATTCACACAATCTGGGTATCTAAACAAAATTTCTTTTCACACGATTCGTATAGTTTTTATTAGTTTTTCTTCACACAAAAGTTTTGCTTCCTCCTAGAGAAAGCTTTGTAATAGTAAAATGTTCAGTTTCGCTAAAACTTCATAGACGTGCTTTGAGCTGTTTGGAGTTCGAATCATGTGTTTTTAGATAATTTTCGTGCGGATGGCTGTTTGTGTGTATGTGTATGTATACCGTCGTATTTCTGGGACTACGTGGTCTATGATAATAAAATTTGACATGCATATGTGTTTTTAGATTCTTAATTCGGGAAAAAAAAATTTTTTGATTTTGATTGTGGCTATTTTTTGATTTTTCTAATTTTCTTTTTTCGTTTTTTTAAATGATTTAATTTATACAAAAAAATTCAGTAATAGTATTTTTGAAAGAGTATAAAATTACCTACTTTTTCCCGCAATATTTTCTAAATTGACCGTTTCGTTCAATTGTTATGACAAAAAAGTTTTTTTTTTTAATTCATATCTTCTCAATTATATTAATTGTAAAAATTTTAAGTTGTTTTGGTGATTAGTTTTTGAGAAAAGAAATGAAAACCTGAAAAAATCGGTTTTTTATGTCGCATAATTACGGGAGTAAAAAAGCTTTAATTAACTTGAAATTTTGGGAAAAAATAGATCTTTTGTTTATCTTGGCGAAGTTTTTTGCGCAGCTTATGAAATCCTTTAGAATCGTAGATACGGAAGTTTCAATTTTGTTTCACCCTGTATACCCTGTATAATCGTTAATCATTATATTTCATTAAATCTTTCGTTAAAACTTGAATCTTTTCTTTAAAATACGAGTACGAATGTAAACTAATTGAAATTTACTTTGGAAATAGATAGACTTTCTGTACATTGTGTAAGAGTTTTGTGCACAGCTTTTAGAACCCGATGGGTCTTAACCCATTAACGCCGAGGTGATCAGGATTTTTACTAACTTTTCAACGTGTTTATTTCTTATGTTATCGGACCGAAAAAAATATTGCGATAACTCTATTCCTACGCCAAATTTGATGCTCTTTCAGAATCTAAATTAAAAATTTCTATTAGACACCGACAAAATAAAATATGACGATATAAACGTAAAAAACGTAAAATTTTCGAAAAAAAAATTTTCGAAAAAACAATTTCTTTGCATTTTTTTGCAATGATAACTTAAAGGTATCAACTTTTTACTATGATCAGAGGTGATCATGGCACAAAATATTTTATTAATTGGAACTATAAATTTAGTTAGAGGAAGCTACGTGTCAATGAATTGACAGCGGTTTTTTTAGTGCTTATCCTACTTTGTGTTAGTATACGTTTTTTACAGAATTATTTTTAAATGTAATTATTTCTTTTTTTTTTTAATATATTTTTCAAGATTCTATACCGAATCAGGTCTTTGCGGACATGTTGGAATTTCATAAGCAGGTTCGATCTGCTTGCTTTTGGTAGATTGCTTTTCTTTATTGTTATTATTCTTCCTATCTCTTCTACCCCTCTTTTGTTGCCCTAAATGTAATAGTAGTTGTGTAACTGAATTCCAGATAGCTCGGAGTAAATATAGCGAAAATTCGTATCAGTTATATATCGCGTATCCATGTATAATAGTGTCTATGAGTAAATTAATAAGTCTAGAAAGCATAATTACCCCAATTAACCCCGCGCACGCGGTTTTGAATGCTAGAAAACTGGACCACATTCTATCCCATGTATATTTTGCGATTACTTCGATAACTCGTTCATCAAATATATTTGTTATTACGATTCCTTCCTGGTTTACATTTTTACCAGCCATTCCCAATGCTACCTTATTGAAAACGGTTGGTTTTTCGATCGGAAATAATATCATGTCGCGGAATCTATTTAGATCTTATTCACCGTAATTTCCCTCTATAGCTAGAGTTTGTGGACTCGTATATTTCCATGCCGGTTTCGATGGAGGCTTAAGCGTTTCTGGCTCTTCCCCAATTATTGATATAGACAACATTTTATACCAGTGGTTATCTATTTTAAACATCGTAGGTATTCTGTATTTTGAATTTACGTGAGCAAAAATGTCTAGGTTAGCGGTGTTTATAGGTGATTTTTTTATTAGTTCTCGCGAATGTATATTTTCTAATACGAATAATTGGGATGTTCGGTCTTGTTTTCATAGAGTAAAAGTTATATCTTCGGATTCTAGTGATTACATGACTTACCGAACCTCCTCGTCATAAACTTTATTTAAATATCCTTCATAAAGGACTGGTGCTTATTGAATCCACAAAAGTCATCCGGGACATTCATCCAGAATACGTATGCGCCGTCATAGTCTACGCATTGTTGATTCGAAAAAGTGCAACCTACACCTGTTTTTAGTATGATTTTGTTTGAATTTAAATGTATTGGTGTGGAGTAATCTTGAAGTGAAATTTCGAGCCAGCCCGCGACATATACATCCTCCCATCGACCATATGGGTCGGAGTACGATCTCCCTGTGCACTTCCCTGCGTCGTCGCTTCTTCTAGCGAAGACCGCGTGCTTGTAATGAGTACTGTTTCCGCAAGGTCTTAACATTTAGTCTCCCCGATTTGAAAATTTCCGGTTTGTTGCATTACATCACATTCTACCGAAGATAAATCTTTATAGTAGCTAATTTCGTCTGCTGTTACTCTCGATGCATGTGAGTGCATTCCGCAGTGTGTAATAACGCGCGTTATTTTGACAGAGCATTTATATACATGTGCTGATGTATATTCATTCCAATAATTGATCGTGAGTTCGCGTGACATTGACCGTTAGTCTTTTGATATCGCAATCTCCGATGTTTAATAAGGATATTATTGTTAAATTTGAAAGATAATCCCCACAATCATACCCAATCCATTCACGGTATGAAGAGTGCTTATAAGGAGCAGAGGTAGCCATGCTATAGCCATGTGTAAAGAAATGAAAGTACCAGCGTTCAAGATTTCATTTTGCACTCTCTTTTTTGTTTATTGCGTCTCATATAATACATTGGGTATACATATTTTTTTTATTTTTATATACTCGTATAGGAATTTCATGTACAAGAAGAAGAACATGTTGTCACAAGACAATGTTATAAACGCGGTTTGATACATAGATTGCAGATATTGTTTATTTGCCATTTTCTGAGCCTCTCTTTCGATTTCCCAGAAATATTTGTTACCTTCTTCTAGGTTTAATCCTTCAAATATTTCGCTAGTGGTCGGTCCGTTAAAAATTTGCGTAAGTTCCCCAATGTTCAGTATTTTTGATGGTAAGATCAATTTGTTATTCGGATCAGTTTCAACAAATGACCCTTGTATACTCATGCCTTTGAATTTGATGTTGCGAATTTTTAGTAGACCTACTCCGTTCAGAGTAATATTTCCTTAGTTATCGCGGCATTGATATCGGAGTATATTTAGATTACTAACGGATACAGAACATTACATGTGGATTTGATTAACTCCACATAGTCTAGGTGTTCCTTTTTGTAGACGATTCGACAATTACTATAGTGTGTTTTTTCTAGATTCGTCAATGATGTGCTTTCGCAGCTATTTTGATCTTAAAAAATGAACCATTGAGCGGGGCAAATAATTAATTTCTCTCCGTGTTTGCAGTCTTGAATTTCTTCGTAACTTGCGTGATAATGTGAATTTCCGCTCATCATCAATCAATAAGTAATGGCTCCGCGGTTGAATGTATGTACTCTGAGTATTATTGGCGATATTTTGCGGAATTAGCATTGACGTGACTCCATAGAGCTGTACTTTTTTCTCATTCACGCATAGAATTTGAATTTTAAAGTACACTTGCCTCGTTCCATTGATTTAATTTCGCTGCATTAGTAATATTCATTACGGAATATTGGCAGTATACATTGAAACTTCTCTCAATTTCGCAGAGTACTTCCGTTATCTTGATAGCCTTGAAATTTGCCAGGTGTTCATCTAATAGGTCTTGCATTTGTATAACAGTGGAGTATAACTGAGTGGTATACTGATCCATGGCTATTTTGGACGAGTTGTTTCTGACTTTCGGCAAGTTGTGTATGTTATTGTACATTTCTTCTTTAGCTATAATTAAGTTTTTATTTTTCTGCTGAGTGCACTTTCCAAAAATATGCTACCTCCTTTTTCGAACATTTGTGGTTTTGAAAAGTCGTAGATGTTTTTCATCACGCGATTTGGATCAGTTTCCTTTCGCTCATGATGTTCAGTATTTCCTTAATTGATTTTACAGCGAACATTACTGCTTTTACGTCTTCGAATTTATCGTACGAAACTTCGAAGTGGGGTCCAAATGTTTAAAAATTTTCAGGTACGTTATGTCCTGATATAACTCGGAGTTGGCGAAAGGTAAAGTCAAGATTACCAATTGATATTTCTCTTATCGCAAGGTCGATCATGATTGTGACCTTGTGGTAGTCCTGACTAAACTCTACATTTTGTAATTTTTCAACATTCATCTCGGACTGCTGGGTTGTCACTATATTCTGTTGGAACCAAAAGGCTGAGTATGGTGGTCGATTTACCTTTCTCTATTTTCGTCCGGCTGAAGCATGCGTAAAGAAAAATTGGTTTATCACTGGAAATTGTCGCCACTTATCTTCTTTCTTGGGCTATTTTCACGATATAATTCATACTTTCTACACACACATGCATTGTTTCTACAAGAAAAACGCACAACACGCATTAGTAAATCACGTTGGTGAGATTTGAGAGGACAGGCCATACAAATAGCGTATATATTGTCGCTTCTGTGTGAAAATTTTATTTCTACAAAGGGGATATCGCGTCATACCGGTAATGATTTTTTACAGACTGTATATTTGTCGAAAGGCGTTTTATCTACGAAGCTCTTTTTCCCGAATTTGTCACGACGCCTGGTTGTAAATAAAATGGATTACACCGGAAGAAACCAGACCTATCTATCCTTATATATTTTAATCCGCTGAATCCGAATCCGAGGCCAGTTTTACCCGTACTTCCCCCAGATTTCGTTAAAACCGCGAAAAACCGTCAAAATTGCGGAAAATTATGAAAATTTACATAAAAAAATATGGTATGAGCTGAAAATATTTTTGTGAGTGTACGGTATACATGGTTATAAATTCAAAGTTTATTTTACCCGTACGCCCTTTAAACTTTGGAAATATCGTGATAAATCGCTAAAAAAATAGTGAAATTTTGTATTTAAGAGCATAACTTTTTTTTTATTTTTTTTTAAGAGCATAACTTAGTTGCAATTTTTTTGTAAGTGTCATATGTATGTTTTATATGAATTTAAAACTTTGAAAAAATGTCAACATCTTATAAAACTGATAAAAAAATTATAATATTGAGAGAAAGGAAATAACGTAAATGGTAGATTTTCACATTTTTTTGTGATTTTAACGAAATTTTGGGGATATACGGGCAAAACTGGCCTTGGGTTCGGATTCAGGGGGTCAAAATACATATGGATAGATAGTTCTGGTTTCTTGAACAGACCACTTTTTTTATATGCCGGTGTAATCTAAATACATGTCCGGATATAATATTCCGGTGGTGTAGCGATGTAAACCGTAAATCCCTGTTGTTAACGTAAGATTTATATTTATAGACCGTCTCCATGTTACTCCTGGGCATACAGATATGTTGCTACTCGGAAGCCTACCCACAAACGTGCACATCTGGCTCCAACGATGGTATTCCGCTCTTCGGTTCATTTTACCTTTTTTCCCCAGCCAGAGATTTTGAGACTACAGGCAAAACAGCAAACTGTATCTCGGCGCTGTGTATAGTACAAACCCTCAGCTGCTGATAACTTTGGGGACACTTCTCTTATAGGTCAATTCTCAAAACGTTCTCCTTTCCAGAGTTGCGTATTCCTTAACCCAAGGATTGTTTTTATTATACTTTATTTATTCCTCGGTAGAGCAGTCTTTGCTGGGTGTCGGGATTCAATTGACGTAAGGTTTAGTATATTGATCCAATAGCTTTTCGAAAATCACCACTATTTAGATACATAATGGATGTTATGAATTAGCGGTTGGATGATAGTATGCGGGAATAGTACCATTCGGATTTTAATATTTCGTTGATTGTTAAAAACGTTTACAACTGTATATGGTCCCTCGCATTGATCTGCTAATTTAAATTAATTCCGCCCTTTCCATATATATTCCGATCCTAAATTACTTCGGATTAATTTTTTAATCGTAATAATATTTTGAACAAATTTTTTATTCAACTAATTTTTTGCGTGCAATTTTCTGGAGTTTATTTAATCGCTTACAAAGATTAATTACATAGTCGTTATATGTGGGAATCAGATCTTCGGGCCCCAGTGGCTCGTTTAAAGAAACGTGCTAAACTTCCAAAAACTAACTCATATGACGTAAACTGATGTCCTTCGTGAGGCACTGTACTGTAACAAAATGTTGCAAACATTCATCCCAGGTCTCGTTATATAAAGCCGTGTAATATGCTCGGTTAGCGAGTGTTGTGATCTTTCTAAAGAGTCGTTAGATTGCGAATAATAATCAGTGATTTTTTTACAGTTTCCATGCAAAATTTCTTTGTTACTCCTCTCATTAAATTTGACATAAAATTACAACCTTGATGAAGAATTGTGAAAAGTACGCCAAAAATACAGATAAAACGTTTTATTAACACGTCGGCAACAGATTCGGCAGTGACGTCTTTGATACGTATTGCTAAACAATACTTCGAAAAATTATATACAGGGAAAAGGTCTGACTATATCGAGACTAATCTTTTCCATGGGTGATTGCGATGTATCAGTAATTTGCATAAGTTGCTTTGTGTTGACTCGTACTAATTTTTTTAATTGATATGTGAGGCATTTATGTATAAAATTTTGTATATCTTCTTTAATGTTTTCCCAGTAATCCCTTTGTTTAATCCGTTTATAAGTTTTATTTACCCCCTTGTGTCCCCCTATAGCTGTATTGTTCAATTCCTCCATGAATCCGACTCATCTTTTTCTGCTATATATTTAATTATTCCCAAATAAATTATATTTTTTAATGATACTTCGTTTAATAATTGTCTTAATTTAACTAATATGTCTTCCCACAACACGTTTTCAATATCTTTACTCTTATTGTTAGATATGTACCCTATACCCTCATCACCTGGTTCAGTTTTAGCTGCACCAAGTGGGTGTTGCGTGCCGTTATTTACCGTCGCAACGTCATCCGTGCATGCGATGAGGCACATGTCAGTCGGCATATCCAGTTTCCCGAATGTGCCACCGAATTTCCCACCGTAGTCCTCTTTTAAAGAATGCAATCTTTCTCAAGATCTGCTAAAAATGTTTGTTTATTCGTGATTCAACTTTCTCCTTGAGCCGCGGCTGTAATCTCTTACCGACCTCCTAAATTCTATTAAAAAATATTATCACCGACTCGTTACTTTTTTGTCTCATTTTCGCTAAGTCGCCAGACCAGTCATGATACGTTTTTCCAAAGCCTTAAATATTTTCAAAGAATTCAACAAAGAATACAACAAGTATGCAATGTACATACTTGTTTGTTTTAGTTTTAGGTTAGTTTTTAAGCCTCTTTTTTTGTACCATTTCCTATGTACAGGTAATTTTACTTACCTTTATAGGATGCCTTCTAAAGGCATTGTAAGTAGTTTGATAAATAAATTCAATCACGTCATTGACCATTGCAGAAGTTTGTCCTCGCGTACTGTTCAATGCGTCCCCATATAATCGCATTTGAATAGATATGGCTAGATCCTCTTCAAGTGTACTAGGTAATAACTCTTTCACTTCTCTACATCCGTCGTGAAAAAGCGAAAGTGAAATATTTTGCCCGTTAAATCGCGGAATTAAATCTAATACATTTGAAATTGGCATTCCTCGAACTAGAATTGTTTCCGCCACGTTTTTCGGTTTTTGATCTGGTATCTCTTTATTTCCTAGGGATTTGATCTTAAGTTTACTATTGCTTCTGTCCAACGAAAGGTAAAGGCCAAATTTTATGTTATCTCGAATTTAAATCCTTACGGATAGGGTAATGCCGTCCCCTATGTTGCGAATAAGCTGAGTCTACGTCTTATAAATTGGATTGTTTTAAAGACTCCGAATCTGCTTTTTTTTAAAGTGTCGTTGATTTCCGTCGCGTTATTCTCGTCGTTAAAAAAAGTGTCTAATACTTCGGATTTAATCTTAATACTTAATTACTGCTTCATATTTTCGATTTGATTGTCGGGTGTTTTTTCTTTTATATTCAAGGTTCCAATAATAGAGGTTACGTTCCCTTTAGAGTTAGACCCTTTAATCGGTGTACTCGATTTCTTTGGTTAAAGTGTCTATTTCTTTAATTAATTTCGACGTTTCCGGGTTGATTTTTTCTATTGCGGTCTTTAATCGGTCCTCTTTTAGTTTTAATTGAGTTAGTAAGGAGTCATTAGTATTAAAAAAAAATTCAGTACTACACTTTTTTGTTTACGAACTCATCGCGCGTCATGATAGGAACTCATTATTTTAGAAGTGACCTCGTTTCCGCGTTTCCCGTTCGCTATGCATCATTTTATAGTAATCTATTATTATAATAAAATAAGTTATCCTAAGTCTCCTGCAATGAGACTTATAATTTGGGCCTTACATTTTTGGGCCTCATATTTTTTTGGGCTTTACATTTTCGAGCCTTATATTTTTTGGGCCTTACATTTTTAAACCTTATATTTTTAGGCCTTATATTTTTTGGGACTTAAATTTTTTAGTACTTATAATATTTTTTGACACTTATATTTTCGGGGGGCTTTTAATTTTGGGCTTCATATTTTTAGACAAACCAATGTAAACAAACTTTGATATAGCCCGTTTGAAGACTAAACTAGCAAATTAACGAAGAGATCAAGCATTAACAAATTTTGGGGCGTACGTTTTTAGGCCTTATATATTTTTTCAAACTTATAAGAATTTTTGGGCCATTTTTGAGTTTTGAAATTTATGGAATATTTGTTCGATCAATCTGAAGTCAATCTATCTTCAACATTTAGGTATCACTTGCTATAATCTTCTAAACTATGGAAAACAGATTTTTATTCTTTTATGTCTACTAGTATCGAAAATAAGTAGTATTTCGTTAGTCAATACTAACGAAAATTATTTAAAAATAAATAAATATTTAATGTAGAAAATTTTTGTGATAAAAACGTGAGATAATGCAAACATGAAAAATTTAAGCAAACGATACAGTGCTTCTGGAGTACTTACGTATCTTGTATTTAAAAATTGTTATTTGCATGAACAATAAACTGTTGTGATAATTGTCCTAAATTTATAAATGCATTAAAATCATTTCTAATACTAAATTTGTAGGTATAAAATTGTAGCATCGTAATATTATTTTTACTATTAACTTCTTTTATATTTGGCATCCGTCTAAAGCCACCATATGGAAAATAAGTGGGTATATCATAGGATTAACATGTTTACTAATATAAGGTATTCTTATGGGCTTATCGTTTTCTGAATATATGCATATATCTCCATCTTCTAGAGGATGGCCTTCTTTACCTACAAATACGATCGCTACTTCATTGCATCTAGCGTTGTTATATATATTTTTATTAACTTAAGAATTTCGAGTTATAAACATTTTATATCATTACAATTCTTTTCAGTTATATTTTGTCCTACTTCATGCATCATTTCGTAAGAAATGGCATAAATTTTGATTTTTCGAAATAAATTCTCTAACTCTTTTAATAAAGTTAATGAACAAGAAATTTCACGGCTTATAATGACACTATACAAACTGCACAAAAATGACCCTCAAAAATAACTATAAATTATATTATTCTTATACCCCCAATAAAAGATTTAATTAAAAAATCACCTCAATCGAACGAGTGTTAGCGAGTGAGGTATAATTTGCTAGTAAATATATTAATGTGTTACGACGGAATGAGCGTAACCCACCAATATACTCACAGTGTGCCGAGTTCTTATCCCAAGTAATTATTATTATTATTGATTTTTTTACGAAAGGAATCACTTTTGGCTACCGCAGACGCGGTCACTGCCTTTCGGGAAAGGGAGCCGGATAACGAAATTACTTTACTCTACACGGGATTAAAATTATAACTACTACGTTTATTTACTTGAAAACGGAGAGAAAAGTACCTTGTATATATAGTATGTGTATGAGTCAGTGCTAGGGTGTGTGTCAGCAGGAGATTGCAGCTGTGGATTCTTGGCGTGGTAGCCTAACGTCGATGGTTCAGTTCGGTCAGACTGTCGATGGGCCGTTGGTTCTCAGTTTCTCTTTTTCAATGGCGTACAGGTGTAGAAGGATGGGCGCCTCGATGCGTTTGTTTTACTTTAAAGACGAGAGGGCGATGCGTTTTACTGGATGTCGACACTGATATGAATTCAGGCAATGCAACAGGATTTTAAGCTTCCTCTTGATCGTGATCTTTATGTGGTTTATTTATTGACTTGTCTCTCCGTTTTAATGTCTGTGTCGGTTGGCTGGAAGTTGCCATTCTTTGTAGTTCGGCGCAGATACGCACGGCATTTTGTCTATTTTTAATACAGTACTGCCTCTTTCCTTGGCGGGTGATGACGGCGTTTCGTGAGGGTATGTGTACGTATGTATGTATATGCGTGTAATATTTTTATATTCTCTTTTCATTATGAAATTGAGGATTCCATTACAGTATGTAAAAGCAGTAAATTTGTTCCGGCTTGCTTCTTCGCGGGGAAAACTCGACAAAGCTTTCATGGGCTCCGTCGCTCCAAAACTGATGCTTCGCGTGGATGGCGAGAGAAAGTGTCCTGAAGCTGGAACCAGGCTTCAGTCCACCAGGGCGTTGAAAGTCAGGATAGGCAGTGAAGATCACAGATTAAAGTGTAAAACTTAACCATTTATTTGCGGGTAAAATACAAGACTCCTGCTCGGGTCCGCCACGCTAGCGTGGCGTCGGCGAAACGAGACAGGGTGTTCAACTCTAACTTCGCGTGCTCTCTCTCTCGAGGTCGAGGAGAATCTGAATTGTTATTCTTGATGTTCGGAGCTCTCTCGCCTTGGTTGCGCCCCTAGTCCTCGAAGTCCTCTCGAGTGCCACTGGTATCTGGTAATATGCTTTTTCCAGGTCCAGCTTGCTGAAGACTTTGCTTCCGGCTAGGCTGAGCAGGATGTCTTCTATGCGGGGGATTGGGTAGGCGTCTGGAACGGTCATGGCGTTGACACTTCTGTAGTCACCAGTAGGCTTGATTTTTCCGTTCCCAAGGTTGGCCATGTACAACGGGCTTGCCCAGTTGCTGTCGGAGACTCTTGCGATTCGACGTTGGAGGCAGAGGTCGATGAAGTTTTTTGCTTGTGTCAGTTTTTGACCAAGTAGGCGGCGAGGTGCACAACGGACTGGTGGTCCTGTTGTTATAATGTGGTGCTGCGTTTGAGTGTTGGCCAGATCTGGGGGGCCAGTGGGAGCTTCGAAAAGACTCTCGTATTTTTTTAGAAGTTCTTGTTGGCGTGGATTCGTTGGGTTGTGAGAGGCGCTTTCTTCCTGTACTGGAGCGATGCTGTGGACGTCGATGGCTGCGACTGAGCCCGTCGTCCTCAGACGTGTTGTTGAGTCGATGAGGCACTTTTCTTTGAGATTGATTAGTAGGTTGTAGTGCGAGAGAAGGTCGGCTCCGACAATGGGTAGTTTGGTCTCCGCGACGATGAACTTCCAGTTGAAAGAGCGGCGGAGGCCAAAGTCCAGTGTCAGTTCCTTGTGACCGAAGGTTTTTATTGGTGTGCCATTTGCTGCGCGGAGCTTGATTGTCTCTGATTGCCGGGGAGCTTGCAGTTGATGAACTGGAAAAATTGAGACCACAGAGCCTGAATCGATTAGAAAACGCGTGTGTGACTTGCGGTCATAGAGAAAAAGACGGTTTTCCGTCGGGTGCCCGCCGTTGACCGTCTGAACCAGCGGCGGTTTTATTTGTTTTCCGGCTTCGGTGGCTTGTATGAGCACGGTTGTTGGCACTTGCGAGCCAATGCTCCGAATTTCCAGTGGAAGTGGCATAGCTGTCTCTTAGCTGCAGGGCTGGGTGAGCGTGAGTGTCTTGTGTTTTGTTCTCTGGTTTGTGCGGCGCTGAGTAGAGGCAGACTATATAGTAGTTGTTGCTGCATGCGAATCATCTGCTCCATGCAGTTCTTGATTGCCGTGAGTTCTGATGCTGTGCTGCTGGGAGGTTCTCTTTGAGTGACTGCGCAGGTGGTGGCGGCTTGGCTTTCTGTACTGGTTGCGAAGACTCCAGGTGGCTGTGGCACCGCCATGAGGTTGTCGGCGACTTCTGCGAGTTCGTCGAGCGTTGCGTCTTTAAGGAGTGTGAGGGCTCGTCTGATGTAGCCCGGTAACAGAGAAAGCCACTTGGCCTGCAGCACATCTTCGCCTACCTTGCCCGCGGCGAGAGACCTCATGTACCGAAGAAGCTGCTCCGGCTCTCTGCCTTCCAGTGTCAGTTCGTTTAGTAGTTTGTCCAGCTGCCGTTCGGGTGAGTCAGTGAACCTGGCGAGTATTTTTGATTTTAAAAATTGATATTTATTTGTTTCTGGCACTGCATTGATTATATCGTCGAGCTCGCTTATAATCTCTGGCTGCAGGGCCGTGACTGTGAGGTGGTATTTGGAGGAGTCGCTGGTCACTCTATGTGTAAAGAAAGCTGACTCGATGAGCGTGAACCAGCTTTTGGGTGAGGTTCGCCAAAAGGGGGCGATTTTGCAGGTGCTTACTGCTGCTGCCTCTACTTCCTCTGCTGTTGGCTCTCGCATCGGGTATAATAATTGCGCGTGCTGACCTATGCCGATGTTCGGGGGAACCTGGAAGTTTCCGCCGAGAGCAGCGGCTTGTGCGTCGGCTTGGTTCATGATGTTTTGGGCCTGTTCCTCGACGCTGTTATTGTTTCGCTCCAAACCGTTACCGGCGATGTCTTGCTGCTCCTGGGCGTTGTTTTGGTGATTGTTTACTTGGTTCTCTTGATCCAGCACGAAATTTTGAGCGAAATTCAATAACATTCGATTTCTGTTTTGTGGCGAATGTATCATATTGTTATGATCTGACAACGGTTGGCTTAAAGTGCGGTGGGTTCGATGTCCTGTTATTGTTTTTGGCTGTTGAGAATCGCGGATGCGCGGTGCGAGCGCTCTACCGGCTCTCGCAGGGAAGAGCGACGTCGAGAGAGGGGAACGCTACGCGGACGCGACGCGGAAGTGCGATTATGCGTTGACTCGAGAGAAATGGTTGATTTTTGGAGAGTTCGGATGAGCGCCTTGACGGCTGTGTGTTTGAGAGAGCGCGACGCGGTGAATCGTTGTAAGAGTGGCTAGGATGGCTTTCCTTGCCTTCGACCGGTAAAATCCGTGCTGTGGATTGAGAGTTTAAAAGAAAACTGCCGTTATACTGCCTTGGAGAATCCGTCGGTGATGCTGCGACGGCGAAACTGCGCGTCTGACGTTGAAGGTCGAGACGCTAACTTGATCGTGGTCACCAATGTTCCGGCTTGCTTCTTCGCGGGGAAAACTCGACAAAGCTTTCATGGGCTCCGTCACTCCAAAACTGATGCTTCGCGTGGATGGCGAGAGAAAGTGTCCTGAAGCTGGAACCAGGCTTCAGTCCACCAGGGCGTTGAAAGTCAGGATAGGCAGTGAAGATCACAGATTAAAGTGTAAAACTTAACCATTTATTTGCGGGTAAAATACAAGACTCCTGCTCGGGTCCGCCACGCTAGCGTGGCGTCGGCGAAACGAGACAGGGTGTTCAACTCTAACTTCGCGTGCTCTCTCTCTCGAGGTCGAGGAGAATCTGAATTGTTATTCTTGATGTTCGGAGCTCTCTCGCCTTGGTTGCGCCCCTAGTCCTCGAAGTCCTCTCGAGGGCGCAGCACCTGCTTGCGCGAACGGGTTTTTGTTGGTGGTGGTGAACTTCCGTTGGCGGGCTGTTGCTGGGTCGCCACAAATTATGCACCTGCAGAGTTTAGGCGCCATGTGAAGAAAAGGACTTATTTTATGTGTGTGTTGGGAAAACAGTTTTTAATTTTTGATTGACCATTATAGGAAAATTGTACATAGTTGATTGGTGATACAAGACATGAATTTAGGCACTTTCGAAGGAGGTTTTTTTTTGAAACCTCAAAACCCGGCCCTTTAAAGGTTAATACCATTATTACTTGTCCTATAGTACCACACGTACGGAAACCCACCATGCCTTCTTAACAGAATAAATCTGGATAGGAGGCTGCCTACCAAGCAGTCACCGAACCGATGACTGGTACAACGGGTCACCAGTACACAGGGCCGGGAAGCCAAGCCCCACAGTGAGATATCGAACGCGCCAGATCGCACTTTGTTCCCCGAATAAGGGTTGGACTCTGTGTGGCAGTGGTAGCAGACTTCACGGTGGAATGGTGTAAACCGGAGCCACTTAGTTCGAATGCGAAGTGGAAGACGTGGGGCTTACTAGAACAAACCCGCGAACTCGAACCAAGGGTTACGACTCTAGTGCGGTGCTTTCGGGCACTTCTGTGGGCTTCCTTTGGGGGCCTCCGTGATGATGAGTTTTGGTACTCGATAGAGGCTGCCAGCTGAAGTTAAACAGCTTCCCTATGTGAAAGAGAGAGTCTCCCAACTGTCTGTTCAGGTGATACTGAGTGGGTTGGCTTACTCGCTGATCGCTCGCATGGCGACAGTCAATAACCAAGGGTGAAGCAAACTGTCATCCGTGGATAGAGGTTAGTATCCTCATTATTAGTGTCCTATGGTACTCACGTCTCAAGAGTCAAAAAGAGCACTAAATAAATGTATATAAAATATCATACTCACATGATTGAAATTATAATATCCTACAATAGATTAAACTATACAGTAAGAAAAAGCCAAAGCCATGAATTTTAAGATTGATGCCTTCCTCCCCTCCATCATCGATGTAGCTAAGGATAGATCTAGAATAGAATTACAAGCGAAATTCGTGACCTCTTTCTATCCCTCCTCTACTCTTTATACTTTATTATCTCGTTCAATCCGTTCAATTGCCATTCCCATCTATGTTTTTAATGCAAAAACGCAATATTTTCGTTGAATCATGTGCAATTGTCCTTGTACTTGATGAAACCTATGGTGAGTTTTTTCATGCTATTAGTTTTTTTATCTAAAAATTTTCAGTGGGGAATTTTCGCAATTGCTTCTTAAGATGAAATATCTTCAACACAATAAGAATTTTTTAATTTTACGATTCCATGGTATCTATACATGCATTAGGAGAGACATCGAATCGAGGATCTATACACAAACCATTTATTATAAATTTTTTCGACAATTCTGTAGCTTCTCAGAACAACTACCTAAGTCCATTTCTCATGTTTTCAAGAAAATGCGACTTTAATATTCGCGCTGATCTCCAAGATCGGAGCTATAGACTGGAGGCACGATAAGTTAGCAGTTCAATCGGGTATCCTAAAGATTATCAGCTATGCACGCGGGGCTCTGAAATTCTTTTTGCTTTTTCAGAAATCATCGCAAGTCCTAGATGTAGGGCGGTTATTTTGGGAATTCTTGGCTTAGGCGTACGGTTAACCTTGATTCTTTGTTTACATTTCTCTGAATTCCCAAAAAGCATGAAACTGGTATTTACCATATAAATATAGATGAATACGTTGTAATTTTGAAATCATCAAATTTTACCAATTTGACAAATTCCAAGATAAAAAATGAACTTTTTGTGCCGTACAGAAACTCGAAATTCATATTTTTATTTTCGACTTCCGGAAGATGCAAAATGCTATCTCTAACCATATTTTGAAGCATGACAAAACGTTGGGATTTTTTAAGTTGTACAAGTTACGGTATTTGTTTTTTTACATAAATTCCGTAATAAATTATTGGAACATTCCATTCTGTGAGGAATTATCATGACGCATATTCCGTTAATGCATTCTGGCAGCCTTTAACATAATTTTAATGGGCAGAAAAAATTAATTAAGCAATTAGAAGTACAGAAATACATGAATTAGTTATATTTACACGTTCAGTGGTTATTACAATATTTAGATCTACTGAGCGCCAACTACTATCGTAGCACGAATACAAATTCTAATTGCTTACGAGCATGACTCACGGATTACGGGTCTAGCGCGCAGTTACGCATAATAACTAAGTATTACTTATGGCGCAGTTGTTACGCTCCCGAGTTCGCGGATTGAGTCTTCTCGCAGGATCTCCTTTTACAACTTCCCGACACTAATTCCTAATACTTATCCCGTAACACGGTGAAAAGCGATATATGATAACTTAGAAATACACGTGGCGAAAATACACAAGTGATCACGATAATTCTTCGAGAATTCTAAGTTTGCACTGTACGATATCGAAACAGAGTGGCCGAGGCCATGGAGATCTGGTAGCGACGTGGTTCGATGCCGCGAGCTGCTCCCTTCGGCCATCGAGGCGCTGAAAGAACCGCTCACATGGTAAGGGTATGGGACTCTAGGGTGTGTGTGTGTGTGTGAGAGAGAGAGAGAGAGCGAGAGCAAGAATGCTGCTACAGTTGAAACAGCGACTTACGAGTATAGTGCCGCGTGTGTGTTTACAGATGCGGCTTCCTCCTGGTCCGGTGCAACTACAACCAGCCAGCTGATATCGTAACTAGTCCTGGTGACAAGGCCATCCCGTCTCACTTACGAGTTTCCTGGGACACGGGTATTCTGGTATACTGCTGCAGCTATGGTTCGATGAGTGCGTGAGTTAGGTTATGGTACAATATGTGTGATCACTGTACACCTCTATCAATATTCATGTGCAATGTCTGTGTTTGTTTTAGGCTGTGGTCGTGTAGATGTTGCTCCTCCCTTGCCAGGACATCCTGAGAACAGCAGTCTCCTTCGATGATGGCTTCTTGGTCTCTAGAAGGTACGTCTTGCTTCAATGCTTTGTCATAGTGACTCGGTACTAATCTCCTCTTCTTTGTAATAGCTGCTCCAGGAGTCGTGGTGAGTAATAGTCTGTATCGTTCCATTGTATTTTCACACTTGTTTTCTCTCTCTTCCCATTAGATACTAATAGCTTCTTTATTTACAGGGAATTAGGTGGGACGTTGACTGGTCTCCCAACGACTCACCGCCTGCCTGGTGTAATGTAATCACCGATTCCATTACGCATCCAAAACACTACGATTGCTATACATATCACATCTACACACACACACACGCACACACTTACTCACTAGCACGTCATCGCGGCACTCAAGAAGTGGATCTGAAAATCGGGAGAGAGAGAGAGAGAGAGAGATTCACTCATACGTGCAAGCGGCACCCAAGAAGTGGATCTGAAAATCGGGAGAGAGAGAGAGATTCGCTCATACGTGCGAGCGGCACCTTCACACAAATGGGCTATATTCCAACGAACCACGCAGTACATTCAAAATGCCATAAAAACGCTATGGGATATTTTAGATTCAATGATAACTTCACAAGAACCGCGTGTTCGTATTTTTAAACGGAGAGCCATGAATTACGAAGCACGAGAACGAGGAGAGCTGTTTCCACGCAATACGACGACAAACCACCGCGGAAAAATGAGCACAACTATGAGAAAAAACTAGAGAGGAGAGAGAGAGACCGAGGCGCAATATTCGACGATCTGGAATTCCATAGGAAACACGTGTGCGATCTCCACTAAAAAGAGAGACCACGGGAGAGTTCTAAAAGAGACAAATTCTTAAGTGGTAGTCATAAACTATGATGTTTATGACTTGACCTGCTACGATTCCCTTAAAATTGAGAGAGGAAAATACAAAATAGTGAGGTGACCCAATATGGAAATCGCTAGCCCGAGAAAAACAAGGGGATATGCAAGTATATAAAGCCCGGGAGCAAAGGGCAAGCGTCGTCAGTAATATCCGAAATCTCTCGCAGAACGTTACTCTGCTCGTCGCCAGACCATTCTTGAAACAAGTATCACGCATTACTCGCTACTTGTACGTTTATGGAGCAAGTGCATCCATCGGCATTTTTCCGAATATCACCCCCTGCTGAAAAGAAGAAGCAACAGAGGCAGTGGACTCCCTGTGATCTACACTACGCACACCGAAAGGACGAGCCATCACATCTAAGTGCATCTAGCCACCGCTGTAACTTGAACCACCGAGCCTAGGCTGGAAGGCGCCAAGGATTGACAGCTGCAGACACTCAAGAATCTCTTCACATATATATACAAACAGCCACGCACACTCACACATTAAGGTACTTTTCTCTTTTCATAGAAATAAACGTGTGTCGATTCAAAAGAAATAATGTATAGTTTAAGTGACTTCGTATCCGGCTCCCTTCCCCGGTAGGCGATGACCGCGTCCGCGGTAGCCAAAAGGGATTTCCTATCATTCACTCTTTTAATCATTTAAATTATTATAACTTTCACGTATCGTGAAGTTCGATTATCAATTCAGGTAGGAATTCATGTAATTGTATTAATGTGTTAGATTTTGTAATTGAAAATTTGTTATCTGGACGTAACACTGGGCAACCCGACTCGAGCATAGAAGATTCTGAGTGGAATATGGGTGTAGATTAGGGTAGTATGTGAGGGAATAGGGTAGCTTAGGTAGAAGTACTAGCTGGGTAGGGTTAGTAGCTGGGTAGGGGAGTAGGAGTATGAGAGGGGTTAGGTGTTGGGGTCGTTAGCTCGTATTGGCTGTATAGAGCCTTCCTTAAATCTATGCACTCTGTTCGCTTTTTAGGTTTTCTATTTCCATGAGTAGGGCTAGAGGTTGCACCATCGGATCTTCTGCTCTGGTACGTAACGCACACAAAGTGTGACGTTACATTATATTTAATTTTGCATACGGATCGCCACCAATTTTTTATAAAAATTGCTGTTACCATCCCAATACAATTTTTGGCAATTATTTCTGGCTTCTGAATTCATCAACGTTGAAGAAACAAACTATGAAAAATGTCATCATCAATTAAAACGGCAACTCTACCTGCGTGATAAGGAGAGCAATAGCGAATAACTTACCGACGTCGGTAAGTTACCACCGAAGAAATGATGTAATACGTCTGAGCACATGAAGAGGGCGTGTGAGCTTATAACATTGGAGGGAGGGCTAGCCACGAATATATAAGGAACTTCACAGCCTGCAAGCAGCCTCTGGTGAAGTGATGATCTCACCGGGGCACAACCACCCGGGGTACCCAGTATACGATGAGCTCATTGCTCTTGAAGAGTACCTTGGCAAGGATATTCCCGCTCTCCATTTAGCATAACAGTGCAGTACTATGTCAAAGCAATGTTACCCAGAAAACATCGCATGCTGAGCAATATCGGCGCAACGTTAGCTCGGCGCGTTTGACGTCATTTATCCGTCATTTTTATGTTAGTTTTTGTCAGGCGCACTGTAAAGCAAGTAAGTTGCAGATGATGTTGCAGAACAAAATTGCAGAAAATTTTGAGCCAGTAATTTGTCTGCAATTTGTCAGTCCACTGTATAGTTCGACAATATTATTATCGCGACTATTATTATTTATGACTTTGTTGTTCACGAAGTACTTTTTTTAATGCAGTTCTACCGAGTTTTATTTCTGCCGAGTTAGTGCACTGAAGTGAGTTAGTGGGGTTAGTGCAGTGAAGTCCCAGCTGTTTCGGACTGAGACAAAGATGCCATGCACCGACGTATACTGCAGTCTACGCTTGGAGCAGTAATACAATAATAACATATTTGCAGGAGCAACAAACACTGTTCTTGAACATGCGACAATTTCGGTGTGCATCGCGGAAGTTTGAAAAATATGTGTGCAGTGCAGTTATCGACTCCAGTGCAGTTCTTAGTTCGGATTTTTGTGCAGTTCAGAGTTTTCAAAAACCACCATGATTATGTATACTTTCACGTCACCTCACAATCAATCTCAGTCATACTCTTATAAAAAAACATGTATAAATAATTTAAAAATTATGACATGCGTGTTGTAAATTATTGTGAAGTTTCTGCTAATATTCTAATACTTGTGACAATCTTAACCTTATATAGTGAGTGTATTACACAAGTATACTACAACACAGAGATTATCCTCTTCACTCTCTCCAAGAGCCTGCACCATTGGACCATGCAAACTTCATATTTATTAAGAGACGGACACAACCAGAATGCAATGCTGATGCTCAACCACGAAGTCTATACCCATCGCTAGTAATAATAGTGAACATCAGCCAACAAAGTGATGGACATTTAAACAAGGACCAGCAGCGTCAATTAGATAAGTAGCTTCAATTTAGCTGCGACACTTCTGGATTTTTATATCCAAAAAGTTATTGTATTCAACCTTTTTGCAAAACACATTCACAAGAGCCAATTGTGTAAAAAGACAGAGTATAATAATCTTGTGGACATCAAAATGGATTTTGTTACACAGCTGATATATTTGAAATTGTTTTTTCTAGGAGGAACTCAATTTGCAACAGTGCCTCTTCAAGATCACCTTCATGTATAGATACTGAAAGAGCAGAAGTTATCATCAAGGGTAGCAACATCGTGAAGGCCATTTATTTTTTCAATGAACTCCATAAATTTTATCTTTGTTTACCTATTAGCATAATAGTCTAATATATATTTATTTCTTTGCACAGATCATCAAGCTTTAAAATGAATGTGATGAGCGTAGAGAGCGTTGAGGCTGGGATTTGCCCATCCCAAAGTTATTCGAGCTGATTGCTGTCAATTTCGTGACAAGCACATTTAATTATATATTACTATATTGCAGAGTGGTTTTACTAAAACATGTCTCTAGTTTTAGGTGAGCAATATGGGCGGTAGAAGATACCACATACTTAGTGCAGTTGGGCTAGCTTCAGTTTTATGCAAGATGTTCTGGAAGACAGATCGACAGTTGCTACTGGTTACATTGCATTCTACTTTCGGGTAAAAATTAATTTAAATCATTCACTTCAAGCAGTATAACTTGTATAGACAGTCTCTTTTGGAATGTATTCAAGGTCTACTCGATCAATTGAATTATGAGTAAAAAATTAATACAGAATATCAGACATAATGAGTTTTTGCTGCAAAGTTTGTGGATTCTACAGTATTTTTATTTTCAGAAATTTATCATTCTTTGCCTTTTTGAACAATAGACTCACATGTATGTACAAACCGATACTTCAATTTGAATATATTTTCAAGTTTATTGTGCAAATTGACAAATTATGATAACTTCCCGGATATAAAAATGGACTAGAATCAAGAGAAATTGCTTGCAACAGTTATCTCATTGTCTTTAAAATTCTGGATAAAAATTTTTACTCGTACCTCAATTGGTCGAGTAATATATTTGATACACATCATAAGAGACAATTAGCTTGATGTTCTAAGTTATACTGCTACATTCTAGGCTATTTCTACATTCAAAAAGCTATAATACTTTATATTTTTGCATAGTAAAATTTTGATATATTGCACTTTATTTTCAAACCTTAAAACCAAAATTTTTTCCAAATGTATTGTGCAAATTGACAAAGTATGATAACTTTTTGGATATAAAAATGAAATGGAATCAAGAGAAATTGCTTGCAACAGTTATCTCATTGTCTTTGAATAACTGGATCAAAATTTTTACTCGTACCTCAATTGGTCGAGTAATATTTTTGATACACATCATAAGAGACAATTAGCTTGCTGTTCTAAGTTATACAGCTACATTCTAGGCTATTTTAACATTCAGAAAGCTATAATACTTTATATTTTTGCACAGTACAGTAATTAGCTTGCTGTTCTAAGTTATACTGCTACATTTTAGGCTTTTTTTACATTCAGAAAGCTATAATACTTTATAGTTTTGCACAGTACAGTTTTGATATATTGCACCTTATTTTCAATCCTTAAAAACGAAATTTTTTCCAAATGTATTGTGCAAATTGACAAAGCTTATGATACATTTCTGGAGATACAAATGAACTAGAATCAAGAGAAATTGCTTGCAACAGTTATCTCATTGTCTTTAAAATCTTGGATTAAAATTTTTACTCGTACCTCAAATGGTCGAGTAATATTTTTGATACACATCATAAGAGACAATTAGCTTGCTGTTCTAAGTTATACAGCTACATTCTAGGCTATTTCTACATTCAGAAAGCTATAATACTTTATAGTTTTGCACAGTACAGTTTTGATATATTGCACCTTATTTTCAAACCTTAAAATCAAAATTTTTTCCAAATGTATTGTGCAAATTGACAAAGTATGATAACTTTCCGGATATAAAAATGGACTAGAATCAAGAGAAATTGCTTGCAACAGTTATCTCATCGTCTTTGAATAACTGGTTCAAAATATTTACTCGTACCTCAAATGATCGAGTAATATTTTTGATACACATCATAAGAGACAATTAGCTTGCTGTTATAAGTTATACAGCTACATTCTAGGCTATTTTTACACTCGGAAAGCTATAATACTTTATATTTTTGCACCGTACATTTTTGACATATTGCACTTTATTTTCAAACCTTAAAAACGAAATTTTTTCCAAATGTATTATGCAAATTGACAAAGCATATGATACATTTCTGGAGATACAAATGAACTAGTATCAAGAGAAATTGCTTGCAACAGTTATCTCATTGTCTTTAAAATCTTGAATTAAAATTTTTACTCGTACCTCAATTGGTCGAGTAAAATTTTTGATACACATCATAAGAGACAATTAGCTTGCTGTTCTAAGTTATACAGCTATATTCTAGGCTATTTCTACATTCAGAAAGCTATAATACTTTATATTTTTGCACAGTACAGTTTTGATATATTGCATCTTATTTTCAAACCTTAAAAACGAAATTTTTTCCAAATGTATTGTGCAAATTGACAACGTATGATAACTTTCTGAATATAAAAATGGACTATAATCAAGAGAAATTGCTTGCAACAGTTATCTCATTGTCTTTAAAATTCTGGATCAAAATTTTTACTCGTACCTCAATTGGTAGAGTAATATTTTTGATACAAATCATAAGAGACAATTAGCTTGCTGTTCTAAGTTATACAGCTATATTCTAGGCTATTTCTACATTCAGAAAGCTATAATACTTTATATTTTTGCACAGTACAGTTTTGATATATTGCATCTTATTTTCAAACCTTAAAAACGAAATTTTTTCCAAATGTATTGTGCAAATTGACAACGTATGATAACTTTCTGAATATAAAAATGGACTATAATCAAGAGAAATTGCTTGCAACAGTTATCTCATTGTCTTTAAAATTCTGGATCAAAATTTTTACTCGTACCTCAATTGGTCGAGTAATATTTTTGATACAAATCATAAGAGACAATTAGCTTGCTGTTCTAAGTTATACTGCTACATTCTAGGCTATTTTAACATTCAGAAAGCTATAATACTTTATATTTTTGCACAGTACAGCAATTAGCTTGCTGTTCTAAGTTATACTGCTACATTTTAGGCTTTTTTTACATTCAGAAAGCTATAAAACTTTATAGTTTTGCACAGTACAATTTTGATATATTGCACCTTATCTTCAAACCTTAAAATCAAAATTTTTTCCAAATGTATTGTGCAAATTGACAAATTATGATAACTTTCTGGATATAAAAATGGACTAGAATCAAGAGAAATAGCTTGCAACAGTTATATCATTGTCTTTGAATAACTGGATCAAAATTTTTACTCGTACCTCAAATGGTCGAGTAATATTTTTGATACACATCATAAGAGACAATTAGCTTGCTGTTCTAAGTTATACAGCTACATTCTAGGCTATTTCTACATTCAGAAAGCTATAATACTTTATAGTTTTGCACAGTACAGTTTTGATATATTGCACCTTATTTTCAATCCTTAAAAACGAAATTTTTTCCAAATGTATTGTGCAAATTGACAAAGCATATGATACATTTCTGGAGATACAAATGAACTAGAATCAAGAGAAATTGCTTGCAACAGTTATCTAATTGTCTTCAAAATTGTGGATCAAAATATTTACTCGTACCTCAAATGATCGAGTAATATTTTTGATACACATCATAAGAGACAATTAGCTTGCTGTTCTAAGTTATACAGCTACATTCTAGGCTATTTTTACACTCGGAAAGCTATAATACTTTATATTTTTGCACAGTACATTTTTGACATATTGCACTTTATTTTCGAACCTTAAAATCAAAATTTTTTCCAAATGTATTCTGCAAATTGACAAAGCATATGATACATTTCTGGAGATACAAATGAACTAGAATCAAGAGAAATTGCTTGCAACAGTTATCTCATTGTCTTTAAAATTCTGGATCAAAATTTTTACTCGTACGTCAATTGGTCGAGTAATATTTTTGATACACATCATAAGAGACAATTAGCATGCTGTTCTAATTTATACAGCTACATTCTAGGCTATTTTTACATCCAGAAAGCTATAATACTTTATATTTTTGCACAGTACAATTTTGATATATTGCACTTTATTTTCAAACCTTAAAACCAAAATTTTTTCCAAATGTATTGTGCAAATTGACAAAGTATGATAACTTTTTGGATATAAAAATGAACTGGAATCAAGAGAAATTGCTTGCAACAGTTATCTCATTGTCTTTGAATAACTGGATCAAAATTTTTACTCGTACCTCAATTGGTCGAGTAATATTTTTGATACACATCATAAGAGACAATTAGCTTGCTGTTCTAAGTTATACAGCTACATTCTAGGCTATTTTTACACTCGGAAAGCTATAATACTTTATATTTTTGCACAGTACATTTTTGACATATTGCACTTTATTTTCGAACCTTAAAATCAAAATTTTTTCCAAATGTATTCTGCAAATTGACAAAGCATATGATACATTTCTGGAGATACAAATGAACTAGAATCAAGAGAAATTGCTTGCAACAGTTATCTCATTGTCTTTAAAATTCTGGATCAAAATTTTTACTCGTACGTCAATTGGTCGAGTAATATTTTTGATACACATCATAAGAGACAATTAGCATGCTGTTCTAATTTATACAGCTACATTCTAGGCTATTTTTACATCCAGAAAGCTATAATACTTTATATTTTTGCACAGTACAATTTTGATATATTGCACTTTATTTTCAAACCTTAAAACCAAAATTTTTTCCAAATGTATTGTGCAAATTGACAAAGTATGATAACTTTTTGGATATAAAAATGAACTGGAATCAAGAGAAATTGCTTGCAACAGTTATCTCATTGTCTTTGAATAACTGGATCAAAATTTTTACTCGTACCTCAATTGGTCGAGTAATATTTTTGATACACATCATAAGAGACAATTAGCTTGCTGTTCTAAGTTATACAGCTACATTCTAGGCTATTTTTACACTCGGAAAGCTATAATACTTTATATTTTTGCACAGTACATTTTTGACATATTGCACTCTATTTTCAAACCTTAAAACCAAAATTTTTTCTAAATGTATTGTGCAAATTGATAAAGTATGATAACTTTCTGAATATAAAAATGGACTATAATCAAGAGAAATTGCTTGCAACAGTTATCTAATTGTCTTCAAAATTGTGGATCAAAATTTTTATTCGTACCTCAATTGGTCGAGTAATATATTTGTTACACATCATAAGAGACAATTAGCTTGCTGTTCTAAGTTATACAGCTACATTCTAGGCTTTTTTAACATCCAGAAAGCTATAATACTTTATATTTTTGCACAGTACATTTTTGACATATTGCACTCTATTTTCAAACCTTAAAATCAAAATTTTTTCCAAATGTATTGTGCAAATTGACAAAGTATGATAACTTTCCGGATATAAAAATGGACTAGAATCAAGAGAAATTGCTTGCAACAGTTATCTCATCTTCTTTGAATAACTGGATCAAAATATTTACTCGTACCTCAAATGATCGAGTAATATTTTTGATACACATCATAAGAGACAATTAGCTTGCTGTTCTAAGTTATACAGCTACATTCTAGGCTATTTTTACACTCGGAAAGCTATAATACTTTATATTTTTGCACAGTACATTTTTGACATATTACACTTTATTTTCGAACCTTAAAATCAAAATTTTTTCCAAATGTATTCTGCAAATTGACAAAGCATATGATACATTTCTGGAGATACAAATGAACTAGAATCAAGAGAAATTGCTTGCAACAGTTATCTCATTGTCTTTAAAATTCTGGATCAAAATTTTTACTCGTACCTCAATTGGTCGAGTAATATTTTTGATACACATCATAAGAGACAATTAGCTTGCTGTTCTAATTTATACAGCTACATTCTAGGCTATTTTTACATCCAGAAAGCTATAATACTTTATATTTTTGCACAGTACAATTTTGATATATTGCACTTTATTTTCAAACCTTAAAACCAAAATTTTTTTCAAATGTATTGTGCAAATTGACAAAGTATGATAACTTTTTGGATATAAAAATGAACTGGAATCAAGAGAAATTGCTTGCAACAGTTATCTCATTGTCTTTGAATAACTGGATCAAAATTTTTACTCGTACCTCAATTGGTCGAGTAAAATTTTTGATACACATCATAAGAGACAATTAGCTTGCTATTCTAAGTTATACAGCTATATTCTAGGCTATTTCTACATTCAGAAAGCTATAATACTTTATATTTTTGCACAGTACAGTTTTGATATATTGCACTTTATTTTCAAACCTTAAAACCAAAATTTTTTTCAAATGTATTGTGCAAATTGACAAAGTATGATAACTTTTTGGATATAAAAATGAACTGGAATCAAGAGAAATTGCTTGCAACAGTTATCTCATTGTCTTTAAAATCTTGGTTTAAAATTTTTACTCGTACCTCAATTGGTCGAGTAAAATTTTTGATACACATCATAAGAGACAATTAGCTTGCTATTCTAAGTTATACAGCTATATTCTAGGCTATTTCTACATTCAGAAAGCTATAATACTTTATATTTTTGCACAGTACAGTTTTGATATATTGCATCTTATTTTCAAACCTTAAAACCGAAATTTTTTCCAAATGTATTGTGCAAATTGACAAAGTATGATAACTTTCTGAATATAAAAATTGACTATAATCAAGAGAAATTGCTTGCAACAGTTATCTCATTGTCTTTAAAATTCTGGATCAAAATTTTTACTCGTACCTCAATTGGTCGAGTAATATTTTTGATACAAATCATAAGAGACAATTAGCTTGCTGTTCTAAGTTATACTGCTACATTCTAGGCTATTTCTTCATTCAGAAAGCTATAATACTTTATATTTTTGCACAGTACAATTTTGATATAATGCACCTTATTTTCAAACCTTAAAACCAACATTTTTTCTAAATGTATTGTGCAAATTGATAAAGTATGATAACTTTCTGAATATAAAAATGGACTATAATCAAGAGAAATTGCTTGCAACAGTTATCTAATTGTCTTCAAAATTGTGGATCAAAATTTTTATTCGTACCTCAATTGGTCGAGTAATATATTTGTTACACATCATAAGAGACAATTAGCTTGCTGTTCTAAGTTATACAGCTACATTCTAGGCTTTTTTAACATCCAGAAAGCTATAATACTTTATATTTTTGCACAGTACATTTTTGACATATTGCACTCTATTTTCAAACCTTAAAATCAAAATTTTTTCCAAATGTATTGTGCAAATTGACAAAGTATGATAACTTTCCGGATATAAAAATGGACTAGAATCAAGAGAAATTGCTTGCAACAGTTATCTCATCTTCTTTGAATAACTGGATCAAAATATTTACTCGTACCTCAAATGATCGAGTAATATTTTTGATACACATCATAAGAGACAATTAGCTTGCTGTTCTAAGTTATACAGCTACATTCTAGGCTATTTTTACACTCGGAAAGCTATAATACTTTATATTTTTGCACAGTACATTTTTGACATATTACACTTTATTTTCGAACCTTAAAATCAAAATTTTTTCCAAATGTATTCTGCAAATTGACAAAGCATATGATACATTTCTGGAGATACAAATGAACTAGAATCAAGAGAAATTGCTTGCAACAGTTATCTCATTGTCTTTAAAATTCTGGATCAAAATTTTTACTCGTACCTCAATTGGTCGAGTAATATTTTTGATACACATCATAAGAGACAATTAGCTTGCTGTTCTAATTTATACAGCTACATTCTAGGCTATTTTTACATCCAGAAAGCTATAATACTTTATATTTTTGCACAGTACAATTTTGATATATTGCACTTTATTTTCAAACCTTAAAACCAAAATTTTTTTCAAATGTATTGTGCAAATTGACAAAGTATGATAACTTTTTGGATATAAAAATGAACTGGAATCAAGAGAAATTGCTTGCAACAGTTATCTCATTGTCTTTGAATAACTGGATCAAAATTTTTACTCGTACCTCAATTGGTCGAGTAATATTTTTGATACACATCATAAGAGACAATTAGCTTGCTGTTCTAAGTTATACAGCTACATTCTAGGCTATTTTTACACTCAGAAAGCTATAATACTTTATATTTTTGCACAGTACATTTTTGACATATTGCACTCTATTTTCAAACCTTAAAATCAAAATTTTTTCCAAATGTATTGTCTAAATTGACAAAGCATATGATACATTTCTGGAGATACAAATGAACTAGAATCAAGAGAAATTGCTTGCAACAGTTATCTCATTGTCTTTAAAATCCTGGATCAAAATTTTTACTCGTACGTCAATTGGTCGAGTAATATTTTTGATACACATCATAAGAGACAATTAGCATGCTGTTCTAATTTATACAGCTACATTCTAGGCTATTTTTACATCCAGAAAGCTATAATACTTTATATTTTTGCACAGTACATTTTTGACATATTGCACTCTATTTTCAAACCTTAAAATCAAAATTTTTTCCAAATGTATTGTGCAAATTGACAAAGTATATGATAACTTTCCGGATATAAAAATGGACTAGAATCAAGAGAAATTGCTTGCAACAGTTATCTCATCTTCTTTGAATAACTGGATCAAAATATTTACTCGTACCTCAATTGGTCGAGTAATATATTTGTTACACATCTTAAGAGACAATAACTAGCTTGCTGTTCTAAGTTATACAGCTACATTCTAGGCTTTTTTAACATTCAGAAAGCTATAATACTTTATATTTTTGCACAGTACAGCAATTAGCTTGCTGTTCTAATTTATACTGCTACATTTTAGGCTTTTTTTACATTCAGAAAGCTATAATACTTTATAGTTTTGCACAGTACAATTTTGATATATTGCACCATATTTTCAAACCTTAAAATCAAATTTTTTTCCAAATGTATTGTGCAAATTGACAAAGTATGATAACTTTCCGGATATAAAAATGGATTAGAATCAAGGGAAATTGCTTGCAACAGTTATCTCATCTTCTTTGAATAACTGGATCAAAATATTTACTCGTACCTCAAATGATCGAGTAATATTTTTGATACACATCATAAGAGACAATTAGCTTGCTGTACTAAGTTATACAGCTACATTCTAGGCTATTTTTACACTCGGAAAGCTATAATGCTTTATATTTTTGCACAGTACAATTTTGATATATTGCACTTTATTTTCAAACCTTAAAATCAAAATTTTTTCCAAATATATTGTGCAAATTGACAAAGTATGATAACTTTCTGGATATAAAAATGGACTAGAATCAAGAGAAATTGCTTGCAACAGTTATCTCATTGTCTTTAAAATTCTGGATCAAAATTTTTACTCGTACCTCAATTGGTCGAGTAATATATTTATTACACATCATAAGAGACAATTAGCTTGCTGTTCTAAGTTATACAGCTACATTCTAGGCTATTTTAACATTCAGAAAGCTATAATACTTTATATTTTTGCACAGTACAGCAATTAGCTTGCTGTTCTAAGTTATACTGCTACATTCTAGGCTTTTTTTACATTCAGAAAGCTATAATACTTTATCTTTTTGCACAGTACAATTTTCATATATTGCACTTTATTTTCAAACCTTAAAATCAAATTTTTTCCAAATGTATTGTGCAAATTGACAAATTATGATAACTTTCTGGATATAAAAATGGACTAGAATCAAGAGAAATAGCTTGCAACAGTTATATCATTGTCTTTGAATAACTGGATCAAAATTTTTACTCGTACCTCAATTGGTCGAGTAATATATTTGTTACACATCTTAAGAGACAATAACTAGCTTGCTGTTCTAAGTTATACAGCTACATTCTAGGCTTTTTTAACATTCAGAAAGCTATAATACTTTATATTTTTGCACAGTACAGCAATTAGCTTGCTGTTCTAATTTATACTGCTACATTTTAGGCTTTTTTTACATTCAGAAAGCTATAATACTTTATAGTTTTGCACAGTACAATTTTGATATATTGCACCATATTTTCAAACCTTGAAATCAAAATTTTTTCCAAATGTATTGTGCAGATTGACAAATTATGATAACTTTCTGGATATAAAAATGGACTAGAATCAAGAGAAATAGCTTGCAACAGTTATCTCATTGTCTTTGAATAACTGGATCAAAGTTTTTACTCGTACCTCAAATGGTCGAGTAATATTTTTGATACACATCATAAGAGACAATTAGCTTGCTGTTCTAAGTTATACAGCTATATTCTAGGCTATTTCTACATTCAGAAAGCTATAATACTTTATATTTTTGCACAGTACAGTTTTGATATATTGCACTTTATTTTCAAACCTTAAAATCAAAATTTTTTCCAAATGTATTGTGCAAATTGACAAAGCATATGATACATTTCTGGAGATACAAATGAACTAGAATCAAGAGAAATTGCTTGAAACAGTTATCTCATTGTCTTTAAAATCTTGGTTTAAAATTTTTACTCGTACCTCAATTGGTCGAGTAAAATTTTTGATACACATCATAAGAGACAATTAGCTTGCTATTCTAAGTTATACAGCTATATTCTAGGCTATTTCTACATTCAGAAAGCTATAATACTTTATATTTTTGCACAGTACAGTTTTGATATATTGCATCTTATTTTCAAACCTTAAAACCGAAATTTTTTCCAAATGTATTGTGCAAATTGACAAAGTATGATAACTTTCTGAATATAAAAATTGACTATAATCAAGAGAAATTGCTTGCAACAGTTATCTCATTGTCTTTAAAATTCTGGATCAAAATTTTTACTCGTACCTCAATTGGTCGAGTAATATTTTTGATACAAATCATAAGAGACAATTAGCTTGCTGTTCTAAGTTATACTGCTACATTCTAGGCTATTTCTTCATTCAGAAAGCTATAATACTTTATATTTTTGCACAGTACAATTTTGATATAATGCACCTTATTTTCAAACCTTAAAACCAACATTTTTTCTAAATGTATTGTGCAAATTGATAAAGTATGATAACTTTCTGAATATAAAAATGGACTATAATCAAGAGAAATTGCTTGCAACAGTTATCTAATTGTCTTCAAAATTGTGGATCAAAATTTTTATTCGTACCTCAATTGGTCGAGTAATATATTTGTTACACATCATAAGAGACAATTAGCTTGCTGTTCTAAGTTATACAGCTACATTCTAGGCTTTTTTAACATCCAGAAAGCTATAATACTTTATATTTTTGCACAGTACATTTTTGACATATTGCACTCTATTTTCAAACCTTAAAATCAAAATTTTTTCCAAATGTATTGTGCAAATTGACAAAGTATGATAACTTTCCGGATATAAAAATGGACTAGAATCAAGAGAAATTGCTTGCAACAGTTATCTCATCTTCTTTGAATAACTGGATCAAAATATTTACTCGTACCTCAAATGATCGAGTAATATTTTTGATACACATCATAAGAGACAATTAGCTTGCTGTTCTAAGTTATACAGCTACATTCTAGGCTATTTTTACACTCGGAAAGCTATAATACTTTATATTTTTGCACAGTACATTTTTGACATATTACACTTTATTTTCGAACCTTAAAATCAAAATTTTTTCCAAATGTATTCTGCAAATTGACAAAGCATATGATACATTTCTGGAGATACAAATGAACTAGAATCAAGAGAAATTGCTTGCAACAGTTATCTCATTGTCTTTAAAATTCTGGATCAAAATTTTTACTCGTACCTCAATTGGTCGAGTAATATTTTTGATACACATCATAAGAGACAATTAGCTTGCTGTTCTAATTTATACAGCTACATTCTAGGCTATTTTTACATCCAGAAAGCTATAATACTTTATATTTTTGCACAGTACAATTTTGATATATTGCACTTTATTTTCAAACCTTAAAACCAAAATTTTTTTCAAATGTATTGTGCAAATTGACAAAGTATGATAACTTTTTGGATATAAAAATGAACTGGAATCAAGAGAAATTGCTTGCAACAGTTATCTCATTGTCTTTGAATAACTGGATCAAAATTTTTACTCGTACCTCAATTGGTCGAGTAATATTTTTGATACACATCATAAGAGACAATTAGCTTGCTGTTCTAAGTTATACAGCTACATTCTAGGCTATTTTTACACTCAGAAAGCTATAATACTTTATATTTTTGCACAGTACATTTTTGACATATTGCACTCTATTTTCAAACCTTAAAATCAAAATTTTTTCCAAATGTATTGTCTAAATTGACAAAGCATATGATACATTTCTGGAGATACAAATGAACTAGAATCAAGAGAAATTGCTTGCAACAGTTATCTCATTGTCTTTAAAATCCTGGATCAAAATTTTTACTCGTACGTCAATTGGTCGAGTAATATTTTTGATACACATCATAAGAGACAATTAGCATGCTGTTCTAATTTATACAGCTACATTCTAGGCTATTTTTACATCCAGAAAGCTATAATACTTTATATTTTTGCACAGTACATTTTTGACATATTGCACTCTATTTTCAAACCTTAAAATCAAAATTTTTTCCAAATGTATTGTGCAAATTGACAAAGTATATGATAACTTTCCGGATATAAAAATGGACTAGAATCAAGAGAAATTGCTTGCAACAGTTATCTCATCTTCTTTGAATAACTGGATCAAAATATTTACTCGTACCTCAATTGGTCGAGTAATATATTTGTTACACATCTTAAGAGACAATAACTAGCTTGCTGTTCTAAGTTATACAGCTACATTCTAGGCTTTTTTAACATTCAGAAAGCTATAATACTTTATATTTTTGCACAGTACAGCAATTAGCTTGCTGTTCTAATTTATACTGCTACATTTTAGGCTTTTTTTACATTCAGAAAGCTATAATACTTTATAGTTTTGCACAGTACAATTTTGATATATTGCACCATATTTTCAAACCTTAAAATCAAAATTTTTTCCAAATGTATTGTGCAAATTGACAAAGTATGATAACTTTCCGGATATAAAAATGGATTAGAATCAAGGGAAATTGCTTGCAACAGTTATCTCATCTTCTTTGAATAACTGGATCAAAATATTTACTCGTACCTCAAATGATCGAGTAATATTTTTGATACACATCATAAGAGACAATTAGCTTGCTGTTCTAAGTTATACAGCTACATTCTAGGCTATTTTTACACTCGGAAAGCTATAATGCTTTATATTTTTGCACAGTACAATTTTGATATATTGCACTTTATTTTCAAACCTTAAAATCAAAATTTTTTCCAAATATATTGTGCAAATTGACAAAGTATGATAACTTTCTGGATATAAAAATGGACTAGAATCAAGAGAAATTGCTTGCAACAGTTATCTCATTGTCTTTAAAATTCTGGATCAAAATTTTTACTCGTACCTCAATTGGTCGAGTAATATATTTGTTACACATCATAAGAGACAATTAGCTTGCTGTTCTAAGTTATACAGCTACATTCTAGGCTATTTTAACATTCAGAAAGCTATAATACTTTATATTTTTGCACAGTACAGCAATTAGCTTGCTGTTCTAAGTTATACTGCTACATTCTAGGCTTTTTTTACATTCATAAAGCTATAATACTTTATCTTTTTGCACAGTACAATTTTCATATATTGCACTTTATTTTCAAACCTTAAAATCAAATTTTTTCCAAATGTATTGTGCAAATTGACAAAGTATGATAACTTTCTGGATATAAAAATGGACTAGAATCAAGAGAACGAGCTTGCAACAGTTATCTCATTGTCGTTGAATAACTGGATCAAAATATTTACTCGTACCTCAAATGATCGAGTAATATTTTTGATACACATTATAAGAGACAATTAGCTTGCTGTTCTAAGTTATACAGCTACATTCTAGGCTATTTTTACACTCGGAAAGCTATAATGCTTTATATTTTTGCACAGTACAATTTTGATATATTGCACTTTATTTTCAAACCTTAAAATCAAAATTTTTTCCAAATATATTCTGCAAATTGACAAAGTATGATAACTTTCTGGATATAAAAATGGACTAGAATCAAGAGAAATAGCTTGCAACAGTTATCTCATTGTCGTTGAATAACTGGATCAAAATTTTTACTCGTACCTCAATCGGTCGATTAATATTTTTGATACACATCATAAGAGACAATTAGCTTGCTGTTCTAATTTATACAGCTACATTCTAGGCTATTTTTACACTCGGAAAACGATAATACTTTATATTTTTGCACAGTACAATTTTGATATATTGCACTTTATTTTCAAACCTTAAAATCAAAATTTTTTCCAAATATATTGTGCAAATTGACAAAGTATGATAACTTTCTGGATATAAAAATGGACTAGAATCAAGAGAAATTGCTTGCAACAGTTATCTCATTGTCTTTAAAATTCTGGATCAAAATTTTTACTCGTACCTCAATTGGTCGAGTAATATATTTGTTACACATCATAAGAGACAATTAGCTTGCTGTTCTAAGTTATACAGCTACATTCTAGGCTTTTTTAACATTCAGAAAGCTATAATACTTTATATTTTTGCACAGTACAGCAATTAGCTTGCTGTTCTAATTTATACTGCTACATTTTAGGCTTTTTTTACATTCAGAAAACTATAATACTTTATAGTTTTGCACAGTACAATTTTGATATATTGCACCATATTTTCAAACCTTAAAAACGAAATTTTTTCCAAATGTATTGTGCAAATTGACAAAGTATGATAACTTTCTGGATATAAAAATGGACTAGTATCAAGAGAAATAGCTTGCAACAGTTATCTCTTTGTCGTTGAATAACTGGATCAAAATTTTTACTCGTACCTCAAATGATCGAGTAATATTTTTGATACACATCATAAGAGACAATTAGCTTGCTGTTCTAAGTTATACAGCTACATTCTAGGCTATTTTTACACTCGGAAAGCTATAATGCTTTATATTTTTGCACAGTACAATTTTGATATATTGCACTTTATTTTCAAACCTTAAAATCAAAATTTTTTCCAAATATATTCTGCAAATTGACAAAGTATGATAACTTTCTGGATATAAAAATGGACTAGAATCAAGAGAAATAGCTTGCAACAGTTATCTCATTGTCGTTGAATAACTGGATCAAAATATTTACTCGTACCTCAAATGATCGAGTAATATTTTTGATACACATCATAAGAGACAATTAGCTTGCTGTTCTAAGTTATACAGCTACATTCTAGGCTATTTTTACACTCGGAAAGCTATAATGCTTTATATTTTTGCACAGTACAATTTTGATATATTGCACTTTATTTTCAAACCTTAAAATCAAAATTTTTTCCAAATATATTGTGCAAATTGACAAAGTATGATAACTTTCTGGATATAAAAATGGACTAGAATCAAGAGAAATAGCTTGCAACAGTTATCTCATTGTCGTTGAATAACGGGATCAAAATTTTTACTCGTACCTCAATCGGTCGATTAATATTTTTGATACACATCATAAGAGACAATTAGCTTGCTGTTCTAATTTATACAGCTACATTCTAGGCTATTTTTACACTCGGAAAGCTATAATACTTTATATTTTTGCACAGTACAATTTTGATATATTGCACTTTATTTTCAAAACTTAAAATCAAAATTTTTTCCAAATATATAGTGCAAATTGACAAAGTATGATAACTTTCTGGATATAAAAATGGACTAGAATCAAGAGAAATTGCTTGCAACAGTTATCTCATTGTCTTTAAAATTCTGGATCAAAATTTTTACTCGTACCTCAATTGGTCGAGTAATATATTTGTTACACATCATAAGAGACAATTAGCTTGCTGTTCTAAGTTATACAGCTACATTCTAGGCTTTTTTAACATTCAGAAAGCTATAATACTTTATATTTTTGCACAGTACAGCAATTAGCTTGCTGTTCTAATTTATACTGCTACATTTTAGGCTTTTTTTACATTCAGAAAACTATAATACTTTATAGTTTTGCACAGTACAATTTTGATATATTGCACCATATTTTCAAACCTTAAAAACGAAATTTTTTCCAAATGTATTGTGCAAATTGACAAAGTATGATAACTTTCTGGATATAAAAATGGACTAGAATCAAGAGAAATAGCTTGCAACAGTTATCTCTTTGTCGTTGAATAACTGGATCAAAATTTTTACTCGTACCTCAATTGGTCGAGTAATATATTTGTTACACATCATAAGAGACAATTAGCTTGCTGTTCTAAGTTATACAGCTACATTCTAGGCTATTTTAACATTCAGAAAGCTATAATACTTTATATTTTTGCACAGTACAGCAATTAGCTTGCTGTTCTAAGTTATACTGCTACATTCTAGGCTTTTTTTACATTCATAAAGCTATAATACTTTATCTTTTTGCACAGTACAATTTTCATATATTGCACTTTATTTTCAAACCTTAAAATCAAATTTTTTTCCAAATGTATTGTGCAAATTGACAAAGTATGATAACTTTCTGGATATAAAAATGGACTAGAATCAAGAGAACGAGCTTGCAACAGTTATCTCATTGTCGTTGAATAACTGGATCAAAATATTTACTCGTACCTCAAATGATCGAGTAATATTTTTGATACACATTATAAGAGACAATTAGCTTGCTGTTCTAAGTTATACAGCTACATTCTAGGCTATTTTTACACTCGGAAAGCTATAATGCTTTATATTTTTGCACAGTACAATTTTGATATATTGCACTTTATTTTCAAACCTTAAAATCAAAATTTTTTCCAAATATATTCTGCAAATTGACAAAGTATGATAACTTTCTGGATATAAAAATGGACTAGAATCAAGAGAAATAGCTTGCAACAGTTATCTCATTGTCGTTGAATAACTGGATCAAAATATTTACTCGTACCTCAAATGATCGAGTAATATTTTTGATACACATCATAAGAGACAATTAGCTTGCTGTTCTAAGTTATACAGCTACATTCTAGGCTATTTTTACACTCGGAAAGCTATAATGCTTTATATTTTTGCACAGTACAATTTTGATATATTGCACTTTATTTTCAAACCTTAAAATCAAAATTTTTTCCAAATATATTGTGCAAATTGACAAAGTATGATAACTTTCTGGATATAAAAATGGACTAGAATCAAGAGAAATTGCTTGCAACAGTTATCTCATTGTCTTTAAAATTCTGGATCAAAATTTTTACTCGTACCTCAATTGGTCGAGTAATATATTTGTTACACATCATAAGAGACAATTAGCTTGCTGTTCTAAGTTATACAGCTACATTCTAGGCTTTTTTAACATTCAGAAAGCTATAATACTTTATATTTTTGCACAGTACAGCAATTAGCTTGCTGTTCTAATTTATACTGCTACATTTTAGGCTATTTTTACATTCAGAAAACTATAATACTTTATAGTTTTGCACAGTACAATTTTGATATATTGCACCATATTTTCAAACCTTAAAAACGAAATTTTTTCCAAATGTATTGTGCAAATTGACAAAGTATGATAACTTTCTGGATATAAAAATGGACTAGAATCAAGAGAAATAGCTTGCAACAGTTATCTCTTTGTCGTTGAATAACTGGATCAAAATTTTTACTCGTACCTCAAATGATCGAGTAATATTTTTGATACACATCATAAGAGACAATTAGCTTGCTGTTCTAAGTTATACAGCTACATTCTAGGCTATTTTTACACTCGGAAAGCTATAATGCTTTATATTTTTGCACAGTACAATTTTGATATATTGCACTTTATTTTCAAACCTTAAAATCAAAATTTTTTCCAAATATATTGTGCAAATTGACAAAGTATGATAACTTTCTGGATATAAAAATGGACTAGAATCAAGAGAAATTGCTTGCAACAGTTATCTCATTGTCTTTAAAATTCTGGATCAAAATTTTTACTCGTACCTCAATTGGTCGAGTAATATATTTGTTACACATGATAAGAGACAATTAGCTTGCTGTTCTAAGTTATACAGCTACATTCTAGGCTATTTTAACATTCAGAAAGCTATAATACTTTATATTTTTGCACAGTACAGCAATTAGCTTGCTGTTCTAAGTTATACTGCTACATTCTAGGCTTTTTTTACATTCAGAAAGCTATAATACTTTATCTTTTTGCACAGTACAATTTTCATATATTGCACTTTATTTTCAAACCTTAAAATCAAATTTTTTCCAAATGTATTGTGCAAATTGACAAAGTATGATAACTTTCTGGATATAAAAATGGACTAGAATCAAGAGAACGAGCTTGCAACAGTTATCTCATTGTCGTTGAATAACTGGATCAAAATATTTACTCGTACCTCAAATGATCGAGTAATATTTTTGATACACATTATAAGAGACAATTAGCTTGCTGTTCTAAGTTATACAGCTACATTCTAGGCTATTTTTACACTCGGAAAGCTATAATGCTTTATATTTTTGCACAGTACAATTTTGATATATTGCACTTTATTTTCAAACCTTAAAATCAAAATTTTTTCCAAATATATTCTGCAAATTGACAAAGTATGATAACTTTCTGGATATAAAAATGGACTAGAATCAAGAGAAATAGCTTGCAACAGTTATCTCATTGTCGTTGAATAACTGGATCAAAATATTTACTCGTACCTCAAATGATCGAGTAATATTTTTGATACACATCATAAGAGACAATTAGCTTGCTGTTCTAAGTTATACAGCTACATTCTAGGCTATTTTTACACTCGGAAAGCTATAATGCTTTATATTTTTGCACAGTACAATTTTGATATATTGCACTTTATTTTCAAACCTTAAAATCAAAATTTTTTCCAAATATATTCTGCAAATTGACAAAGTATGATAACTTTCTGGATATAAAAATGGACTAGAATCAAGAGAAATAGCTTGCAACAGTTATCTCATTGTCGTTGAATAACTGGATCAAAATATTTACTCGTACCTCAAATGATCGAGTAATATTTTTGATACACATCATAAGAGACAATTAGCTTGCTGTTCTAAGTTATACAGCTACATTCTAGGCTATTTTTACACTCGGAAAGCTATATTGCTTTATATTTTTGCACAGTACAATTTTGATATATTGCACTTTATTTTCAAACCTTAAAATCAAAATTTTTTCCAAATATATTGTGCAAATTGACAAAGTATGATAACTTTCTGGATATAAAAATGGACTAGAATCAAGAGAAATAGCTTGCAACAGTTATCTCATTGTCTTTAAAATTCTGGATCAAAATTTTTACTCGTACCTCAATTGGTCGAGTAATATATTTGTTACACATCATAAGAGACAATTAGCTTGCTGTTCTAAGTTATACAGCTACATTCTAGGCTATTTTAACATTCAGAAAGCTATAATACTTTATATTTTTGCACAGTACAGCAATTAGCTTGCTGTTCTAATTTATACTGCTACATTTTAGGCTTTTTTTACATTCAGAAAACTATAATACTTTATAGTTTTGCACAGTACAATTTTGATATATTGCACCATATTTTCAAACCTTAAAAACGAAATTTTTTCCAAATGTATTGTGCAAATTGACAAAGTATGATAACTTTCTGGATATAAAAATGGACTAGAATCAAGAGAACGAGCTTGCAACAGTTATCTCTTTGTCGTTGAATAACTGGATCAAAATTTTTACTCGTACCTCAAATGATCGAGTAATATTTTTGATACACATCATAAGAGACAATTAGCTTGCTGTTCTAAGTTATACAGCTACATTCTAGGCTATTTTTACACTCGGAAAGCTATAATGCTTTATATTTTTGCACAGTACAATTTTGATATATTGCACTTTATTTTCAAACCTTAAAATCAAAATTTTTTCCAAATATATTGTGCAAATTGACAAAGTATGATAACTTTCTGGATATAAAAATGGACTAGAATCAAGAGAAATTGCTTGCAACAGTTATCTCATTGTCTTTAAAATTCTGGATCAAAATTTTTACTCGTACCTCAATTGGTCGAGTAATATATTTGTTACACATCATAAGAGACAATTAGCTTGCTGTTCTAAGTTATACAGCTACATTCTAGGCTATTTTAACATTCAGAAAGCTATAATACTTTATATTTTTGCACAGTACAGCAATTAGCTTGCTGTTCTAAGTTATACTGCTACATTCTAGGCTTTTTTTACATTCAGAAAGCTATAATACTTTATCTTTTTGCACAGTACAATTTTCATATATTGCACTTTATTTTCAAACCTTAAAATCAAATTTTTTCCAAATGTATTGTGCAAATTGACAAAGTATGATAACTTTCTGGATATAAAAATGGACTAGAATCAAGAGAACGAGCTTGCAACAGTTATCTCATTGTCGTTGAATAACTGGATCAAAATATTTACTCGTACCTCAAATGATCGAGTAATATTTTTGATACACATTATAAGAGACAATTAGCTTGCTGTTCTAAGTTATACAGCTACATTCTAGGCTATTTTTACACTCGGAAAGCTATAATGCTTTATATTTTTGCACAGTACAATTTTGATATATTGCACTTTATTTTCAAACCTTAAAATCAAAATTTTTTCCAAATATATTCTGCAAATTGACAAAGTATGATAACTTTCTGGATATAAAAATGGACTAGAATCAAGAGAAATAGCTTGCAACAGTTATCTCATTGTCGTTGAATAACTGGATCAAAATATTTACTCGTACCTCAAATGATCGAGTAATATTTTTGATACACATCATAAGAGACAATTAGCTTGCTGTTCTAAGTTATACAGCTACATTCTAGGCTATTTTTACACTCGGAAAGCTATAATGCTTTATATTTTTGCACAGTACAATTTTGATATATTGCACTTTATTTTCAAACCTTAAAATCAAAATTTTTTCCAAATATATTGTGCAAATTGACAAAGTATGATAACTTTCTGGATATAAAAATGGACTAGAATCAAGAGAAATAGCTTGCAACAGTTATCTCATTGTCGTTGAATAACTGGATCAAAATTTTTACTCGTACCTCAATCGGTCGATTAATATTTTTGATACACATCATAAGAGACAATTAGCTTGCTGTTCTAATTTATACAGCTACATTCTAGGCTATTTTTACACTCGGAAAGCTATAATACTTTATATTTTTGCACAGTACAATTTTGATATATTGCACTTTATTTTCAAAACTTAAAATCAAAATTTTTTCCAAATATATAGTGCAAATTGACAAAGTATGATAACTTTCTGGATATAAAAATGGACTAGAATCAAGAGAAATTGCTTGCAACAGTTATCTCATTGTCTTTAAAATTCTGGATCAAAATTTTTACTCGTACCTCAATTGGTCGAGTAATATATTTGTTACACATCATAAGAGACAATTAGCTTGCTGTTCTAAGTTATACAGCTACATTCTAGGCTTTTTTAACATTCAGAAAGCTATAATACTTTATATTTTTGCACAGTACAGCAATTAGCTTGCTGTTCTAATTTATACTGCTACATTTTAGGCTTTTTTTACATTCAGAAAACTATAATACTTTATAGTTTTGCACAGTACAATTTTGATATATTGCACCATATTTTCAAACCTTAAAAACGAAATTTTTTCCAAATGTATTGTGCAAATTGACAAAGTATGATAACTTTCTGGATATAAAAATGGACTAGAATCAAGAGAAATAGCTTGCAACAGTTATCTCTTTGTCGTTGAATAACTGGATCAAAATTTTTACTCGTACCTCAATCGGTCGAGTAATATTTTTGATACACATCATAAGAGACAATTAGCTTGCTGTTCTAATTTATACAGCTACATTCTAGGCTATTTTTACACTCGGAAAGCTATAATACTTTATATTTTTGCACAGTACAATTTTGATATATTGCACTTTATTTTCAAACCTTAAAATCAAAATTTTTTCCAAATATATTGTGCAAATTGACAAAGTATGATAACTTTCTGGATATAAAAATGGACTAGAATTAAGAGAAATTGCTTGCAACAGTTATCTCATTGTCTTTAAAATTCTGGATCAAAATTTTTACTCGTACCTCAATTGGTCGAGTAATATATTTGTTACACATCATAAGAGACAATTAGCTTGCTGTTCTAAGTTATACAGCTACATTCTAGGCTATTTTAACATTCAGAAAGCTATAATACTTTATATTTTTGCACAGTACAGCAATTAGCTTGCTGTTCTAAGTTATACTGCTACATTCTAGGCTTTTTTTCATTCAGAAAGCTATAATACTTTATCTTTTTGCACAGTACAATTTTCATATATTGCACTTTATTTTCAAACCTTAAAATCAAATTTTTTCCAAATGTATTGTGCAAATTGACAAAGTATGATAACTTTCTGAATATAAAAATGGACTATAATCAGGAGAAATTGCTTACAACAGTTATCTCATTGTCTTTAAAATTCTGGATCAAAATTTTTACTCGTACCTCAATTGGTCGAGTAATATTTTTGATACACATCATAAGAGACAATTAGCTTGCTGTTCTAAGTTATACAGCTACATTCTAGGCTATTTTAACATTCAGAAAGCTATAATACTTTATATTTTTGCACAGTACAGCACTTAGCTTGCTGTTCTAAGTTATACTGCTACATTCTAGGCTTTTTTTCATTCAGAAAGCTATAATACTTTATCTTTTTGCACAGTACAATTTTCATATATTGCACTTTATTTTCAAACCTTAAAATCAAATTTTTTCCAAATGTATTGTGCAAATTGACAAAGTATGATAACTTTCTGAATATAAAAATGGACTATAATCAGGAGAAATTGCTTACAACAGTTATCTCATTGTCTTTAAAATTCTGGATCAAAATTTTTACTCGTACCTCAATTGGTCGAGTAATATTTTTGATACACATCATAAGAGACAATTAGCTTGCTGTTCTAAGTTATACAGCTACATTCTAGGCTATTTTTGCACTCGGAAAGCTATAATTTTTTATATTTTTGCACAGTACAGCAATTAGCTTGCTGTTCTAAGTTATACTGCTACATTCTAGGCTTTTTTTACATTCAGAAAGCTATAATACTTTATAGTTTTGCACAGTACAATTTTGATATATTGCACCATATTTTCAAACCTTAAAAACGAAATTTTTTCCAAATGTATTGTGCAAATTGACAAAGTATGATAACTTTCTGGATATAAAAATGGACTAGAATCAAGAGAAATAGCTTGCAACAGTTATCTCATTGTCGTTGAATAACTGGATCAAAATTTTTACTCGTACCTCAATTGGTCGAGTAATATTTTTGATACACATCATAAGAGACAATTAGCTTGCTGTTCTAAGTTATACAGCTACATTCTAGGCTATTTTTACACTCGGAAAGCTATAATATTTTATATTTTTGCACAGTACAATTTTGATATATTGCACTTTATTTTCAAACCTTAAAATCAAAATTTTTTCCAAATATATTGTGCAAATTGACAAAGTATGATAACTTTCTGGATATAAAAATGGACTAGAATCAAGAGAAATTGCTTGCAACAGTTATCTCATTGTCTTTAAATTTCTGGATCAAAATTTTTACTCGTACCTCAATTGGTCGAGTAATATATTTATTACACATCATAAGAGACAATTAGCTTGCTGTTCTAAGTTATACAGCTACATTCTAGGCTATTTTTACACTCGGAAAGCTATAATGCTTTATATTTTTGCACAGTACAATTTTGATATATTGCACTTTATTTTCAAACCTTAAAATCAAAATTTTTTCCAAATATATTGTGCAAATTGACAAAGTATGATAACTTTCTGGATATAAAAATGGACTAGAATCAAGAGAAATAGCTTGCAACAGTTATCTCATTGTCGTTGAATAACTGGATCAAAATTTTTACTCGTACCTCAATCGGTCGAGTAATATTTTTGATACACATCATAAGAGACAATTAGCTTGCTGTACTAATTTATACAGCTACATTCTAGGCTATTTTTACACTCGGAAAGCTATAATACTTTATATTTTTGCACAGTACAGCAATTAGCTTGCTGTTCTAAGTTATACTGCTACATTCTAGGCTTTTTTTACATTCAGAAAGCTATAATACTTTATCTTTTTGCACAGTACAATTTTCATATATTGCACTTTATTTTCAAACCTTAAAATCAAATTTTTTCCAAATGTATTGTGCAAATTGACAAAGTATGATAACTTTCTGGATATAAAAATGGACTAGAATCAAGAGAACGAGCTTGCAACAGTTATCTCATTGTCGTTGAATAACTGGATCAAAATATTTACTCGTACCTCAAATGATCGAGTAATATTTTTGATACACATTATAAGAGACAATTAGCTTGCTGTTCTAAGTTATACAGCTACATTCTAGGCTATTTTTACACTCGGAAAGCTATAATGCTTTATATTTTTGCACAGTACAATTTTGATATATTGCACTTTATTTTCAAACCTTAAAATCAAATTTTTTTCCAAATATATTCTGCAAATTGACAAAGTATGATAACTTTCTGGATATAAAAATGGACTAGAATCAAGAGAAATAGCTTGCAACAGTTATCTCATTGTCGTTGAATAACTGGATCAAAATATTTACTCGTACCTCAAATGATCGAGTAATATTTTTGATACACATCATAAGAGACAATTAGCTTGCTGTTCTAAGTTATACAGCTACATTCTAGGCTATTTTTACACTCGGAAAGCTATAATGCTTTATATTTTTGCACAGTACAATTTTGATATATTGCACTTTATTTTCAAACCTTAAAATCAAAATTTTTTCCAAATATATTGTGCAAATTGACAAAGTATGATAACTTTCTGGATATAAAAATGGACTAGAATCAAGAGAAATTGCTTGCAACAGTTATCTCATTGTCTTTAAAATTCTGGATCAAAATTTTTACTCGTACCTCAATTGGTCGAGTAATATATTTGTTACACATCATAAGAGACAATTAGCTTGCTGTTCTAAGTTATACAGCTACATTCTAGGCTATTTTTACACTCGGAAAGCTATAATACTTTATATTTTTGCACAGTACAATTTTGATATATTGCACCATATTTTCAAACCTTAAAATCAAATTTTTTCCAAATGTATTGTGCAAATTGACAAAGTATGATAACTTTCTGAATATAAAAATGGACTAGAATCAAGAGAAATTGCTTGCAACAGTTATCTCATTGTCTTTAAAATTCTGGATCAAAATTTTTACTCGTACCTCAATTGGTCGAGTAATATATTTGTTACACATCATAAGAGACAATTAGCTTGCTGTTCTAAGTTATACAGCTACATTCTAGGCTATTTTTACACTCGGAAAGCTATAATACTTTATATTTTTGCACAGTACAATTTTGATATATTGCACCATATTTTCAAACCTTAAAATCAAATTTTTTCCAAATGTATTGTGCAAATTGACAAAGTATGATAACTTTCTGAATATAAAAGTGGACTAGAATCAAGAGAAATTGCTTGCAACAGTTATCTCATTGTCTTTAAAATTCTGGATCAAAATTTTTACTCGTACCTCAATTGGTCGAGTAATATATTTATTACACATCATAAGAGACAATTAGCTTGCTGTTCTAAGTTATACAGCTACATTCTAGGCTATTTTTACACTCGGAAAGCTATAATACTTTATATTTTTGCAGAGTACAATTTTGATATATTGCACCTTATTTTCAAACCTTAAAATCAAAATTTTTTCCAAATGTATTGTGCAAATTGACAAATTATGATAACTTGCCTTACAGGAAAGGGCGAGGCCGGGGCCCTTCTCACTCCCCCCCCCCCAAAAATAAACATTTAATTTTAAATTCTTAATTTATTTCAGGATTTCCTTTTGCAGTCCATCTGCAGTCCGTTTGCGTACTAGCATTCTATTTATTAGGTAATGTTATTTGAATATATTAATTATGGTAATCGAATTATCTTATACAAATTTTAGTTTTATATTTATTTATTATTTGTTTTACAGGTTTGCTGTATACTGCTTGAGAAACTTCATATCCATGGATAAATAATTATATATAAATTTGTATACTTTTTTAAAATTAATTGTAATTGTAAATTTATTACCATTGTTTTTATTCAAATGAAAAAATATTAAAAAAATTAATTGTGTCATTTTTAATTTGCGCGCCTGTAATTTATAGGTTAGAAACGCTCGCCGAATGCCCATGGCAGAAATAAATCTGTCAAATTGATGACCATCGAATTGATTACCATTATTCGTCAAAAAGCCGGGACTACTTGCCGGCGCGAACGCAGCGTGCACAACGGCTGTACGTTGCTTGCAATTTGCCGAGCGATTTTTTCTGGGTATCTATTTGAAAGTCAATATACGATATATATCCATAGTGACGTTTATTATCGCTTTCCCTCTCCATATAACTGGGACCGTTGCAGAGTGTAGATTAGTAGATTCCTACTCTTAGGCAAGCGTCCCTCGATCCAAATCTGAAATGATATTGTTGACTCTAACACGCCTGATTTCCCGCTGCGTGGTGATTCTCCTAAGCGTATGGAGATTAAGGAATGCGGGTGATAATGGGCCATGCATGACTTCGTAGTGCATCTTCCTGTTTTGTTAACATCTCGGATTTCGAGTTCATCGTGAATCTCAATGACGCCCGATCAGGGACCTGAGTAAAGTCACGGAAGAATTGTATGGAGTTTTTAAATAATTATCTCTATTTGAACAATATATATAAAAAATAAACATTGCCTTCTAATGATACCGATCATACAATCGTCGCTCGCTGAATTTCAGTTGCATCCCCGAATCGATGAGCTGGTATATATACTTGACGCGTTTTGCAAGCAAATCGCATTACTCGACCGTAAGATATAAGAATACTATAATAACATACTGAATTTGTGGGATATTTTGGACAATTGGAAGGCGATTTTTGACGAGCAAGTAAAAGTTCACGAAGCAATAAACTACAGAAAAAGCAAAACATATACACACAAAAAATCTCGTCCAACATAGGTAGATAGGATCACCGGGATTCACAATTAAAAAATGTAATATTCAAGGACCATTTTTCCCCTATTTCAGGACAAGCTGAACTTTTCTTTATTATCACTTTTGTAGATCAATGTAACGATCTCCTAACTAGTTGAAAAATATAAGTTTTTGGAATTTATAAAAGAAAAGATGAGAGGAGAGTTTGAGGAGAGACCATTTGATCAATGTTTAGAAAGGAACGAGGCAGAACAAACAACCACCTTTATGTCTCACTACCAATAAAGATGCCGCAAAGTAGTTTGAGGTTTGACGTTCTCAAAAACGAGAATGATAACCTCATGGAAAAAAAACAAAATTGAGATCTGATCCAGAAAAAGCCATAGAGCTGATCAAATCAAAAGCATTTAAAACTGTATCATTTGACGAAATGCTAAGAATCATAGGCTGGAGAATCAAATACGTAAATGTGGAAATACCATCGAGTCGATGACTGATTTCATAAGAAGCATAACAATCAAAATACCGAAATAGAAGAGTCTATCGTGCAAAATACCAAGGAGATTTTCTGAAATCGGAAATTATATTTCATTTATAGCACCCACGGATCATGAACTAAAATGCGTAATTTTACAGGATCTTGAAGGGGCGCACATAATTGGTGGTATCCGTTTTAAGACGAGGTGACGAATTTCGATATGTTTTCGACATAATTTAAGGAATGATTTTGGTAGAATGAAAAATATCTAGTAGAATAAATGGCTGATCGGTGGCCCGTCTACTTACAGCTAGACCACTTATGCAGAACCTATGTGTCCAACCTATTGGCATGCAATGTAAGTTCGAAAGAATAGATTGCAGTACAATTATTTTGATTATCTTCTGAAGCACAAGGATTTATATTAGCAAGATCTTCCTGACAATTGACTATGGGTCTAGACTGCCGATTTTCATTCTATTAGCGGCTTCAGTGCTGTATTTTTAAATTTGTAATTTCGATTTATTACTCTTGAATGTTTCTATTGGACATAATGGATAATCTTCAAAATTGGAGGTTTTAAAGTAGGACTAGATTTCGTAAGAATTTCTGCAATCGCTCTAATTAGTATCTTTATAAAGATAGCTGATAAAATTCTCGAAACTACGTTTTGGAATCGGTACAGGTCTTCTCGATGAAGAAGAGGTCTTTGCTCCATCAGTGCTTTTATTGCGACCCTCTCTTTTATTGGCGAGCTGCTAATTGTAAGTTTGACTAATTTTCTCAAGAACTAATGAAGGTGGTATCGACTCACAATGACATATGTTTACTTTTCGAGATATTTTGTTCGACCATGCAATCGATTGCAACTTGGTTACCTTCATGAGTGCTGGAATTCTACAATTTATCCTAAGGTACCTTTATGGTACCCGTTTTGAAAGGAATCAAAGCGTATATATCATGAGAAACATTTCTAGAATTGGAGATCGAGCTAACCGCTGATACTATTCTAGTTGCAGTTGTCAAACTATATAAAAATCAGCTTTCCTTTGGATATTTTGGGACTAAAAACAAATACAAGAGAGACAAAACATTACGAATGATTGAAACGAGTCATAGTAATGACGCCTATGCAAATATAATATGGGTATAGTAATTCAAAACCAATAAGGTAGTCCTATGGAAAAATCGCACTTTAAATCTTCTGTAAGATTTTTCAATAGGGTGACCATCGGTACTCGCACACCCTGTTTTATCGGCATTGTTGGTATCACGCGTTACTACCGGCTGCCATGCTCCCATCTTCAGTGCATAATAATTGTAAAGGAATAACACGTCACTTACATCCGACCAATGTCAAACCGTTCCGGTGGCGCTCCAAGCACTTCACTCGAATTTTAAATGAAAGGAAATGATAAATCTCTAATTTTTTTCGTTTTTTTATGACGAATATGGGACTATATCCCACTTTTCGCTAGCTAGCTTGTTACTCTATCTCCCCTATAAGTCACCGATGAAAGATTGTGCTCCGAGTTTAAACTAATATCTTTGTCAATATTTTATTTGACAAAGATTGTAGACATGAGTAAAGTCTTGTACTTTGTAACGTATATGAGGAAATCTCAGGTACCTTTCACTTTTGGCTTATTAAAAAATGAAAATTCTAAATAGTAATATAAAAACTCTTCGCCAGACAGATTAAAGAAAGGATTTTCGGATAAATGATAAAAAAACATAACAAAAAGTTGTTTCCAAAAAAAATTAGACTTTATTTTTATTACAACAATTTATTGTTATATTTTTATATGGCATGTCAAAATACAATATTTTAATTTAGTTAAATAAGTTAAAGATAGAATTTTCAATCATGATTTACCGATTTAGTGGCAGCTTTTCATGCTTATCGTGGTCCTTATTTTAATCTATTATTAGACTAATCACTACGTTATAGAACATTGAAAAATGGTATCGAGAATAAAAACATTAACTACTTTGAGTTTTCAGCTAACCGTTAAGATATTTATCGACAACACGATTCCTCGATACTACATTATATAATATATTTGTTTTTCTGACCTGTCCTATCTTTGCCCCCTCCCTCCTTATGTATACTTACACAACTTCGTTAAATCGTGTTTACAAATGAGAACAATAAATATTTATTATCATCGGAAATTCCGCAAACTCCCTATAGATGATGTCCAAGTGTCAGGGTGACCTCCAGATTGACTTCCAGGATGTAGATCTTTAGATTCTTGACACGATAGACAACCATATGAGATGATTGTATTTATATCTACGCTTAAATATAATCTATTCGTATTTTTATTGTACTTAAAAAAACCGCTGCCAAAAAATGAATTGCAATTTACATCACAAATAGACCTCATAATCTCATAAAACCATGAATTTTGTCAAAACATTCTGAGTTTTCGTTAGCGAATTATAAAGTTTAACAAAAATAATAATTTTCAGTTATACAGGGTATACAGGGTGAGAGACAAAGAATTTTTATTTTAATATCTTTTCAAATAATCGTTTTGATAAGCTGCGAAAAGAACTTAGCCAAGGTAATCAAAAGAACTATCTTTTCCCAAAATTTCAAGTGCAATAAGGCCGTTCTACGCCCGTAATTTAGACTTAAAAAAAACTCATTTTTCTCTGTTTTTGATTTATTATTAAAAAAAAAATAATCAAATCACTTGAAATTTTAATGGAATATAGTTTGGCATGTAATCCATCGAAATATTTTTTTTCGTGAGGTTATGATGTTTAATTTCAGAGATATGAATTTAAAAAAAAAATCATCTTTTTCATTTTACCTGCCGAACGAAGCGGTCAATCCCGAAGACCAATCTGAAAAATAGGTCATTTTATTATCTTTTAAATGCTTTTTAGCTGAATTGTTTGTAACAAAGGAATGATTGACAAAAAGGAAAATAATATTTTTAGAAAATCGAAAAATGACCATAAAAAGAAAGTAATTGAAAAAATAAAAAAAATAAATGTTTTCCCCGAATTCATAATCTAAAAATAGATATGCATGTCAAATTTGATTGATATTGACAGAGTAGTTTCAGAAATATCACGGTCTACATACACACACATCCATACCGACATTTCCTAATAACATGTAATTCGAACTTCTAACATCTCAAAACATGTTTCTATGAAGTTTTAGCGAAACTGAAAAATTTTACTATTACAAAGCTTCCTTTAGGAGGAAGGAATTTGAAGGAAACGATAAAGTTATTTTTTATTTATAAAGAGAAACATATTAATTTTAATTTTTCTGAGTTCACGATTAAAATTCTCACGGGCCGTTTCTATACGTGACACGCAATATAATTGCACTTAATTTAAAAGTATAGACTAACAGGAATAATCTACATAAATTAAAACTTGCTTGAAAAATCGCTACCAATTCATTAGTACGTAGCTCCAACTAAATTTATAATTCCAATAGATAATAAATATAATAGGTTAATGCTTTTTTTAAATGAATTTTCTGTATAAATCATCAAAATTAAGCGATGCAGTTTTCAGTTATACAGAATAGACAGGGTGAGAAAAAAAAATTTTGAATTTGTGTACGTTAGTAGTTTTTGTAAACTCCAAAATTTACTATTACGAGGCTTCCATAGAAAGGAAGCAGAAAGGGCTTTTATTTATAGCATTTCGTAGAATTATTTAATATCCAGTTCGTAGCAAAATACTCCGACTTCATCATTATTCAAGCTTGTTACTCATGCGACGTGCTGCCTCCCAGCAGCGCGCACGTAACTCTTGCGCCTCTTCTGCGCTCGATTTATTTATTTTGTCGAGGGACTCGACGCGATCACCTTAGCTTGCGAGAGCTGGGAAAGAGGAAGGAAAATAATAATACAAATTTTATTTGAACGACTCTATATTTCGCCCAACCCCTCCCTACAACGTGGTGGCTATGGAAGCCTCCTACGCGTCTTACAGCCACGCAGGGCCTTCTCGCTGTCCCTACTACCCGCAGGCTCGTTGCTCTCCCGGTGCGTAAGCACCTGGTAAGCAGCCAGCCAACCTCTCTCTCTCTCTCTCTCTCCCTCTCTCCCTCTCTCCCTCTCTCCCTCTCTCCCTCTCTCCCTCTCTCCCTCTCTCCCTCTCTCCCTCTCTCCCTCTCTCCCTCTCTCCCTCTCTCCCTCTCTCCCTCCCTCTCTCCCTCTCTCCCTCTCTCCCTCTCTCCCTCCCTCTCTCTCTCTCTCTCTCTATTAAGAGGGATATCGTCGCCACCAGGATCATGGGAAGACTTAATGCTGTCAACAACACCTCGACAGCTGACAGCAGACTTCCACCTATCGCTGTCACACTGTCTTCCCATGCCCTTGTACGCTCCACCTTGGCGGCGAAAATAAAGAAGGGCAAGCTCCACACATCAGAGCTTAATGCCAATCTACTGGAGGAAGCCAAGGCCTTAGCCCCAGACCATCAGGGTCTCATTAACATCAATGAGCTGCTTCCCCCAGAGATACATAAACTTCGTGTTAGGGCCAGGCTGGAGGCCAGGAGGAGACAAGGGTGCAGATCCTATGTGAGAGACGGGAGAATCTTCATCCGCACTGCTGAAGATAAGGAGCGAGCTACCATCATCACCAGCGATGAAGAACTGTCTAATTTTTTAGCCAGGAGACCCCTTATCAACAGCAGCAGCAACTAAAAACAACTCATCTCATTCCACCTACACCACCATCATCTTCATTGTCGCTCACCTCATCTTCATCCGTTTCCAAGGCAACTCTGTCCGACGGTCTAAGGGTCTGCCATTTCAATGCAAACTCCCTAACGGGTCACATTGAGGCGGTAAGGCTCTTTTTGTCCACTCGTCCCCTTTATCACGTGATAGCTGTAACTGAGACCTGGCTGGACGACAAGGTACAAACAATACATCTACTCGACAACTACATACTTCTCAGACGGGACCGAAACAGAAACGGTGGAGGTGTGGCCCTCTACATACATCTATCACTAGCGGATACTGTTCTGACATCATCTGACGGTGACTAGTTGGGTAGGCCAGGGAAGCCAGAGTATCTCTTCTGCGAGATCTCCGCAAAAGAGGTCTCCCCTATCTTTGTGGGAGTTGTGTATCGTCCACCCCATGCACCATTCATTCAAGGTAATGATTTCATTGAAAAGCTCACGACACTAGATCTGAAGATGCCAAATTCATCAAGGCCTTCGTAGAGGAGAACTCTCTTCAGTCGGTTCCTTATGGTGCAACACATCATAAACAGGAATCTGACACCTGGCTTGACCTCTGCTTAATAGACGAGCAGGATCGCCTGCTGTCGCACTGGAAAACTGACACACCTTTCATAAACGGACATGACCTGATCACGGCCACTCTAGACGTACAGATACCACGCTACGACCCGAAAACTTTTACATACAGAAACTACAGAGCAATCTGTGCCGAGAGACTTAAGGCCTACCTCGGTGCATGTGACTGGTCATCGCTCGCCACCTCATCACTGGACGATTGCATCAACACCCTCAACACCAACCTGACTAACGCCATCACTCATCTCGCTCCATTACGGACAGTGACACCCGGACCGAAGCGTCACCCGTGGTTTACCACGGCTCTTCGTGACCTCTTGAAAGAACGGAACAGACTCTACAGACGGTTTCGCAGGTCACGTCTCCCGCAAGACCTGTATTTTTACAGGATAGCGAGGGATGAAGCTCATAGGCAGGTCGAGGACGCCAGGCTGAACTACTATCACACACGCCTGTCCTCCTTGACCGATGCCGGTGAGATCTGGAGAGAGCTTGAGAGACTTGGAATCACCACCTCCAAAGTAAAACCTCCCTCTCGTTTCTCCAGTGAAGACCTCAACGCATATTTCAGCGGCATTTCCAACGACCGACAAGCCCCCAATGTGGAGGAATACATGCGGACCCTGGAGAGTCTGAACATCCCCGAACACTTCTATTTCAGAGAGATAACGGAATCGGACGTCTTATCTGCAGTGATGCACTTTGACTCCCAGGCCAGGGGTAGTGACGGCATCCCACAGGTTGTCATTCTCAAAGCACTGCTGGTACTCGCTCCATTCTTATGTCGTATTTTCAACCTTTCTTTGAGCGAGTCAAGTTTCCCCTCCGACTGGAAAAAGTCACTGGTGCATGCACTGAATAAAGTCAGCTCGCCAACAGCCTTAACTGACTATCGTCCGATCTCTCTTCTTTGTTTCCTGTCCAAGGCGCTGGAGTGGCTAGTGCACAGACAAACCTCGGAGTATCTTGAGTCGAGACTTTTCCTCGACAACTTACAAACTGGTTTTCGCACTGGCCACAGCACACAGTCCGGCTTAATTAAGCTGACTGATGATGTCAGGCTTGGAATAAACAGAAAGAAAGTAAAACTTCTACTTCTTTTTGACTTTAGTAAGGCGTTTGACACAGTGTGTCACGCCAGACTACTCAAAAAGCTAACCTTCTTCGGCTTTTCTAAGCAGGTTATCCGCTGGTTTGCCTCATATCTCACAGGCAGAAAGCAGGCCGTCATTGGTGACAATGACGAACTCTCCACATTTCTACCGCTAAACACGGGAGTACCACAGGGGTCCGTACTGGGACCACTATTATTCGCATTGTACATCAATGACATCGGCCTCTGCTTGGACTCGGACGTATCTCATCTCATCTACGCGGATGACCTGCAAATTTACAGCCAATGCCACCTAGAGGAGCTTGATTCCTGTTCCGAGAGGATGAGTGCTAATGCCGAAAGGATAATGGGCTGGGCTGCGCAAAATCATCTCAAACTGAACGTACTTAAAACTCAGGCGATCGTCCTGGGCTCCTCCTATTATATAAACGCTCTTCCTTCCACTGCTAACACCTACATTAAAATAGGAGAGGCCCAGGTTGAATATCGGTCGATAGTGCGTAGCCTGGGGCTAGTGCTTGATTCTAAACTCACCTGGAAAGAGCACGTTACACAACTGTGTAAACGTGCACACTCTCTCATGTACAGACTGTATTTTTTTGGAAAGAGCACTGGTTTCGAGCTGCGCAAGCATCTTGTGCAGGCTTTACTTTTCCCCATCATCGACTATTGTTCATTGGTATACTGTGACCTCTCACAAGAACTTGACACCAAACTACAGAGACTGGTGAACACAGGAATACGTTACATCTATGGTATAAGGAGGGACGAGCACATCGCCCCCTACAGGCGTGAGTTGCAATGGCTCACCACCGCCGGACGTAGGAGGTACTTTACGGCCTGTTTTCTAAGAAAACTATTCAATACTGCCACTCCATCCTACATCTTGGCCTTTTTTGACTTCCACGTTGCACTCCGCCCAGTGAGGGGCGAGGTGACTCCCCTGGACATTCCCGTTTTCGCCACAGAGGCGCTGAGGAATTCATTCCACGTAAGCGCCTCATATCTCTGGAACTCATTACCAGCTCATCTCCGTAACATTGAATCAATACCTCTTTTCAAACGTCGGATCAAGCAACACTACCTCAATCTAGAGAGAATCTAAATAGCCGTCACGAATCCAGCTTGCACAACATTTCTCACCCCATGTACAACCATGCATACCACACTCATTTCAAAGCACTTAGTCTCACACCATCACTCATACATGCATCCTCATTTTTCATTTTAGCTTCTAATTTTTAAGCTATATTTATCTGTAAAAATAGTTAAATCTGTATCTGTAAAAATATTTTTGTAAATACCTCTATATTATATATCTTCTTACTCTTTTTTTGTATAACATAATGTACAGACAATAAATCTAATCTAATCTAATCTAATCTAATCTAATCTCTCTCTCTCTCTCTCTCTCCCTCTCCCTCTCCCTCTCCCTCTCCCTCTCCCTCTCCCTCTCCCTCTCCCTCTCCCTCTCCCTCTCCCTCTCCCTCTCCCTCTCCCTCTCCCTCTCCCTCTCTCTCTCTCTCTCTCTCTCCCTCTCTCTCTCTCTCTCCCTCTCCCTCTGAGAGAGAGAGAGAGAGAGAGAGCTTGCCTGAACTGGCAAGCTCTCTTATGCCGTCACCTTCTTGGCTAATTTTCTTGGAGGAGGACGGCTCTAGATCGGCGATATCTTTCTTTTTCTATCCGGATCTTTCTAACCTCACTTTTGGATTTTGACAACCTCATCGATCCTCGATCTCGTTCGGGGGCCTGCGACATCTATGAGTCAAGGTGTTAATCCGGTGCTCGCACAGTCGATAACTATAGCGACAACAAGCAGCGATGAGACACTATTCCCAGCTGTCAAAAGGAAAAGAGGCTATGACAACAAAAGCGAAGACGAACAAATGAGTGACTACAGCGAAGACGGTGCTTCGAATGCTAACCAGGAGGATGATACCAGCAACTGCAACTCCGGTTCTTCGAATACATCCGCGCTGTCTATTAGTCAAGTAAACGCGCTTATTGATATAGTAAACCTCAATTGCGATGCTCTTCTAACGTTTATCGGTAATGAAAAGTTACCTCCGGCGAAACTTAGACTGCAAAATGTTGTAAAATCCGTGAACGAAACGATCATTAAAATCTCTTGTGCATATATTAGCAAATTGTCGGCCGATGCGCTCGCTGGATCTTGTATCAATACTCTGTCAAGCGCATGTAGCAATATCCAGCGTCTTACTAATGACCTTGTAGACAATACTCAAGGTTCTGGGCCTCTAAAGAATAGGTCTTTTGCTGCAGTAGTCTCTCGCCGTGTTCAAACTCCATCTGCTAAAGTTTCACTCACTCGTGGTAAAGCGTTCTCAATTAATACTTCGGAGCGTGTAATGATTGGGCCAATCGACAGAGATAACCCGGCTTTTCCCTCCTCCATGGAGACTAAAGCCGCTCTCCGCAAAATTATTGATCCGGCTAAACTAAAAATTAATGTTCAACGCGTATCGAATGGCCCTCACAGCTCGGTGCGTGTCGAAGGTGATTCTTTGGATGCCTTGCGTAAATCAGCTGATCTCAGGAAAGTCGGTCTTGAGGTTAAACGGGAGACCAAAATGAACCCGCGCCTAATCGTCCATGGTATCCCTGTTGATTTAACGGCCGATCATATAGCTTCCTGTATTGTTAGTCAAAATTTACCGGACGCGTCTAGAGAAGATGTGAAACCAGTTTTTCTATATCCAGCAGGGAAAAAGAAGCATAGGTCTTGTGTCATCGAAACGAATCCAGAATGTAGACATGCGTTACTTAAGCGTCAAAAGGTTCATATAGATTGGTCAGCTTGTCGTGTCGCTGACCACGTAGTAGCCAAGCAGTGTTTTAATTGTCAGCGTTATGGTCATATAGCGAAAGATTGTAAAAACGATACGTGCTGTGGGTTCTGTTCTGGCGGTCACGAAAGCAATTCATGTAAGTCTAAAGCGAATCTACGTTGCATAAACTGCGTAACCGCCAAATATTCGAGCACGACTCATGCGGCGTCCGATCAGGCTAATTGCCCCCTTTTGCGTCGACAGATTGAGCAGAAAATGAAGCTTATAGATTTTGGCCAATTCTAACGCAGTCAGTTACTTATTTTAATTAACACGACGTTGACGTAAAAGTTGAAATGTTTACTGCTCTGCTGCTGAGCCTATACAACAAGCACGCCCCTTACCGTACTTTTGTAGTGAAGAAACGGCCCACGCCCTGGATGACTTCCGAGTTGAAGTCACTGATCAGAAAACGTAATCAGGAGCATAATCGCTTAAAGAAGTTTGGTGGGCGTGATGAGTTGTATAGACGCTTTCGTAACAGGGTAAAAACACTGATCAGAAATTCAAAAGCTGCCTACTATCGTAGCAAACTGGGGAATTGCACGGACAAGCGTGAACTGTGGAAGATAATTGACGAGATCACGCTGCCAGTTTCGGTAGACAAGCTGAATCAGCATTTCATCGGTAGCAATGATGTGGTTCCCTTGCGTGATCTTCGTCCCTCGGCCAGAATCTCACCGGAATCTCGTTTCTTCTTCAGGCTTGTTGAAGCTAAGGATGTTCTTGACGCTATCCTGTCAGCCCGCTCTAATGCTAGGGGACCAGATGACATCCCGCTTAGTTTTCTTCTGCGAACGTTACACGTTATTTTACCATGTCTCGTTGATATCTTCGACTGTTCACTTCAGTTCGGTATTTTCCCTGCTAGCTGGAAGAGCGCTATTGTGCGCCCTCTCCCGAAGTGTAGACAGCCAACGGTTGAGGGTGACTTTCGTCCGATTAGCGTTCTTTGCGCTCCCTCAAAAATACTCGAGGCGGTCGCCTACAAACAGCTGGACGAGTTTATTGCAGCGAGCGACCTGCTGGACCCATTACAATCTGGGTTCCGCAGCCATCACAGCGCTCACACAGCCCTTATTAATATCGTGGACGGGCTCAGAATCGGGGTTGATAAGGGTGTAGTTACTCTCCTGGTTGCTATAGATTTTCGCCGCGCCTTCGACTTGGTTAACATTTCTTTGTTGGTCGACAAATTAAAATATCTAGGCTTCTCCGATGCGTCTTGCAATTGGGTGCACTCTTTCTTAACCAATCGTTCACAGGTGGTTGCATCTGAGTTAGGCGAACTATCCTCCTCTCTGCAGCGTTGTTCGGGAGTACCTCAGGGGAGTCTCTGTGGTCCACTCTTCTTCTCGCTTTTTGCCAACGATGCACCTGCAGCTTTACTTCACTGCAAGTATCACTTGTATGCGGACGATCTTACGATCTATTTTCAAGGTCCTATTAAAGATGCACAATATATTCTCCAAGCAGTGAACGATGACCTTGCACGGCTGGAGGCGTGGGCGTTGAGCAATGGACTGCAGATTAATGCCTCCAAAACTAAGGCGGTATGGTTTGGCTCTCGTGGGTTCATGGGTCGACTCCAGAGATCGGGCCCGCCACGGCCTACAGTTGGCGGTCAACTCATCGAGGTTTGTGAATCAGTAAAAATCCTTGGTGTTTTTCTGGACAGTACGCTATCATGGCAGCCCCAGTGCACTGAGGTATCTAAGAGGTGCTTCTCTACTTTAGCCCGTCTTCGTCGTTGTGCCGAGTGTATACCTCAGGATACCAAACTGATGCTTATTAAATCATTTGTCTTCCCGCTTCTTGATTATTGCTCGGGCCTTTTCCTCGATTTATCAGGCGAACTTACTCTTAAATTAAGCCGTTGTAAAAATGCTGCGTTGCGATTCGTCACCTTCACTAGGAAATCCGAGCATATCACGCCGATTTATCGCAAATTTAGGATTATGCCGTACCAATCCCGCAAGGATTATGCTTGTCTTTGCCTTCTGGCGTCTGTGCTGGCTACTCAGCAACCCAAATACCTTGCGGACAATTTTGTTTTTTTTGACCCGGAAGAAATGGGCTCGAAGCGTCGGTCCTCTTTTGAGCTTAAAGTCCCGTGGGCTCGTACTAGCTGCTATCAGCTCTCGTTCGCAATCCAATCGGCTAATCTGTGGAATGCACTACCGGCAAACATTCAGGCCCTTTATAACCGACCTTGTTTCAAGAATGTGTTAGCCAATTATATTCTGCATACAATATTTGCGACCGATGCTAACGATTGTTAACTTATCTATTTGACGGACACTTCGTTGGGATCTTGCCTTTGCGATAATCGATGCGTTTTTTTTTTGTTAATCGCGATTTTACTTTTACTTTTAGTCTTAGTTACTTCTTTGTTTTTATTTACTTAGATTTGAATCGCTGCGCTCAATGTCTTTTTTTTATTTTTATTTTTTTGTTTTTTATTTTATTTTATTTTATTTATTTATTTATTCTACTTTGTACATATTTTTTATTCATTTATTTACTTATTTATTTTAATTTTATACTTTATTTAATGTTCATGGGTCGACATTAACGTCCTCCCATTATTTTTGACGATTGTTGTACTGCGCATCTATTTTTCTGTATAGACCTTTTTATTGTACATGTGGTGGCTACATGGACCTCTGAGTTCTCAGCCTCAATAAACTACTTCTACTTCTACTTCACTGCACGTACACACCACTCGCGTTATGCGGCACTTTTAATCGTCGACTTGCGTCGACGATGTCAGCACGTGAACTGACACGATTTGCGCACGCTCTCGCGAACTGCCGCGCCACATGCTTCACGCATCTCGCGGGCCCGCTCACGTAAGAGCCGCGCTGATTGGCTCACGGTCCGCGAGAGCCGTTGAGCCTCGCGTTGCAGTCAGCCGATAGGCTGAAAACCGCGAGACGCTGGCTCTGGCTTCGCGCGCTATCCCGCGCTCGTGTCTCTGCTTGCTGCGCCGATTTCTCAGAAATAGCGCGGCAGGCTCGACGACAAGCTAGCCCGGCGCCGCTTCACCGAAAACAGTGTGGCTCTCGCACTGTTTACGTGCGGGCTTAGACTCGCCGAATCGGTCGGAAATTTCCCGACTCGACTCGGCTGCGACGTACAACGTCGCACTCAGATAACACTAATCGCAATTCAACAAACGATGTATCCGCACCTTCGTTAATACCCATTGCATATATTCGCTGTAAAAAAGACATTCTAAATTTTTCTTTAAGACTTATAAGCAAGCTTCCTAAAAGTAAAAAGTCGCAGAGATTTCCTCACATGTTTATCGCCGAAATATAGGATTATATATTACATCAGAAAAAATTATGGGGATTTTTTACGAATACCTAAATTATCCATAGGCTTGGATGAAGAATGTATAAATTAAGGCGGAATCGCCGATATACCTATAAAAAAACTACTGTTGGTCAAATAATGTCTATATATTGCGCGTAGCGCAAACACGTAAAAGTCTTAGTACACAAATAAGTAGTAATATTACAATTATATACAGATATTAATATAATTAAAGCATTTACCTTGTGAAGACATCCTCGGCAGTGTCGACGATTTGATTGCTGGTTTAGTGGGCTTTGAATCGGCTAGTGAACAAAGAAAAATGTATTTAATATCATGTTGTAAATTGTAATACTAATGCTGCTGTACAACTAATGTAATTTTAATATTTTAATATAGTGTAGACAATATACATAGCATATAAAAAGCTCAGAGGACTAACAGCCTGTATGGTGAGCTGTTTTCAGAACCGCCTATATAGCAAGCCGCTTTACGCCGATTAATTTTCTTCGATGTTTTTATAGTGATCCTGTATGTTTTGAAAAAATGTACAGGACTACCAAAATAAAATTGCAGACATTTAATCACATATAAATTAAAAACTAGCTTGATAAATTATTAAACTATGAACTTAATAAAACCACTTATGAGCAGTATTTATATGGTACACGCAAATTGCTGGTGTCATTGGTATAAGAAGTTAAGGGGACACACCACTTTAAAACTCGAAAAAATAATTATTTTTAATTTCACACAGATAAGTTGGATTTATTTAAAATTTTGTATACATACGTAACACAACTTTATCTTTATTTGAGAAGTTTCGGCCTATCAAGTCTTAATGTACCCTAATGAAAAATCAAACACCGAGAAGCACTGTCCACACAATTCCAGGACAATGTCTCGTCAATTCTCAAATAAAGATAAAGTTGTGTTACGTATGTATAAAAAATTTCAAATCAATCCAACTTATCTGTGTGAAATTAAAAATAATTATTTTTTCGAGTTTTAAAGGTAATGTGTCCCCTTACAGTCGCGGGAGCCGATATATCGGCTACCTAATTTTCTTTTCTTTTAACTCAATATCTTTGCAATATCATGCTTGACTCTTGGATTTTTTGTATTTTCAGATATACATAGCCTTACTATTTATAATGCTGATGATATTTTATAAATTTATAATTATTAATTATTATTATAAACAAAAACATACGAAAAAAGGGAGTTTTCAAGAATCTAATTCGTTAGCGGGTAAATATGATTGTGAACATGTACAAAAATTACTTGGAAATCATTAACTGATTGTTCTAGATAACATTAGTATCATCGTATTAACAGAAAAATATAATTGCGGATTCAAGATGGCGTCCGAATTGATAAACAAATGACTATTTTTTCTTTGCACGTGCCTTTACGTGTATCAATATACAGGGTGATTCAAAAAGACCGGGACACCTGCGTAACTCCAAAAAAACGTTTTTTACAAAAAAATGCTTCAAATAAAAGTTATAGGGTTTAAAAAGATGCACTTAACGGTGACCTCGCGTTTGACCTTGAGGTCGAATTTCAAGGTCATTTGAAGGTCAACTTAGTTTTTTTAAATGGAAACCCTATTTTTTGACAGCGGGATTAGAAAGAGCATAAAATTCTACGTTCAAATATACCCCTATATTGTGGGGGCAGAGTGACCCCAGAGGTCATACGATTGTTTTCAACATTATCTTGCGCTTTATCATCTGTGGTTGCAGATCTTGGTCTTCCAGGAATCGCGCGATTTTTATTGCTTCCCGTTTGTTCGAATCGTCGAATAGTACTTTCCACCGTCGATTTTGAGATCTCGTTACCTTCATTGCGGAATTATTCATTAAATAATAGTCTCACTTCTGCATATGATCACCGGTGATTTCCCCAACCACGCATCATCAACAGTGATACCCTTTCACGCTCCGTCAATTGCACCATTATCGTGAAGTCAACAGTAGTAATACTAAGAAGCCAGCCTAGGAAGTTACGAAACAATATTAACAACAATACTAATGCATTCGGAGGGTAACAAACTATCGTACCTACTAATACAATCTCTTTGTCTTTGGGAACACGAACAAAATATTGACTTAGCAGCACTATTTATTGTAGCAGGATATAACACAAAAACAACTTATAATGCTAGGAAATCATTCCATGCTGGAACGCCATGCAAGTTGATTTTGAAATCAACTGTATCACTTTTCAAGTCACTTTGACCCTACAACATGGAAGTATATCCGAACATAGAACTTCATGCTTTTTCTACTCGTATCATCAAAAAATGGGGGTTTCATTCGAAAAAATTAAATTGACTTACTAATGACCCTGAAATTCGACCTCAAGGTCAAACGCAAGGTCACCGTTAGGTGCATCTTTTTAAACCCTACAACTTTTGTCTGATAATTATTATTGAATAGGCGTTCCGTGAAAGGTATTAGGTCACAGTGCAAGTTAATGTTGAAAACAATCGTATGACCTTTGGGGTCACTCTGACCCTGCAACATAGGGGTATATTTGAACGTAGAATTTTATGCTCTTTCTAATCCTGCTGTCAAAAAATAGGGTTTCCGTTTAAAAAAACTAAGTTGACCTTCAAATGACCTTGAAATTCGACCTCAAGGTCAAACGCAAGGTTACCGTGAGGTGCGTCTTTTTAAACCCTATAACTTTTATTTGAAGCATTTTTTGTAAAAAACGTTTCATTGGAGTTACGCAGGTGTCCCGGTCTTTTTGAATCACCCTGTATATATATTTTTTTTATTTTTCTAGATTTTTGAAATTTTTATGCTACGTAATGTAAAGGTTTATTTTATATAGGAAATTCAATATGACGGATCTAATATAGCGACTCTACGATTTCATTATTTTACATGACAAAAAATACTGATTATTTTCACTAGCTATAAATCATGAGGTTCAGCGACCTCAAAAAAAGAAATAGTACATTAACGTTAAATTTGTATTGGTTATATAATAACGTGACTGAAATGATTGATACGACTATAAGGAAGGTTTTCACCATATATGAGGGGTTGTTTTTATATTTATCAAATTTGTGACATCAGATTTCAATTCTACATTCAAAAATACATTGGAAACATACATTGCACTTCCGTAACCATATGAATTGAATTTTATGATTAAAAGGGTGGTTTTCACCCCATTCAAGGTTTTTTTTATATTTTTAAAATTTTGTATATATCAGATTTGAATTCTGCATTGAAAAATATATTGACAACATATATTACACTTCCATAACCAAGTGGATTGAATTGCGTGAAGGAAAGGGTTAAAGGTCTCAAAGGCTGTGCAGTTTTGATTTGGCTGTCTCTATTTAATACTTTCAATTGCGGAAAAATATTTACTAGGTATATACCTTTTAATCAATTATAAATGCGTACATTTAAATAAAAATCTACAAAATATAGGTTAAACTTAAGGTTAAACATAATTACAATCAAAGATCCTCCCCCTCGGTGGGTGATGATCATATGCAACTTTTGATTCTTTTCAAATAATGATGTTGATAGCTGTGGTGGCTAAGGCGTAGATCAAACGCTCGGTTTTTTTAATACTTATAAATTAAAGAAATATATATATTTAACGGTATGTTTTGTAGATTTAAAATCTTTTTTTTTAGATTTTATTTAAATGTACGCATTTATAATTGATTAAAAGGTATATAACTAGTGTATATTTTTCCGCAGTTAAAAGTATTAAATAGAGACAGCGAAATCAAAACTGCACAGCCTTTGAGACCTTTAAGTTCTTGTATCAATGACACCAGCAGTTTGCTTGCACCATATAAATACTGCTCATAACTTGTTTTATTAAGTATATACAAATTTTCCATATACCGCGATACTATAAAAAATCCAAATTAAAAGTATTTGTTGAGAATAATTTAATATACACAGCGCGAATAGATAATGTGATAACAGTTACAGGCTTTTTTAAATGATTATTAATATGTATAACTTTAAATAATAATCTACAACATATAATTGAATGGATATCTTTCTTTAACTCATACGTATTAAAAAAAAATAATAAATAAAAAAAAAACGAGCGTTGGATTTGAACTGGAGCATTCCAAAAGGTAGCGTGGCACCTTAGTCGACACAGCTACCAACATGGTTACTGGAAAAGGATCAAAAGTTGCATATGATCATCAATCCCCCTGTAGAAATTTTCATTGTGATTATGTTTAAGCTTCAGTTTGAGCTACAGTTATTTGTGTTTAATAAAAATATCGTGATTGTCGCAAAATTATCCGTGTCGTAGAATGGTATAAGGAGAGTGTGGGTTTAGGTTATTAAACCCCATTAAACCCCAAGCTGAATCTAGCTAAGATAGCCTCAAACTAACTATCGTATCCGTGGCATCACTAAAAAAAAGTTACCCGTGTTTTTTCTTTTGACATTTGCGATTGTTTATAAAAATTTATTTCAACAAATTACTACAAAATTATTTATTTTGAAAAACTATTAGCGGTAGTCGATTTTTTATTAACAATTGCAAATGCAAAAGAAAAAACAAGGGTAATTGTTTCTGTCATGCCACGGATGCAATAGTTAGTTTAAGGCTACTAAGTAGCGCCTAAGCCACTACAGCCACCGACAGCATTATTTTGAAGTGATTAAAAGTTGCATATGATCATCGCCCTCCTGTGGGGGCTTTGGTGCTGCCAGGTTTTAAACTTAAGTTAAAGGTTTAGTTAAAGCTTAAGTTTAAAATGCTGTATGTTTGATAAATGAATATTTAAGAAAAATATCCTGAGTGGCGATAAGTGGTGCGACTCGTAGGACGGTAAGTATAGGCCAGTATATAAAATTTTGTTAATAAACGTATGTTATTAGTATTAAGAGTGGAATGCAATACTTACAATTGACTTATTTTGTTATTTTGGTAATAAAATTTATAATATTAAACATATCAATGCGATGCCCATTATATACGCATATTACCTCCGAGGTTATTGTAATAAATTAGTTGCCAAAATGGCAATATTGTACATATTTTTAAATAATATTCAATTGTTTTATCGTTAAAAAGAGATAGATATAAAATAAGGCATTGGATAATCAAATGCTTTTCTGCTACGCGAGAACACGCGAGAACGCTGGTACAGGCGCGTGTTCAGGAGCTGTCTGTAGGTGTGAATCATCGAGTTCAGTGTTTCTGTGGCGGCGCCCCGCGTAGACAAAGCGAAGAACTTTAATAAGATCACATCCGTTGACTGGTGGGGGTAGGCTAGTCGGTCCATCTCTCTTTCTTACACCGTGATCCAGACTTAAGAAATTGAGTGCTAGCCTAATCTGTAGATAAGGGGAGGAGATTTGGGAGAAGTAAGAAAAGAAAGCTTACTTTCTATAGAAACATTCAACAGGATACACCATCAACATTCAAGCCATTAGCATAATCATCTACAAGGAGACACCAACAGTCATCTATACCAACAGAAGCAACAACAATCACTCCAAGAACCATGCCTGATACGCTTTCTTCAGTACCCAATCGAGGAATCCAAGGATCACTGCAAAAGTTTCAACATATGCCACGTCAGCACAATTTGCACAACCAATAACGCTTATATCAAGATCTGGACAAAAATTATAATCAAGATATGTAGATGCTGGCTCGATACAAAATAGGACATTTGACATTTGAGATCAAGGATTACAAGAATTTCTGGCTTGTAAAGCTTGTGATAAAGGTGTCAGAATTAGTGAAGTTGATAAAAGAAGTCTTGATTTCAAACTATCAATCACTTGCACCGCGTGCCACAAAGTTGTTTTTTTTGCCTCCTACTTTCAAGGATCTATTTTCGAGGACTTGATCGACCCTGACTTGCTTGAGAGCGGCTTTGGAGGTTTCACACAGCAACGAAAGCTTCAATCAATCTATCTGGAAACTCCCCTTCAAGCACAGTTTCAGTAGCCTCACAGTCTTGGTAATTCAAGTCAATCAATTACTTCAATGATGACAAAGCCGGAATTATTGAGGTGATAAAGGAATTTAGCGTCCAATCAGGATCATCTGGAATGAGACAATGAACTGGACTAAGAGTGTGAATCAAAAGCATTCATTGTGGTCTGACAAAAGACGAGCATAGTTTACGCTAGAAACACGTCGTACTGAAAGGCAAAAAAATCTTCCAGTTGATAATTTGTACTCAGCTAGAGGACACTTAACTCTTTTTACACCTATGATATACCTACTTAACATTGCATTGGAATAACTAGAACTCATCAAATACTTCATAATACGAGTAACACATCACTAAAACACGAAATTATTGCAGCACAGAATGACTAATGACTAATGAATGAATCGAAGGTGACCGTGCCGGCCCCTGTCCGGGGTCTTGCCGGTCGGGCACTCAAGTCCTCCCTACTAATAAAGGGAGTGTCCCACACCCTGCTCCTAGTTCCCACAAACGCGGGGCAGCGCACAAGAGATGCTCTGTAGTCTCTTCTACCGTCCCACACCATCTGCAAATAGCCTCCTCACAAATGTTCATCTTTGAGAGGTGATATCGCACGCCCCAATGTCCAGTGAACCAACCCATTACCAGCTTCAGTCTACCGCTGTTCAGGTTCCGTACTCCAGAGATCCATTCATCCGGTGTAACCTCGCCCACATGTCTTTTGGCCTGCCTCATGCCCCGAGAGGTCCTCCATTTATTATTAAGTACCCTTTGGAGCTATCCTTCGGCTGCTATGTGCACTTCACAGGCGGGGATCGCCAGCTCGCACTCCTTCTCCCCCAGCTTACAAGATCCTCTAGCAGCCAACCTATCCGCCTTCTCATGACCTGTAATACCTAAGTGTCCCGGCACCCAGAATAGTTTCACATCATGTCTGGCCGTCAGTGATGTCAGTGCCTGTCTACACCCCATGATCTCTCTTGACCCTATTTTTATCCCATCCAGGGCTAGTAGCACGGCTCTGCTATCCGAGCAGACCGTTATGGACCTCTGTGAGTTCCTCTTGTTCACCATCCAGCTCGCACATTCCTTAATGGCCCTGACCTCAGCCTGAAAAACAGTTAGTGGGGGATTAAGAGAGCTACCCTTCTTCCACGCTCCTGCTCCCACTCCGGTTTCTGTTTTCGAACCGTCCGTGAATCACACCACCCCATGTTCAGCTAGGGTGTGCGTTCCTCCTTTCCAGTCCTATCATCCTGGTATAACCACCTTGTAAGGTTTGTCGAACCGGATGTGTTCCGTTATTCTGTCCCTCCTATCCTTGCGATGTTGGGTAGTACCTCTTCTGTCAATTTCTTGCCCATGAAGTGCTTACCGCATCCCGAATCCATTATCGTTACACTCGTCCTAAGTGCTCCAATTTTTGCAACCTTGTTCAAGGGGGGCAGACCCAGAAGGAGCTCCATAGCAGCCGTCGGAGTAGTCCTCATGGTCCCTGGCAGCCCTACCATTACCATTCTCTACACCGTTTCTAGGGATCTAACATGTGTGTAGAGTTCACACTTGTGTCCCCAGACCAGTGCCCTATGTAGTAACCTTGGTTTGATAATGGACTTGTATATCCACCTCACCTTGTCTGATCCTAGCCCCCAGATCTTGCCGAATGCTCTTCTACAGGCCCAGAAGATGTTGATGGCCTTTGATCTCTCCCTGATGTGCGGTCCCCAATTTAGCTTTGATTCCATGATGACCCCCAAGTACTTCACCTGTTTGACCATTTCTATAAATTCTCCGTTTAAACGGAGTCCCTCAATTTGTTTTGTCTTATACCTAGTCGTGAAAAGCATAACGTTGGCCTTTTACGGGTTGACGCCCAGCTTCACCGACTTGCATCAAGTCTCTACTTTTTCGAGTGCATATTGCATCACACCCTCTATTACACCTACATCGTCCCTTCTTACCATTAAGACGATGTCAACCGCATATGCTTGTGTGTAAATACCCTCTTCATTTAAGACCTTTATGAGACCATCGACTATCAAACACCACATTGTCGGGGAAAGTACTCCTCCCTGCGGGCAACCTTTGTTGACCACGCCCGTCCATGAGTTCGTTACCCATTCTGCCTTTATTTTCCTATTGCACAGAACATTCCAGGTCCACCTATAGATGGTCCCTGGTACTCCATGCTCTCTCATACCTTGCACTATTGCCTCCCCGGTTGTGTGGTTAAATGCTCCCTCTATATCTAAGAAGGCCGCTAGCACTAGCCCTTTTTCCTCCATACCTTTTGCGATGAACCTCACTGTCTCCGCTGAAGCCGTGTCGACAGACTTGCCTGTTTGGTAGGCATGTTGCCTATCCTGCAGCGGGGCCTCTACAGAGGTACCTCCTTGATGTATCTATCCACCAGTCTCTCCATTGTTTTAGAAACGGTGTTAGACTTATTGGCCTAAAATCTTTAGTGCTTATGTGCTGTGCTTTCCCCGGTTTAGGTATAAATACGACCTTTGCCCACCTGCAATTCTTGGGTATGTACCCCATGGCTAGGCAGTCTTTAAACATCTTTTCAAGGGCTGGTATCGGAATCTTCCGACCCTATAGGAGCAGTGCTGGAAAGATTCTTCTTCCAGCCCTGTCGATTTTCGAACGTGTTGATGGCCCATTCGATCCTTTTCCTTTCTACAATCTTTCTGGCTAGACTCCAATCGAACCCATTTGCTCTCCATCGTTCCTTTGCCCTCTCTATACCTGTGTTACAGTCTGGGAAGTGGTCCTTGAGTAAACCCATTAGGGCCTCATCCTCGTCTTTCGCCCATTCCCCTCCCAGCTTAATCGTGTCTGCTTTCGGTCCCTTTGGGTTTTGCAGAATTCGGCATAGCCTGGCCGTATCCTTTAGACCTTCCAGGCTGCCACATTCATCTCTCCATCCTTTGGTCCTGGCCTTGACGATTTCCTCTTTATATTCGTCCCTCGCTTTCCTATATTTCTCCTTGTCTTGCGTCCCTTTCGTGTGCTTGGATCCATTCCAGAGCCTCCTCGCCTTCTTGCGCAGCCTCTCTAGGTGAGTATTCCACCACGGGGCTCCTATTGATACTTTTATTTTCCTCACCTTGCAGTTACTTATGTAGGAGCTGATTATTATACCTGTTATTTATCGTCTTTGCTCCCAGAACCGTTCAGCTTCCTACCTTCAAAGTGGGGTTCTGCCTGCCAAGCCTCCTCAATACCACCTCGGTCGTGAGCACGCCTGGGGTATATAAGGGGGCCCTGGTCAGCTTTTGGAGGTCGCCCATCTCAATTGCCTTGAGGAATACCTCTCCCACACGACCACTTGCCGACGTTGGCCTTCAGTCATTCCTTGTCCTTGAGGTCCCTGCAGTTAAAGATCTGAGTGAGATGAGCCCCCCCCCCCCCCCCGCCGGCCCCTCCGGGCCCTCGGTAATGTGGCAACCCTTCGAGTGGGTGCAGCACAGAAACATAAAATCATTTCATATCTTGTCATATACACTTCACAAACTGCCTACGCAAAAGTTTGGAAAAAGAATCAGATTCGTAGCTGATTCAGAAGCAGTCTGGCATCTGATTCATTTGGTGTCTCTAAAAGTACCGGTTAATATATATATACGTACAGGGTGTTATATTTTCACCGCATATGTTATATGCCAACGGGTAGAAGGGAAAATTCTAAGAATGACGTAACTTTGTAATTTTTCGATTCGTTGGGTAGTTACGGAGATAATCAAGCTCAAAGTCGAGTAAACGTGGCCGGAGGGGAAGTATACCCCGTTGGAGGAGCAGTCGAATTGCGATCGCCTGTGTTAAAGCACGTTACACCACGTTTATCCAACTTTGAGCTTGATCATCTCCGTAACTACTCAACGAATCAAAAAATTACAAAGTTACGTCATTCATAGAATTTCCTCCTCTACCCGTAGGTAATACCATATACGGTGAAAATGTAACACCCTGTATATATATGTGGGGGTCCACAGTGAGCCCGCGCGAAGCCGAAGGAAGTAGCTGCTGCAGCCCCGAGCGGACTTCTGACCTCGGCAGTCCATGTCCGACGCCATATTGTCCCCCGCCGCGCTCATCCGGCAACTGCTACGGCGTGGCGAACGGAGTTGGAGGAGATAGTTTTACTTCGAAATACACGTTTTATATTTTCTTACACGAGTGAGTTTTCTTTCCACGTCTCCCGACTCCTATCCGAAACAAGAAGAAACGAGGGTAGTTTAAATATATATATATTAAGGTGGCGCTTATTTCCCAAAGTGCTTGAATACCGGCTCCCGTTTCGGGAATCACTTGCATTTAGCCAAAAACGATTAATTCAGTAATAAAATGTAATGTAGCAAGTGTTTAACCCGTTTCACTTTTAAAAGAACATGAGTTTTTCCCTCTTACGTATTTAATACTGTAGCATTCAAGGATAGTCAAACGTCAATTTCCAATATATAAGATATATTTTTTCCAAGCGGAGGTAAGGACTATAACGGAAGCGGCAAAGGAGCTGCTGAGCAGAGGAAGGAGCTGCCAAACAGTCACCTTCTGCTCGGATAGCAGAGCCGCTCTGTTGGCCATAAACAGTATTGATATCACTTCCAAGGAAGTGCTCGGTTGCCGATAGGTACTCACGTCCCTATTGGCGAGAAACAAAGTACAGCTTCTATGGATACCAGGGCACTCTGGACTTCGAGAACATAAGAAAGCGGACAGACTAGCCGGAAGAGGAGTAAATAGGCTCTGAGCCAAGAAGTGCAACGTGGCAGTAGCTTCCTGTAAGGTCAAGAAGACGATTAAAGACTGACTAAAGAAACAGCTGGGTGGTAAGTGGCGAAGCGCCGCTGAACTTAGACAAGCGAAGAGTATTATAGGGTAGGACCCATCCGAGGAGTGGCGAATGACCATAGGGAGCCTGGGCAGAAACAAGTTCAGGCTGGTTGATAGGACACTGGAGAGTCGGGTACCATCTGTGCAAGATGGGACTCCGGGATTCAGGCAACTCCAGGTGGTGTAGAGCGGCTAGGGAGACGACCTCTCACCTACTGTGTCCAGCTTTTGTTGGGACGAGGCAGAGGGTATTGGGGACACCCTTGGTCGACAAGGAGTTTATAAGGTCGGCAAGACCGGCGGATATCTACAGGGTCGCCGATGCCATCAACAAGAGATTGGATTAAAGAAGAGTACTTGAGAAAGGAGTAAACAGATAGGCCAGCAGTAGGAATATTAGCACCTTAAATGGGTTAATATAAGTGTAACGAAGGGGGTTGGCATAATGGGCGCAAGCCTGAGTGCCTGACCTGCATGTCTCATAAATTGACAAGAATATCAATTTATAGGTAATAAAAGTCCTACAAAATGATCTGTGGTGGATTAAATTTATATTACTTGTTTACTTTTAATAAACAAATAACCGTCAATTTCGGTCTTTTTTTATATTTCACACAATTCAGTTATTTATCCTTTGAAATAATCGTAGTGCAGCTTTTAAGAAGGTTGCTGTGTACATAATAAGTGATAAAATATTTGACTTGAAATATTAATAACTTTTTGTTTAATTCTATTTGTTATCTAAAAAGATGTCTTCCAAAAATCTAATTTCCAGTTTTTCCAGGCATCGTACAGGCTACTTCCGCCGCTCCTTTTACTCGTAAAGAGTTGTAGTATAACGTACAACAAAGGAACTTTTAATTTTTCAACTGTTAATTGTTTAAAAATGAAGTTAAAAATTAAGCAGTTTAAATAATTAATTTTAAGCAATCATTTTTTTTAATTGAATTCACAAATCGATTAGTTTATTGCTATGATTTTTCCTCAAATTTACATACCTTATTTATTGCTCTACAATGCTCTGAAGCAAACATAAATTATTTTTTCGAATAATCATTATTGTTTTATGTCTTCATATTAAGAGCTCAAATTTACAGGTAGTCTACAGTAAGAGTTTAACTGTAGCGACATACATTTGAATAAAGTCAAATTTTAACATTTTGGTAAATTTATTCAATAAACCGGCAGTGTGGAATCGGTGCCACATCGGAGAAGGTGGGGGCGCATGCGTGCGCGCTGCAGCCACGCGGCAGAAACTGATCACGCGACTTCTATTTGGTAAAGTAAAAAATCGCGCTATCTGAGGAACTAATATCCTATCATGATGATTTTTTTTTTATTTGGGGTAGAATGAAAAAATTATAACAACTGGCGGCCTAGATGTTGAAATTATAAATTATTTTGGTAAACAGTTTTACATAATGCATTACTTTGAATTTACAATACTGTAAATAATATTTATATTATTTTGGTAATTATTTGTAAGCAAAAAATTAAAATAGATAAAATTTCATTTTATCTTTATGATAAATGTATTATTTATTACTTACATCTTATACAAAATAATTTTACAAACATTATTTACAATCAATTTCAATCGCATACTTATTTTCTAAATTACAATAGATAAACATACTATTCTACCCTACGCCTTTTGCTTACTGATACAGTCCTCGCTATTATCACACATAGCAAACTTATACAAAAAAAATGTATATTAATGCAATATGTAAATCTTTTTGGATAACTAATATGTATAATATAATCTTAATAATGATAATGTAATCTTTTTAGATAACTAATAGAATTAGACAAAAAGTTATTAATATTTCAAGTCAAAAATTTTATCACTTATAATGTATACAGCAATCTTCTTAAAAGATGCACTACGATTATTTTAAAGCAAAAATAACTAAATTGTGTAAAATATGAAAAAAGGCCGAAATTGGCGTTTTTTTGTTTATTAAAAGTAAACAAGTAATATAAATTGAATCCACCACGGCCCATTTTGTAAGTATTTTTAATTTAATGGCTGAAATTGTAGCCATTCTCTTATAACATAATATCCTGGTACCCTCCCCAAGTACTATCTGCAGAAAAACTTCCCCTTAAGGTTTTTTTTAATAAAGTCCAATGCGACTGGACTAGGTAAAAATTTCTGTTAGATACGTTCAATCAATTATTGAAGATTTGATTGATCGCGCGCTTATCGGGATGATAGAAATCGTGTAGCTATTATTGTATGTACAGTCTAGGCTAACATAGGATAATGCTGGTGGGGAGTACGCGTCTCTTCCGCTCCTTTCTATCGATAATCTGTCTAGAGATACATTAGTTGGTTCCCACTCTTTCAATCGACATGGTCATTGTAATTGTTCAATAAAGATATTGTTGTACTCAAGAAAGACAAGGACTTGTTTGGTATTGATCCCTCTAATTCCATCAATTTCCCATATTTGTTGACGCAGCAGTCCTTGCGACATTGGGTTGTGACTCTTTTTGTCCAGGAGTATCTAAATACCAAAGTAAAGATGTAAGATACAAATTCATTGTAGTCAATGAATAATTTAGAAGTGTTTCATCGAAGTACGTACGATATGGATATGCATTGGTTGGCGGTGATACTTATTTTTGATTAAAAAACACATCAATGTGATTGAAGAGGGAATGTAAAAAATTATTGACTGGTGCTACCTTATCATATCTCTTGTGGCACTATCATTAGCAGCAATACCTACATTCAGTAACATCTGCACACGTATACTGAGCATTGTATGCTGTAATATAAGATAATCACTGCTTCCGGGAACGATAAATTTCAATGATCCATTGTCGGTAATGGATGAAGCTGGTTTATAATGTATGAAATGAGAATTTTCCACTGATGTTTGTGTAAGCGGTAAAGTAAATGAATCTAGTTTTGATTTCTTCTTGTAATCTTTGTCGAAGGTGCCTTTTGCTCGACTGATGCGAACGTGCTCACATAAGCTGTATATACCTGCTCTCGAATATTTTGGTTGATTAAGCGCACTTTTCTGTAAATTTCTTCTAGCCACATCAGCATTGTACATATTTACCATGGCAGTCATTTTAATACCCACTGTGTAGTGTATGATTGTAAGCTTGACAAGAGACAAACTCTTTCCTTTTAACTGTTTATACGAGAAAAGCACTTACTACACTCTTAATACTTTTGCCAAGTAATGGCTCAATCCACGTGAATTTGCTAAGTATATCTATTACAACAAGTATATATGCATAATTATCGTTTTAAGTTTTGAAAGATTGCATGTCTCACAAATCTATTTTCCAACAATCGTCCACGTTACTAATAGTGTATTTCAATCTAGGTAATTTTCGTCTAGTGGGTCTGTGAAGGGAGTATACATTTTGACTACTAAACTACTTGTAAATGACATTTTTATTTTCTTTGATTATTTTGCGTGCACCAGCGTATCTAGCCTCGTGTCTAGTGTTTAAATATTGATTTTCATAAGACATGTTTAAATATTATAGCTAAACCACTTGTTATAACCGACCAGCAGGCTCTCTCGCACAAATCCCTGAACGCGCGCAACCAGATACACCGTCAATATAGCGTACCGCGCCAGTAGTTTCACGCCCGACCGCTAGGCGACAATGCTACCAGTTCACGCTCCCCACAGTAGGAGTGCGTCCTGGAAGGGGATATAAATGCGCCGGGCCCGGCGGTAAGGAATCTCTCTATCTCTTCCCATCTCCCCCTCTCCACTCAGATCCTGGATCTGGTAATAAGAACACGTGCTTAGACAACTTGTGCAGCTACCAGAACGCAGAAATATATCTGATTTTTATTTCTAGATAATTGCTTTGTAATTATTTCACCCCCCTCTCTCCGTCTGGCATGTCGAGACTCTCCTACGTAGCCCTGCGGGCCGAATTGGAGCTCACTCGGCTCTACCTCACTCGAGCCCACGGGGCAAGAGTTTTGGAATAAATATAAGGCTCCTCGGAGCCCCCCCTTCCCCCCTCTACAAGAACTGGGTGGTAAAGCCTTCACCAGGTTGAGCAGCCTCCCTTCGTCCAGACTCGCTCCAAGAGTCGGCCTAGAGCGCTGGCCAACGCCCGCTCTTCATATACCCCTACAGGCCGCTTATGTCAAGTGGCGCCCAACGAGGAACCAGACTTTAGGCGTCTGCCGAGAGAGCGCTCTGGCTATCCTCCACTTTCGACCACCCCAGCAGGCCCGCTTATATCAAGTAGCGCCCAACGTGTGGCCAGACTCAGGCGTCTACCGAGAGAGCGCTCTCGCTCTCCTCTGCTTCCGCCCATCCCAACAGGCCCGCTTATATCAAGTGGCACCCACCGTGGGGCCAGACTCGGGCGTCTGCCGAGAGGGCGCTCTCGCTCTCCTTCGCCTTCGTCCACCCCTACAGGCCCGCTTATATCAAGTGGCGCCCAACGTGGGGCCAGACTCAGGCGTCTGCGGAGAGAGCGTTCTGGCTATCCTCCGCTTCCGACCACCCCAGCAGGCCCGCTTATATCAAGTAGCGCCCAACGTGTGGCCAGACTCAGGCGTCTACCGAGAGAGCGCTCTGGCTATCCTCCGCTTCCGAGCACCCCAGCAGGCCCGCTTATATCAAGTAGCGCCCAACGTGTGGCCAGACTCAGGCGTCTACCGAGAGAGCGCTCTCGCTCTCCTCTGCTTTCGCCCACCCCAACAGGCCCGCTTATATCAAGTGGCGCCCAACGAGGAACCAGACTTTAGGCGTCTGCCGAGAGAGCGCTCTGGCTATTCTCCGTTTCCGAGCACCCTAGCAGGCCCGCTTATATCAAGTATAATTCTTGTGCCTTGTTCTAAAGTATTAACGCTCTCAGAACAATTTTTTTCACTTCTAGTATGTTTTTCAAACTACGATTAAAACTCTCGATTATTGATATTACGATAGGATTGCTAATAAGTTCAGACGGAGTGGCAGACGAAGCTATAAAATTAGCAAGTTGAAATCTTTGAATAGATTCATCCGTCGTCGTTTTTCTCTAAACAATATCCTCCACTAAATCTATAATATTTGATTGAGGTATAACACTGTTGTCAATGCTCACTGTACCTGAATTATCCCATTTGATACGATGTGGTACAGTTGATTTCCAATGACGAATCAATAAACGAGCTTTGTTCACGGAATCCTTGGGTATACTTGTAATAATCGCCTCATCGGTCAGAGGACTCAGTGTATTTTCATTTTCATTCTCTACACCACCGACCTTACCATCAGATAGATGTTCGTGATGTTCTAAATTTTCAAAGTAAAGATATCTCCTTAAAATTTGTAAGTACTCTTAACATTTATTTCGCTCATCTGTTATGCTATTTATAATAAGTATGTCATGCATTTCAGCATTAAGGCGTGATAAGTTATCAGCTTTTGTCTGCACGCTTTGCTCCAATCCATTAATAGATTCATTGGCTTGCTGTGCTTGCTGTTGCTTCTTCATTACACCAACATATGTCTCCTCTGGTACAATAATCATTTTGCGTGCATATTCCATATTTTCTTAAAACCCTTTTTCTTTGTTCTCCACGGTACTGCTGCTGCTCATGACGATAATTATGATGATGATACTTTCGCAGCCATCGCCGTACTCAGACTGGAGTCTCTACTGCACTATACGCAACTTTTATTAATTAAAACACAAGTTCTGAAACGAAATTCTTCTCAAGTATTATTTCAAATCTAGCAAAAGACATTCATGAGCACATGATGTACTAGCAAAATATGCTTCTTGCAAAATTTAGGATCTTTAGGATAGACTTGACGTGCTAGATACTATATTTGCGAGCGATCGCCTAGATTTTTCAAAATAAGAAGATAATTCGTATTCAATGAAACCACCGTGTTTGTGAAAAAGATTTTGCGTCATAAAAATTACACTTAAATTTTTATGATAACTTCATTTTGTAAATAAATCAAGAATGGCATGTGATGTTGCACTTTTCACGAGTGAGAGAATCACCCGAGCAACAGCCACTATACTCTAGAATACACGACGAAATTATATTCGGACTCTTCCGATCTCGATAAGAAAGGGGGGGACAGGTAGGTATTTATGGGACTGCCTGGCGTGGCACTTCGGGGAAAATAAATAATAACACTTCAATAATTCAATAATAATAACACAACACTCGTATATTATGTGAACCGTTGACCAGATCCCCAAACGGCGGATCGGTTACGATTCTCGATGATCACGTGGCGACGGCGTCGCCCAAGATGGCGGCGAACTCCTCCTGACTCGGCTCAGCTCTCCTCTGCAGATGGCGGAAGCCAGTGGCGCGACACTAATCTGAAATAATCCGAAAAGGTTGACGCGGATCCGCCTCTCACCGTACGACGACTGCTCCTCGCCTAATTCCTGTAAACGAAAGCCAAAAAAATGGGGAAAGGAAAGGGCTCAGTCAGACTGTTAACCAGTCAGTATCGGCGCGATCGATTGAGTTATAGTTTGCAACTTCCCGACACGGCTACTCTGGATTGGTTTCACAGTGGCGCAACCTCCTCTCCTAGGCTCAATTCGGCTAGACAGGCGCGATACTCGTTCTCGACACGGATAACTCCGTAATCCATCAACCGCTAGGTTCTCGCGACACCATCACCACAAACCCCGGGTTCGTACGCTAACTCGACGAAAGTATAACGGACGCGGCCAGTTCCGCACTAACTGGCTTTCAGTCACGGCAACATCCGCGTAAAAGGCTGGATTACGGAGAGAGAAAATCTTCGAAGCACACTCGCGACGCGCGACGACCAACACCTCTTACCACAATCCGCACGTGGTCAGGGACTGGCGCAACGCACTGGCACGACTCTCTAACCGTAGGAGTCTATTTCACGGGGAGGCGCAACACTTAGAGAGTGGTGTTCCCAGGAGGAGAACCACCAAATCCCATTTACGATTCGCGAAGACCACCACCTATGTATCACGAGCCCATATCTCACTATGGCGGCGGCGCAACACTTATATGGGTCGTACCTCAGACGGAAGACCCATAGGCAAATAATTATGGCGCAACCCAACACCAGATTCGAGGGAGAAGGACGAGGATTACTCACTCTACTGGAACTCTTTTAATGGCTTCCTTGGATTCGCCACGTGTTCTTTTCTGGAGCTCGGGGGTTGCGTCCAATCACACTGATGGTCCAGAACGGAATGGACGAGGAGGAAGCCGCTCCTCTGCGGGAGGCGAAGGCGTTCCGGAAGACTCGTCTAACCGCGCCCTCTATACAGGCGAGGCCACCCATGGTGTCCGACCAGGGGGACTAGGCTGGCGCGAATTACGAATTATTGCATACGTGGCATGGTGGTTGCGGCGCGCGCACGCGCCACCACGTGTTGCGTTGACGAACCCGTAAGCGAGCGCGTAGTTGCGCCTGTACAATGCTAGAGGTGTATATCAAACCTCATGGCGGCCGCGCTAGTGGTCTTTGCTCTCGCTGCGCGCGTTTCCCCTTCCTTTCGCGTCTAGTTCGCGCGTTATCTCTATTGCCGGAGCTACGCGCGCTACCTCCCTGCTCTCGCGGTCTCGGTTCGCGTGCTATAGCGTCACGAGGCGTACGGGCGTCCCATCTCCCTCCTATTCCCCTCTCGCGTCGATGCGCGGCTGGTGTGCGCGCGCGTCATTCTTGTTCGGCGCTCCGTACCCTGCGCATGTTCCGTATTCCTCCAGGAGTCGCCGCTACGACCCCTGGTGGGTCTCCTCGACAGAGCCATCATGGCCGTCGGTGTCGAGGAGAGCGGCGCGAGTGGCGACACGTGGCAACATTGCGCGGGGCGTATGTCGTAACCCACACCTGGAGAGCCACCGCTGTGACAGGCTCTCGACAAGTGAGGTTACTTTCGTCGTCGGCACGTGCACGTGTATTTTCCTCCTGTACGTCGGGCTGCATCGGAGGCGAGTTCTCACCCTCGACCTCGTCTGCGTCCGACGGCACGTCGCAGGCATTATTCGAAGATTCTCTCATCAAATCATCAACAATTAATAATTTTTTCTTCTCATTGTCTTGCGAGGAGTCTGAAGGTTGTGGTAATCCTTCGTGAAATCCAACATTTTTCTTGTCACTACCTTCTGGCGTGATTTCATTCACATGATTTTATCACATCAGTTTGTTTCCTTTCTCTGACCAAATTTCCCCCAAAATGAATTTAACGCGTAGCTCCGTCTGAGAACAAAATTTTAAATATTTAAAAATGTTTAGTTCAAAAGGAATTTTGGGCAGAGCTTTGTTACGTTTGACGTGGAACGTCCCATATATATATATATATATATATATATATATATATATGTATGTATACTAACCGTATGAATTTAGTAAAAAGTAAGCCGTGTGAATTTCGTTGAAAATTCAATCTGTCTCTAGATTATCGTCCTTTATCTCGGATGCTTGCATGTTCCAATCTCCACCACTTAGTGGCGCTCCAGGTGTTTAAGTTTCTAAGTGGTTCATACAGTTATTTCAGATAGAATCTAGAAATAAGGAACTGAAATTGCTAGTCGTAACACGCTTGAATGAAATTTTAAGCAATTGAATGCACTCTTAGATATGTTTAATAATTAATTTAAATAATATGTACGCAATGAGATATAAATCAATACAAAAGGATAAACATATTCTATTTTAATAATATAAAATATATTTTATATGTAATTAACTAGCGAAACTGATCAATTGAATATTTAGTCATACATAACAAAGTAGACAATGATTAATAGAAAATACGATATTTACAAAAAACAGCAAAAATCTACTTTTGGGATTTGGTTTTTAACTTTGCAAAGAATTTTTTCTTCTTATAATGGGTTTCAGGATCGTATTCTGCGGAAAATTTCCTAACAAAAAGTAAAATAAAAAAATCGATATTTTGAAATTTTAAAGGTTGTGGTAAATTTTTAATTTGGGCCTCTTAAGGCTTCCTGTTGTCGATGCTGCAACCGATATTGTATTTCACGACATATTACACTGTACGAAAGAAAAGTGTATCCTACAGTCTAAATATGCAGGCCTCTACTTGAGCTATACTTAAATATCTATATTATATTAAAGAGCTAACGTTTCCCGGCTCTACGAGTCTAAGGTTAACCTGGGTTTTCCAAAAGCTTAACCTTGATATCTAATTTGGGCCTAATACTTTTCGGCCTTATATTTTTGGAATTATATTTTTTTATACACATATATATCTTATATCTAATTTGGGTCTTATAATTTTATGTCTCATATGTTTTTGGGTATTATATATTTGCGCTTTATATTTTTGCCTTATTTTTGCTTCCTCCTAGAGGAAGCTCTGTAAATGTAAAATTTTCAGTTTCGCTAAAACTTCATAGAAACATGTTTTTAGCTGTTAGAAATTCGAATTACGTGTTTTTAGGAAATATGCGTATGGATGTGTGTGTATGTGTGTGTGTATACCGTGATATTTCTGAAACTACTCAGTCAATATCAATCAAATTTGACATACATATTTATTTTTGGATTCTGAATTCGCGAAAACATTTATTTTCTTTTAGTAATAAATCAAAAACAGATAAAAATGAGTTTTTTTTTGAGTCTCGTTTATGGCCGTTGAAAGGCCTTATTGCACTTGAAATTTTGGGAAAAGATAGATCTTTTGATTACCTCGGTTAAGTTCTTTTCGCAGCTTATAAGAACGCTTATTTAAAAAGATATTAAAATACAAATTCTTTGTCTCTCACCTTGTATACCCTGTATAACTGAAAATTATTATTGTTGTTAAACCTTATAACTTGCTAGCGAAAGCTCAGAATGTTATAACAAAATTCATGGTTTTATGAAGTTATGAGTTCTATTTGTGATATAAATTGCAATTCATTTTATAAAGAAGATCCGGAGAAAAAGAAATGCATTATTAAATTAATATACTTGAACGATACATACGAACAAGGAACAATAGATTTGTTTGGAAGAAGCTACGTGTCAATGAATTGGCAGCGGTTTGTTATACGTAGTTCTTATACTATAAGTTAATACTTTTGGTTCTTATATATTTTTGGGTATTATATTATTTTTATGCGTAGAAATATATTTTTATATTAAAATTTGTATTTTTAGCGTTTTGTCCTAGATCTGTTTAGGGCTCTTCAGCAATACCTTATACGCCATAAATGTTTATCATTTTACATTTAAATGAATAGAAAACTTTTGAAACATAAAATAAGTCAAAATAATGAAAAATAAGCTATAACAACTAAATTTTTGACTTGTTTTATGTTTAAAAAGTGTTCTATTCATTTAAATTAAATTTCCTTCATTCATACCAAAATTAGTGCTTTTAAGAGCATGTCAAAAAAATATCCAGCCCGAATGGACCGTACATTGTCCTAGAATCGTGCGGACAGTGCTTTTCGGTGTTTGATTTTTCATTAGGGTACATTAGGACTAAATAGGCCAAAAATTCTCAAATACAGATAAAGTTGTGTTACGTATGTATACAAAATTCTAAATCAATTTTTAAAAACTCATAAAGCATCCGGAGGAGGGTAGCGAGGCCCCCCTTCTGTCCGCGACGGGGCCCTGTCCAGGCGCCACCCGACACCACCATAGCCATCAGGATTTTCGCCGGTTGATAAAGCAGCTAGAGCATGTCGGCTAAACCGCCCCGGGCTCCTATCCTTACCAGCAGCCTGGGAGTGTCAGATCCCAGTTTATCTCACATCCTCCACCCTCAATAGCCGAAATCTAATCGCGCTGCAGCAAGCAGTGAGCTTCTGGTCAACCATGCTTTGAAGATCTACCTTCGTTTCTTGTGGTGAGTTTAAACTGATCTTCGTTTGGCTTTTGAACCGCGGAAGATATTTTATTTTTATCCTACCCTCTGCAGGCAGCACTATGTGCCTACTGCGAGTACTCCTCTATCCGCCACCTGAGGACGCGTCACATGGAGGTAAAGCCTCCCCCTCGTGGGTGTTACTTTTCTTTATAAAGTGATAGGTTAAGGACAAATCCATTATGGACTATATGGCACCGACTTGTACCATCTGTGTGGACACTCACACCTACTAAATCCTTCGCTACCGTTAGCTTTTGATTTTCAACGGCAACAGAATCCTCTCCGTCCTCCTTACCGATCCTAAGTAAGTTGCACCTGGCACTTTCTCTAATAAGTGCCCCCCGTGGTAACACCGTTTGAGTATTGCTTCGCGGGGGGACTTTGGGTAACCCTCTCGTCTGTTGATGTGGTCGTCATCACGTTTTTCTCTGTTTCTGTCACTTGAACAGCCGTTCGTCATAAATCTTCTTTGCCTCTTAGGATTGCCTCCGTTTTATGGCCTGCAAGCTCTAGATTCGCATTATTTAGCCACTTCTGTATTTTAACGATAGCTTCACTAGCAATTTCAGCTAACTCTTCTTTCTCTTTTGCAACCACTGCCAAAGCTATGTCGTTTGCGAATCCTACGATCATTGCTCCTTCTGGTAATTCTAGCTTGAGTACGCCATCGTACATAATGTTCCACGACGATGGGCCCAGTACTCACCCCTGTGGAACTCCCCCAGTAACTTTATAATTCACCGTGCCGTCCTCGGTCTCGTACAAGAGAGTTCGGTTCTTGAAGTAGTCTGACATTATTCTTCTTATATACGGAGAGACTCCTAGTCGCACTAGTGCTTCGTGAATTTTGTACCAATTTGCAGAGTTAAATGTATTTTTAACGTCAAGTGTAACCACCGAACAGTACTTTTTCGAACCGCTTTCCACCTTTTCCGCTTATGGCCGTCCGTGTTGTATTTACCACTAAGCCGATAGCATCTAATGTTGAGCGGCACTTACGGAAACCATAGTGCTGTTCCGCAAGCCCCTCTGCCCCTTCGGTTGTACATTCCATCCCAATGTAGTTTATGCGCTCTAATACTTTGCCCTGCGTATTGAGCATACCGAGCGGTCTGTATGACGACCCTTCTCCTGGCTTGCTACCCTTTGGTAGTAACACAAGCCTTTGCTGTTTCCAGTTTAATGGAAACGTTCCTTCTTTGCGGCAAGTGTTGTACAAGTCTATAAACTCTGCTGGATGAGCCTGGATGGCATGTTTCAATGCAATATTGGGTATGCCATTAAGTACTGGAACCTTGTTGTTTCCAACCCTCCGGCAGGCTGATAGTAGCTCCTCCTCCGCAATTAAGGGTGTATTATCTACATCTATTTCTTCTACCATAGCACATGGAATGTTCGGCTGATTTGGAAAGACTGTTGTTACCACCGTGCTTAGTACCTCTGGGCACTTTGGTGGGGGTATGTAACTTCTCTTGATCTTCTTCATAAGAATTTTATAAGTTCGGTCCCAAGGGTCTTCATTGACCTCATCTTGCAGCTCTCTTAGACATCTTTGTTTACTCTCTCTTATACACCTTTTAAGGTTGCGCTTAGCTTTCTTTCCATTTTTCCGCTGCAGTTCTCCACCGCATACATTTCTCTACCGATTCGGTAGAATTTCCTCCTTGCCCGTTGTTCCAATCTTCTAGCTCGATGGCAAACGCTGCGCGCTTGTTTGATCTTATCATTCCACCAATATGCTGATAACCATCTTTGACTGGACACTTTTCTCGGCATTATCGCGTCGCACGCTTTGGTGAGCTGGCCCGTCATTTGTGCAGCCTTGTCGTCTGCTGATTCCGTCAGTTGAATATTGTCAAACATCGTACAGAATAACTCCTTGTCGTACTCTTTGGTTTTTCATTCAATTCTTGTACTACTGAAATTTGTACATAATTTCTTTTTTGGTCCGCTTGGCTCTATTATTATAGCTAGGTGATCACTATTTGTTTAGTGATCACACACGATCCATTTGTGTACCTGCTTTACGAGGCAGTTACTGACAAATGTCAAGTCTATATATGACTCTGCATCTCCTTTTTGAACGTGGGGGTGTCGTCTTTATTCAGAAACACCACGTTTAGTAGCGTGAATGCCTCCAGTAGCACTCGTCCCCATTTGTTGGTTCTGCTACTACCCCACTCAATCGCTCATGCGTTAAAATCTCCGGCTATTATAGCTGGTTTTTTATTCTTAGCGTCTGGTACCAGCCGGTCTAGTAGCTGCTGAAACTGGTCTATTGACGCGCTAGGGGGGACATAGCAACTGTATACATATATGCCGCCTATTTTCGCTCTTACGAAGCCATTTTCCTTGTTTACCATCTAGCCCTGAAAGGTAAAGTCTTTGCATGCCCAGATTGCGGCTTTACCTGAGGCGTCCGATTCCCAGGATGGCTCATTCAGATCTTTGTACTGCTCACTGACAAGAGCAACATCGCCCTTGTGTTCTCGTACAAACTCACAGAGAAGGTCTTACGTAGTCTCACAATGGTTGAGATTTAGTTGAACTATTCTCATTATCCTTTCCTGATTTTTTTAACCGCTGCTTAGTAGGTTGGGCACAAGTAGCTACCACTGACATGGTTTATCGGTATATTGTGACTTTTTTACAGCATTTGTAGCAAGATTTGCTTCTATCCTGCGGATCGGTACACTTGATAGCGACGTGGCCAAAACCAAGGTATTTATAACACCTAAGCGGCCCCTTACTATGGTTTGACGAATGGATCCTACAATTGACCCAACCAATCTTAATTTTCTTTAGCTTTGCGAACTTAGTCGCTATTTCTTTCGACAATTGCACAACAGCTATCTGCGTGTCTCCGTGCGCTTTTCTCAGCGATTTTACGGTAGTGATCTCAATCGCGTCTCTTTCTCCTATTTCCCTTTGTAAAGCCTCCAGTACCTCCTCTTTTGAGGCAAGTATGTCGAGATCCCTTATTTCAAAGGTCTCCTCTTGCTGCAGTGTTTTTATTGTGGTTCCTTCCACTAGTACTGCTTTAACCGCTTCTTGGAAGTCTACGGTTTTAACTTCTTTTGTGCGTTTGAGCTCTATGAGGAGATCTCCCACCACCGTTTTGCGTATCTCCTATCGTATTTAGTGAAGGAGCAATTCTCAATGCTGGCAAAATGTCCACGTAGCTCCTTTCTTCCGTCTCCTTAATAATAAGAGCGTCCAGTCTGGTCGGTCTTGCCCGCTTCATTTTGTCTTTGTTGGTCCTATTCTGGATGTTCACGCCAAGGACCTTGTTGTTCTGCTTACTTGACTGTTTCTCCTTTTTTCGCCTTTCTCTTAACGACCTCTTGCCAAGTTGCCTCTTTCTCCTCTTTGTTACTCCTATCCTGCGGAGTAGTTAATTCCTTGCCTATCGTTCCTGGACGTTGGCACTGTAGCAGGTCATCCACCGCGCTGCACAAACTTTTATACATGACACTAATGCTTCGTGCCATGTCCTTGGTAGTTTTATGGACGTTATGTTAGTCCTTTACGAACTCTCTAAGTTCCGGGATCTTTTCTCCTAAACGATCCAGTTGGTCATTACTTCTTTCAAGGTTGTAGTCCGAGTTTGAGTTGCTGCCTGCTTGATTCACCTGCTCTTGTTCCGTCTGTATTGTCATTTCAGAAATAATCTTTATTGGACTACACTCCATGGCATTCGTTTCGCTACTCAGACTGCTGTTTTCGTCCGATCTCTGGGTAGGGAACGCAGTTGCTAAGACATTTTTTGGGGTATCCGAAGTCCTCAAGTTTGCTTTGTTTGTTGTACTAAGCATTTTTATTTTTATCCTCCTCTTCCATCTTTAGTCATCTACCTTCCACTGAGCTCTCTCCGCCAAGCTATGCTTCACGGGCGTGAATTCTCGCCTCATGCCCCAGCGCAAGTCTTCCTCAAAAAGCCTTCGGGAAAGGGGTTACGAGGTCCCCCCTCTGACAACAATAGGGCCCGTTCCGGGCGCCACCCGGCACTACTGCGATCATTGGGATTTTCTCCGGATGATAAGGCAGCTAGGGCGTGTCGGCGAAACATTCCCGGGCCCCTGTACTTCCCGGCAGCCTGGGAGTATCAAAACCCAGTTTATGTCGTATCCTTTCCCTTCAGCAGTCGAAGTCGAGTCGGACTGCGGCAATCGGCGAGCGCCTGCTCAGACATAACCTGAAGATCAAACCTTGTTTTCGGTAGTGACAGATCTTCAGTAAGCTGTTTGGTCCGCGGGAAATATTTTATTTCTCTCTAAACCTCTGTTTGCAGCAGTACGTACGTAGTACTATACGCTTACAGCGAGCGTTCCTCTATCCTCCACCCGAGGACGCGCCACATTGGGGTACAGCTCCCCCTCGCGGCCCGCTCGTGGGTGTGTGTGTGTATGTGTATGGAATTCCACCCAAAATGTGCCTTAATTCGTTTGAAAATTATAAATTTTTCATATTATCTAGGGAAAATATATTTTATAAGAAATATTTGTGTAAAAAGACGCACCAAAAATCCTAATTAAATTAAAATTTGGGATGACTCAACATTTTGATATATTGTTGAATGATTCTACCGTAAAATTAAGAGTGAGCACGCAATGTGAAAATTGCATAACATCGAACCGAATCAAGGCAGATTTTTAGTGCAATTACACATATATTAAAGCATACCTATACCAATAGTGTAGATATAATAGAGCTGTTTACAAGGGCAATGTCATTATCGTGGCTGTACTCGCGGCTCATTACCTTTACTGCTCTCATACAGTAAACAGCATGTGTCAGAAAATCAAAATCTTTCGACGTGCCAACATTCTATGTGAAATTCCATAACTATGAATATTGAAAGAATGCCAAGCGTAAGTAATATTCTTTTAAAAATTTATAAAGTATTCTACCATTCGATGGTAGCATAAGGTTGATTTTTATTATTTCAATACGGAATTATTTCCAGGATCGCATGCGACTATGACTTATTTTCTAGCTGTATATATGGATTTGGCAAGATCAAACCATGTTCAGAAATGCCTAATACAATGTTGCATAACATTGATGTAGAAAATAGCGAATAAAGCAAGTTTGTTTAGCAAAAAGAAATCTTTTCATTTATTACACTCGATATTTTTACTGCAAAATTTGATAAAGTTATTTTTATCCAGCGTCTGAAATTTAAATCTAGTTAGTGTTAATTAGATAGAGTGGGCATCAACGTTTACGGGTGAAATTTTCACTCTACTTAGAGAGAAGTTTAGGTGCTTTTCACTATAAAAAAGCTGTGTTATTTCGACTTTAAGCTAGAGGGTAAATTGACTCGCTTAGAGTGGTTGATTACTCTAAAAAGAGTGCGGGGCTCTTGCGGAAGTCTCCGTGATCATGAGTTTTGGTACTCGTTTCGGAGGCAGCAAGCTGAGGTGAATCAGCTTCCCTATGCGAGAAGAGAGTCTCCCAACTATCCGTTGAGGTGAAACCGACTGGGTTGGCTTACTCGCTAATCGCTCGCATGGCGACAGTAAATACCCAAGGGCAATTTTGATGCAAACTGCCGACGGTGGACAGAGGTTAATACCCTCATTATTAGTAATGAGTCATAGAATACAGAATTGGCTCAGGATATATCACGTTACCTGTTTAGGAGGGAAATGCAATATCCCAAAAAACTACATAACATCAATGTACTACTTCTTAATATTATTATAAGAATTTTCCAAATTATTTTAATCTTTAATTTAATTATAAAATAAAAATTCTTCATTTGCATTGTATTTTTGTCCTTATACTATATGTATTTACTAATAAGCAAGAACTTTACCTGCATGTTGTGGAGAATGTTGTTTCGGTGAGTTCATATCTGGAGGTTCATCACTAAAAGATACGGATTTCTCAAAGGACACTGATTTATCTGTAAAATAATACCCGAAAAGTCTTTTAGTAACAGTTATAAAATTAAACATAATAAAGTAAGTAAATACTTTCTCTATAAACATTAAAGCCATTTTCTAACCATGCTTGTAATAGTATTAATAATACATTAAATAATTAATTATATATAACTAAATACTTGTGAATATTCAACTAGATAATTTCGTGCTAAAATCCATATAAAATTTATTATATTTAACATTAGAATGGACAAATTTACAGATTTTTTTTAACAAAACAGAAAACCAATTCATTTTTAGTTGTAGATTAGAAATAAAAGTACATACATTGCGCAACATGAGTTACAACAATACTAACTTATATAATCGGCAAGCATAATAAAATCTGAATAAATCTCATCAAATGAGAAAAATTAAATAGTGATTTATAATAGAAATTTACATCAATAATTATAAATCCGTGAAGAATAGTAAATAATGCGCGCACCTTTGCCAAGTTTTGGTGGCTTTACATCGGTCCTTAAATAGGCTTCATCTGAAATTTTATATTTTTGTATAAATACACAGCTTAAAAATTCAAATATAAAATTGAAAAATTAAGAGTATAAATAATTAATTTAATTTGAATATAAATAGATAAGCTTTTTCTGTAGTTTGATAATACTATATAGCACTGCAGGTTTTGTTGCACTGCGTGTGCTACAGGAGAAAGCTATAAACCTAGGTAGCTTGCGATATTGTTTTAGAGGGTAATTGATTACCTCTCTGGTTAGATCGATGCAACGATCCAGTCTATCAAGAGTAACTTTAACCTGTGTGAACGCATGATTAATTTTACGATATTACAAATACAGTGCGTTTATTTATATTTTCAGCTGGTACACGCTAAAAAGACCAGGGTACAGGACCACTTTTAACATGAGTTAGTATGTATATATAGATATAAGGAATAGCATCTTGTTCCTTGCTGCTGATCCTGTTCCCCATGTCTATAATATACTAAACCATGTTAAAAGGTGTTCCTCTGCAAGTGTTCCTCTGTAAAGATTTTGGAGACATAAGGGCGAATCAACCTAGCTGACTTAGTAGCTTTACTTTTGTGCGATTAGAGTTCCCACAAACCCCGTTACAATATCAAATTCTATGTACAAATTTCAACATCAATATTTTAAATACCATAACCTTATAAAACCTTAAGTTTTCTGAAAAAATACTGAGCTTTAGTTAACAAGTTATATGGTTTAACATATTTCGATTTTTAACCATTTATTTTTAGAGGTATAAATTGTTTTTGAAAAATCATCTTTTTTATTGTATGAATTGAACGTGATACTCTTGCGTCAAAAAGTAGGCAATTTCAAGCTCTTTTTAATACAATATTGATGAATATATTGTACAAATATCATTAAAAAATATATATATATTTATAAAATCAATATGAGACTATAATATAGCCATAAAATGGTCAAAATCATAAAATAAATGTTCCCGAATTCAGAATTGTTAATAATTGTCTTTACTAATTTACTGAAGAAAAGGCTATTGAATGGTAAAGCGAAAAAATTCAATAAATCTGTAATGGACATGGCGATATATTTATTATCCGAAGCACACGTACATATATATTATTGGCCCGAAATTATATACGTAGCAACTTACTTAAAAATAGTACAGTAGCAAATACGTAAGAAAAGAATTCATCTTATGAAATATTTTTTAAGAACATACTAAATATCGAACATTTACGTTTGTATAGCAGTAAAGTTTTTATATGAAAGCCATAATAAAATCAAACTGGAGATATATACATATATATATACATACATATATCAGCCCCTCTACCTCCCTCCACGCCCACCCTAATCTTTATATTGGAAATATTTTGTGATAATGTTTACGTAAAAGTTTCTTTGAATAACGATCACATGGACTATCTATGTTTTGGTGAATCAACTCAATCTTTTCAATTAATACTATTATTTAGTGGTGATTATGGTGATGGACATATTGAGATTCTTGATTTCAAAAACGATAATATAAAATCTGAGATTCATATGATCAATAGCAAAAAAATGTAATTTAAAGCGTACATTGAAATTATTAGATTGTCATAGTGTTTATATCAATCAAGTTGAAACATGTTTATTTTGGTAATATGATAAACACTTTAGACATATGATTAGATACTATAATAATTGATATAGTTTTGCAACTTTTAGCGGGAATGTATAACATGAAAAACAAAGTTATTTGCAATTTAAAAATTGAAGGTCAGGTTTGTCACGTAGCACCTACTACATTATTACCTTTAAAGAATGAAGATCGCACTTGTGGTCAATTATTATACATTCTTAGATGTCAATTATTAGACAATTATTTTATTATTAGGGATTTTCAGTATAATAATAATTTCTCTGTAAACAAAAGAGATTTATTAATGTCTTGTATTATTATACCTGTAAACAAAGAAACCTTATTTAAAGTTTATTATAAGCACTTCTTTATTTACACATTTTATTACTCTTAAAGTTCTAAATTTTATCTATCTTCGTTATTCGCAAAATATGTGCTATCAATCTATTTCCTTTCACCAGGCCCTATAACTTTCTATATACCTAGCTATCTCTTTCTATCTACGTATCGGTGATTCCATCTTGTGATCATTATCTGAGTATTTACTTTACAAATGTGAATCAAAGAAATATTATTTTTTTACATATATTTATGAAGATACAAAATCCATAGAAAAAAGACTTCAAATTAATGTAACATTAACTGAAAAATATTGTACAGTCCGAACAAATGTTTTGAATAAAAATACATATGACAAAAACTTTAACTATTTGTATCAATTACACCGGCACACAAAATAAAAAAAGATGTCTGCGGTAGAAATCAGACCTATCTATCCTTATGTTTTTCGGATCGCTGAACTCGAATATAAGGTCAGTTTGGCATCATCACGTCAGGTTCAAGGTCAGTTCAAGGTCAAACTGAGAAGAATCGGTTAAAAATAATAGAAATGCCATATATTTATTTTTTTGGTCGTTGAATCCAAATCCGGAATGAGTTAAACTTCATCATGTCAGGGTTAAGGCCAGTTCAAGGTCCAACAGATAAGAAACAGTTTAAACCGATAAAAATGTCATATAAAAACTTTCCAAAAATGCAAGAAGATACCAAAAATTGTTAAAAGTCTTACTAAATTACATAATATCTTCTTTGTGTACCGAGCAAAATTACTTTCGTTTTTATTTTTTTCTTAATTTGATTTTTTTTTTCCATCAGTACTGAACTAGATGTCTTTCTTTACTACTTTTTTCTCTTCTAACGAACTCTTTTTTCTTCGAATGACGTATGCAATGGGTTTCTTTTTCTCTTTTTGTTATTTGTTTTCATGTCTCCTGTCAGCGTCCAGCAAAAATCTGCCATCATGTTGACATACCATTTTTCTTGATATCGATACTCCATTATACTTATATCTCGATGAAATTATTATATTATTATATAAAAGTATTCAAGATGGGAATGTAAGAAATGCATTTTATAACTCATCAAGCAACCCAAATTTATGAAATTCTCCAACTTGTATTGAACTAGTTCCTGATAGTTCTCACTCTTTATATTTCCTAAAAAATTCTAACGAACAGTTTTGAAACTTTGCCATTTTGGTCATAAATATTTTGTATTCAAATGGAGTACAAATTTAAGGACCATCAAAGACACGTTCTTTTAATTTAGCATCACTAAAAACACTAAAAAACGGGAAACGTTTCTCTTAGATGCAGGAAACAATCGCCATTTTTATCCAGAGCTTTGACGAACTGCTTCATGAGGCCAAGTTTGGTATGAAGTAGTGGTAGCAGATAGTTTGATAAGGAAATATATTATTGTCATGCTTTCCATATATTGGAAAGCATGACAAATATGAAGATCGAAATCAGGAAGAGAGAAGTAATGAAGAGACAAGGCACAACTATCAACAAAAATCTTACAGAAGGAACAATAATCAACAATACAGAAATAACAGGTACAATAGAGTACGAAACAACTACAATAGAACATATAATAATAGAGACAGACGAGATGAATATTCGAAAGCGTGACATAACAGTGGAAGAGATTCTCGAAGAATTTTCGATCATCAGACAGGTTCATATGAAGATCAAGGACCATCGCAGCCCGACAGACGCGATAATTGCAATTGGAGAAATGACAACAGAGGAAACAACAACCAACATCATCAAGGACATTATTAAACTCTCAGGGGGCTTGTCACAGTGACAAGATAGCGGGCCAGCATTACAATTATTAATATCGAAAATAGAACCAATAGTTACAAAATTGCCAAAATCAAAGTCAGAAGCAATAAATACCACGGAACACCACGGAAAATTTGTGCGAGGACGATCAGAGCCGCTCGAGCCACACACGAGATCACACCGAATCTATAGCTCCAAATCTCCAAACACGCAGGGTGCTTGTCCAACTACGCCACGGCCGTGGCAAGAGGCAGCGGGCATTTGGAAGTTTTGCTTCAGTTCAATAAACGCTCATACTTTGATTTAATAACTCTGTTGCTTATTTGGCTCTTCCCAACCCGCGCTGAACCTTGCTGAACACCGCTGCTGGGAGTGAGGCGCACTTGCCGACGTCGGCACTCTCTCTCGATTGAGTCGATAGCCAGCCCTTCTTCGAGGTGAGTTTCACCAGCATCTTCAGGGACGTAGGACCTGGAGCGGAGCGCAATAGCTTTCCCGCTTTGGCGCCAACCGGACATAGCAACATCATCGGTATAAGCATATACGCAGCGATAAAATCTTAAAATGAATAGCGATTGTTCGGTTTTTATAACTTTTTACCTGAGTATTCATTTTTTAAATACTCGAGTTGAGGTAAAAGCTCTCATTTTTAAATATAATTTGCATTTTTTTGCATTTTCTGTATTATTTTGAAGGTAGGGAAGTGGAATGTTCGTTACATAATGTATTTTTAGGACGGATCCTAAAAATATATTATGTAACTAACATTTTAACCGTTTAAAGTTCATTTTTCACGTCATTTTCGAGGGACGCAAGAATTTCGGCCATTTTTTTCACATTTCGCAACACTGTGCGTCGACTCTCAGCTTGCTTTCTTTATGATGTGCAGGTGCAGCCAGATGGGCGCCTTTATATGTTGGTCTTCGCGATGAACGTGAGCACTTGTATCTTCACGGGATGCGATACAATTTCGATTTCTTCCTGATCGTGACTAACTCTTGTATCTAGGATGATTTCTGGATCGTTTCTGGTCTGTCGACGGGCAGCATAACGAACTAAACTGTTACATTTGAAAAACTGAAGCTTGCAGCCTTTTGCTCCCGAGCTTTATACAGGGTGTCCCATTTTAATTTACCACTTCTTAAAACTGGTTAATAATTTGCTCTGAGAAAAAAATGTTTCAAATAAAATTTGTTGGGTTCGAAGGGGGGCATCTTTGGGCTATTTTAGCTGCGACCTTGAACATGACCTTCAAGGTCATTTGAAAGTCAAGACCAAATTTTCATATGAAATGTGCATATTTTTATGGCGGATTCGGATTCTACTAAAAAAGAGAAACACTTTTTGTTCGAATCATTTTTTGAAAAAATCCCAAATTTTTGTTGTAAACGGCTTTAAAAAAGTTGAAAAAATCACTAGATATCTCTTATTGCCCCACCCTTTAAAAGAAGTTAAAAATTTTACATTTTATCGGAGGAATTAGAAACATACACAATTTTACAAATTTAAGTCCAAGTATGACCTTAGCCATGAACTTGTCCTTAACCAACAAGGTCATTCGATGGTCAGTCAATTTATTTAACGGTAATCCTCGATTTTTATTCCGGCAATTGAAGCTTGGCTATGACCTTGACCTCGAACCTTAAATTCATTTTAAGAAAGAACCATTACTTTAATGGAAAATACTCTCTTTTTCAAAGAAATGAAATTACCAAAAAATTTATCAACAGAACCAAAGTTCATTAGAACGCTAATCTGATTCATTTTTTATCACATGGGGGAAGTTTGCAATCTTCGGGGTATGTTTGACATTCTCTGGGGCAAGTTTGCAATCTTCGGGGTATGTTTGACATTCTCTGAGACAAGTTTGCAATCTTCGGGGTATGTTTGACATTCTCTGGGGCAAGTCTTACGTCATCTGCGGAAAATTTGACATCATCTGGGGCAAGTTTACGGTCACAACTGGGACAAGTTTGACATCATCTGGGGCAAGTTTGAGCAGTAAGGGGCATGTTTTCAACTAAGAATCAAAATCAAGCTTAGTTTTTTTAATGAAAATTGTACATATTTTAAATCATATTCAGATTCTCTGATAAAGTACGCATCTTTTTAAGAAATATTTTTCTCGTAAATGCTTTATTTCTCGCTAAAAGACATTTTTTGCTTCGATATCGTTCTATTGGTAAAGCTTGTAAATTCTTACAGCTCCTCAAAGCTTCTCATCATTAGGTTTTCATTGACTTTCTGAATTTCAGAGCAGAAAAATACTTATAATAAATTATTTCTAGTAATATTAAATATTCCCTAAAAAATCTACCTACAACAGATAATGGCTGACTACACGCCAGTAGAGATAGTCAACATGATGAAGATTCTGGGAGAATGTCACGACAATTACAAGGCTGCAGCGAGGCTGTACGCTGAAAGGTATCCGGACGCTCGTCATCCTAGTAGGAGGAATATTAAACTTCTAACGATAAGAGCTCAAGGAGGTAACTTAAGAAGGAAGAGGCGACGGACGGGCCCAAGAGAGCATATTGCGCTTCGGGTTTGTGCTGTAATTGCCGAGGATCCTCATATTTCGACGCGACAAATTCAGCGAATGCATGGAGTACCCAGATCAACAGTTTCCCGTGTATTGCGTCATTTTAGATTTCATCCATATCACTTGCACCTTACACATGCCGTTGAGCCTGGTGATCCTGCCAGGCGACTTAGATTCTGTCAATGGGCGGAAACACGAATGCTCATAGATCCATTTTTCTTTGATCGGACTCTCTTTACAGAGGAGGCAAAGTTCGACAATATGGGAGGAGTTAATCTTCATAACGCGCATTATTATGCAGAAGAAAATCCACATTGGCAGCGAGATCACCGTACACAAAGACGGTGGTCAATTAATGTTTGGGCGGGCATAGTTGGGGAATACGTTGTGGGTCCAATTTTTTATGACCGTAATTTAAACGGCGAGCTTTATTTAGATATTCTCGAGAACCAAGTTCCACCTCTTCTAGAAAACATTCCGCTAGAAATAAGGCGAGACATTTGGTTCCAGCAAGATGGTGCTCCCGCTCATCGTAGACTACTTGTCAGAAGATTTCTGAACGCGGCATACCCAAATAGTTGGATTGGAATTGGTAGTCCAATCTGTGAATTCCCTGCGCGATCGCCAGATTTGACCCCATTGGACTTCTTTCTGTGGGGGGCCGTGAAGCAGAGAGTTTACGCGGAAGCCCCGACGACGGCACAAAATATGATGGAGAGAATTGTTGCAGCATTCCGGGCGTTCACCCCACAAACATTAATAGATGTCCAAAGAAGTTTTCGGCAGAGAATACAAATGTGCATTCAACAAAATGGGCAATTGATAGAGCACTTGAGACGTTGAAATTTCCGTGACTAGCTGAACGAAGGGGTCTTGCCTTGGCTGGACGTGAAGGTCTTGCCTTAAGTGGTTGGATAGGGTCTTGCCTTAAGTGGTTGGACGGGGTCTTGCCTTAAGTGGCTGGACGTGAAGGTCTTGCTTTAAGTGATCCAAAGGATACCTCTGTCTTTGTTTGAAGCTAGTAACATTTATCTAAAACAGCTTATTTCTAGGACAAATTCTCTTTTCAGTTAAAGGGAGAGCTACCTATTGATGATCAAAAAATGGTTAAGACAAAAAGTGTTACTTTTTTAGTAGAACCCGAATCTGTGATAAATCTTATTCAAATGACCTTGAAGGTCATGTTCAAGGTCACAGCTGGAATAGTCAAAAGATGCCCCCCTTCTAACCCAACAAATTTTATTTGAAACATTTTTTTCTCAGAGCAAATTATTAACCAGTTTTAGGGGGTGGTAAATTAAAATGGGACACCCTGTATATTAGATTTTCGTATTCTGCCTCATTCCATATTAGGAGTGGATAATTTGAAATATTCTTTTAGTATCTAGCTCTAATAGAGCTGTGTCAGGTCAACTCAGAAACACTTAGTTTTATTACTCCCAGTTTGGGGAATCAAGCTCGTAACTAGCTCTCCCGCTGCTCTTCTTTGCCTGAGTTCTTGTTCAGATTTTAATATAGTGCAGCCTTTTCTTATCGGCGGGTGACAGCTGTGATGGCGGCATTTTGATGGGGGTATGTGTATGTATCTGTGTGCGTGTGTGTACGTATAATATTTTTATATTTGTTTTATGCGTAATGGGATTGAAAATTCCATTACAACAGGAACTTAAGTCAAGTATACTCAAACAAGAAGCAGTAGAATGAACCAGTGATAGCAATTTTAACGAGGCCAGATAAATTGCAAGAATGTCCTCCACGAACTGCAAAGGACTTGAGATTTATAATTGGAAAGATGAAGAATCAACTGCAGTAAGAATAAGAGTACCAGAATGGATACGAAAATCATGGGTAGAGTTCATGATCGCCAACGGAGGAATGAACTTAATAAAAGTCGGGCTCATAGAAGACGAGATAATGATCTGTTTTGATGATGCAAGGAAATTAGGTGTAAAAGAAATCTCAGTCAAGTTTTGATTAGTAAAGGATGTACCGGCCGTCGTTGATTGGATGTTCGAAAGTATGCCTCAAGCTCTACCCATTCGACAACAGCTGGATATTATATATCCGAAAATGGATCCAGTCTTACAGATCATTTTTGGCCGGAAGGAGTTCAGAACTTTTAATGAATTCAAGAGTAAGGCAGTGAGTGCCGAAAATCGGACGAGGGCCAAACTGCACCATAAATCACGTCCTACCCCAGACAAAGTCATGTTACCAGGTGCAGCGTATAATCCAGCAGAAAAAGGTAAAAATAAGAATCAGCCAATAGTAGCCGCGATTAGTCAACTGATGCCGAAGAACCCCCTTCTTGGTTCAAGACTCAACAATCCGGATCAAAACTTGAGAGAAGGCAACAACGACCGACAAAATCAAAAAGGATCAAGCAAGTCTGGCAATAACAAGAATGTTTTATCATCTGACTCCAAGCAAGATGATAAAATATCTGGGAAGCGAACTAAGTCAGGAGACAAGGATAAGAAAGAACTATTCTGCTAGACCTGCAAAATGCCTGGCTACACCTAGAGAACTTGTCCCAATTGTAGTGGAAAATGGAAAGGAGAAAAGTAAACGAGATCCGTACTGATCCTGAGTATCCCTCAAGGATCTCGACAACACAGTCGACTGATCAGCCGAAACCGACTAGCAGCAATGCTTATATATATATATATATATATATATATATATATATATATATATATATTGTAACGTGACGGCTGTGCCGCACGATACAAGCCTCGGGACGGCAAAGTCGCAATAGATATTCGGCTACCGCCGGAGCGTTTCGGCTCTGCTCGGCTGCCGATCGTGTGGCGCTGTCGGCGAGCGCGCGTGCCGAGAGACACGCTTGAGCTGTTGAAGCGACAACAGGTTCCGAAAAAAGGGCTAGGAAGGAAGGAAGACTTTCGGACACGCTGCCTTTTGATTCCCGGGTCGGACTTCGCCACCACAAAGGAGATCTTCTTCAACGGGCCCAAGTCAAGGAGGTCGACAACCGAGCACGACGAACCACGCCAAGAGGTGCTAAAGCGGCGTATTATTAAGGTTGGTCAGTGCGTGCGCCGGAGAGTCGCGAGTTTCGTTATTGCGTTTTCCTTTGTTCGAACTCGACTCGTATCGCCGCGCTAGAACAGAGGCACGAGGCCGGGCCTCGTGCTCGTGAGAGAGCAGCTACCGCGGGGAAGGCGATGCTCGCTTTTCCCCGACTTATTCGCTACCGGCAGTAACTGAGCGAGATGTGGATTCGCGCGCGCCGAGAACTGGGGTTTACAAGAGTGTATCGGGATTCACTCTCGTTGACGATCGCGCGCTCCCGTCGTTCTCGCTTCAGGGATTAGCTACCGTCTCGGGGGGGACAGCGGCGGTGACGATGTCTTCGCTGTCTTTCCCTGGAGAGATACCGCTACCGAGGTTGGCTACCGTGTCCCGAAGACAGCGCCCGTGTCCGTACGCTACCGTAACGTTTAGGATAAATGCTTAGGTTAATGTTAGGATAGGTTCTCCCGTTTTTCTCATGTCGGTTAAATAAGGAATTAGGATTTAGCTAGATTGGTAGGTCTAGGGAGCGGTGACCCGGCGACCAAGTGGGGAGCCAAGTACGCGCAGAATCGAGCGACATGGTGACAATTGGGAGGTCGGAGCGTCCATGCCTCGTGGAGGCGCGCGGCAGCAGGCGCACCGGAGTGCCAGAGTCGACAGGCATCGGAGAGGCGGGGTCGGCGTCGATCCGCACTGGGTGGACCCCCGGTGGTCCGCTGACGAGCGGATTGCGGCAGGAGGCCACGTCGGTGGGCGCAAAGGGGTAATCCGATGGTTGGCAGAATGGAGGATAACCTCTCGAGTAGGAGCCGACTGCGCTGCTCCCCGTTCACGTCGCCGAGGTCGCGCGCGAAATTACGGCAGGCGCGCCGTTGCGTAGTTTTAAGTCGCAAATGTAATGTCGGGATAATGACTGTGTTTTGCGATGGCAGAGTGTTGTCATGGTCAATGTTGTATTTGATGAAATAAAGGCTAGTAGAAATAAAGAAAAGATAAACGCACTCATGTGTTTGGCTCAGTGTGGCCCCCTCCCGAACCCACGATCCTGTCCTATTCCTCGGCAACCCACAACAGCTAGCCGGGAAGGAAGCGGTCGGATCGACGCGCGGCATGGCAGTTTTCAGGAAGGAGATCGAGGGATCTCCGGTACCTTGGTGCCTGGCGCCCCGGGCTTTGGCAGCCCTGAGCCCATGCCGCGTGCACGAAAAACCGACCGTTTCAATATATATATATATATATATATATATATATATATATATATATATATATATATATATATATACATATATATATATATATATGTATATATATATATATTTAGATATGTTTATATATAGTAATGAGGGAGAGAAACATAATGAGAGTACGATAGTCAGCTCGTTATATGCCCCACCCCCAGACGTTGGTAGCACGGGGTATCAACACGATCAACTATTCTCTCTCGGTTAGATAGAATTAAAAGATCATATTTAGAGAATAGAAAAACATTGATTTATTAAACATCTAAGATAAGGGACAATAAGGTACACTAGACCTGTTTGAGAGCTATTGGTAGCATAAATAAGGAAGGAATTTTTAGTTCTGCCTATCTCTTTTTAGAACTGAAGGTCTGCCCCTGCGCTTCGGTACGGCCAGAGTCGAATTTATGGCACAGAGCCCGCAGTCGCTTCTGTCGACAGCGCAGGTTGAGAAGTAGCTGTATGCTCGCTTTTCTTAGACGATGTCGCTGGTTCTGGCACTAGGCTGTCTGAATCTTGCGGATCTGGCAAGTTCTCTGGGAACTGCTCTTCGTTATGTCATGACTTTTAGTCACACACGGCTACCTTGCCTATATCAACTCCCTGCTCAGTCTGAAGCTTGTAGGAGTTCATCTTGTAGGAGTTCAAAGGACCCGCCTACTTAAGGCTGAGCTTTGCAGTAATGGCTTGAGTAGCGGAGGAAAGAATGCGATTTCTCGCCCATACCTTTTCACCGACTTTATATTCTATGTCGCTGTATTTCGCGTTATAGTTCTTTTCCTGCCGTTCTTGAGCGGCTCTTGAATTTTCAAGGGCATTACCCCAAAAATTATCTAGTCTTTCCATGCGAGCATGCCAATTATCACGTGCTGCTTCGTCTAAGCTTTGCCTGGTGGCTTGCTCTATTTCCCTTCGCGTCGTGCGCAGAGGTTAGGGATTTCTTCCGTAATTGAGGAAGGCTAGACTAGAGCGAGTCGCTTCGTGAATAGCGATATTGTACGCGAACGCGAACTCAGGTATGTGCTCGTCCCAAGTAGTGTGCTTAGTTTCAATGAATGCGGCGATCATGGTTTTTATTGTACGATTTACTCGCTCGGCGACGCACGCGCTGTGATAAATACCATGTGCTTCTAAATAGCTGTCAACTAGCTCGTCCTTGAAAAGAGTGCCATTATCATATGAGAATTGGTCAGGAAATCTTACAAAAATTCGTAGATTTAGTTCTTGCTTGATGGTTTTTGCATTCACCTTTCTAATTGGGATGCATTCTATCCATCTCGTAAATAGATCGATGAAAATTAATAGGTGTTCGTGACCTTGGGTGGACCTTGGGAAAGGTCCCATAGTATAATCTGCGACTATCTCCCAAGGGCGTCTAACCATGTGTTTGCCCATGAGTCCTGCGGGAGCAAGTTGCTCAATCTTGACTTGCTGGTAAATTTGGCAATTTCGTACAAAATGGGCTGTGTCTTGGTTCGACTTTGGCCAGTAGTACCCGAGCGCCGCTCTCTGATGAGTCTTAAATCTTCCGGGAATTCCGGAGACAGGCTCCTTGTGGCACTCCGCGAGAATCCACTTGCGTTGTTCGCGGGGTACTGCAAGGTTCCATGCGATGTGGTACATCGCAGCCGTATCGAGTCGGGAAATTTCCGACCGATACGGCGAGTCTAAGCCTGCACGTAAACAGTGCGAGAGCCAGACTGTTTTTTGTGAAGCGGCGCCGGACTAGCTTGTTGTCGTGCCTGCCGCGCGATTTCTGAGAAATCGGCGCAGCAGGCAGATGCACGAGCGCGGGATAGCGCGCGAAACCAGAGCCAGCGTCTCGCGGTTTTCAGCCTACCAGCTGACTGCAACGCGAGGCTCAACGGCTCGCGCGGACCGCGAGCAAATCAGAGCGGCTCTTACGTGAGCGGGCCCGCGAGATGCGTTGAGCATGTGGCGCGGCAGTTCGCGAGAGCGCGCGCGAATCTAGTGAGTTCTCGTGCTGACATCGTCGTCGTAACGTCGACGATCGAAAAGTGCCGCAAATGCGAGTGAGAGTGTGTGGTGAGAGAGAAAGAGAAAAAGTGACAGTGCCACGGCGGAGACACTTGGTGTCAACGACGTCCCCCAGGACTATCATCCCTGTTCCCGTTCGCCAGCGGCTTACAGGCAGCAGTGAGAGGAGAGAGCGAGAGGACGTTCAAAGCCAGCTGGGAGCAACGAGCTCGCGGGAGCTTCGGCATCCTCGCCAGCCAGGCGCCGAGAGTGAGAGGAAGAGCGAGAGACCCAGGGCATCAGGGAAGCCAGCGAGCCTGACGGCAGCGGGGCTTCCTGAGCTTCGGGAGAGAGGAGGGAACCTGGGGCTCGTCCCCCCCCCCCTCGAGAAGTAAGCGTTGTCTTTATTTTACGCGAAATCTCCGGCGCCAGCAAGCGTGCCGTCGGAGACTCGTGTGTGCATGTGTGTGAGAGAGAAAGAAAGAGAGAGTACACGTGAGTTTTCGTGTGCGGTGCCGGGAGCACGAGGATGTAAGCAAGCAGTGCGGGGCTTGCGAAAGCGAGAGAGCGAGAGAGAGAGAGAGAGAGAGAGAGAGAGAGAGAGAGAGAGAGAGAGAGAGCGAGTGAGTGCTCGCGGTACGGCTGGTCATGCTTTGACCCAGCGCAACGTGGCGCTGAGGAAAGAGCCAACGCGAGTCGGGCGCGCGTGCGTGTGTGCGAGAGAGAGAGAGAGAGATAGAGTGAGTGAGAGCTGCCGGCGGTAGCGAGCTGCACGGTCTGGCTCTGCGCTAGATCGGAGCGTGTCGTGCGAGGCAGGTGGAGAGAGTGTGTCGAGAGAGGTTGGCTGGCTGCTTACCAGGGGCTTACGCACCGGGAGAGCACCGAGCCTGCGCGTAGTACCCAGAACGAGAAGGCCCTGCGTGGCTGTGCAACGCGTGCGAGGCTTGCGTAGCCACCACATTATAGGGAGGGGTTTGGGGCGAAATACAGTGCTATTTATTGTAAATTCGTTGTTATTATTCTCCCTCCTCTTTTCCCAGCTCTCCCAAGCGAAGGTTATCAGGACGAATCCCTCGACAACAAAAATAAATCGGGCGCATAAGAGGTGCGGGAGTTGCGTGCGCGCTGCTAGGAGGCAGCACGTCGCATCCAAGCATCCTCATCTTGTCCCAGTAAGTCATCTACTGTCAGATTAGGGCGGTAATGGTAAAGCCGTGCGCCGTTGATCTTCCAAAAAGGATGTGCTGTAAGGTCTTCGACGACTTTCTTCGCCTTTTTCAAGTACCAAGAGTCCTTAATAGACTCATCCACGGAGAGAGATGCTATGGCAGCTGTTTCGTCCTCGTCGGTCTCATACATGCGAGAAAGTGCGTCGGGGATAACATTGTCCTTCCCTTTGCGATGTACAATTTTGAAGTCATACGACTGAAGACGCAGAGACCAACGCCGAGATTGTACCTGTAATGCGTATTTCGGACCCGCAAATAGACTTATTGCGATTTATTGTCAGACCAGCTTCTTTTACCTGCGTCAGTTGTGGTAATAATAATGTCGTCTAGATATGCGATAGCATGTGACTCCATTTCGGGGTGATCAGTCTGTCAGCCATTATCTGAAATGTAGCCGGCCCTCCTACGAGGCTGTATGGCATCCTGACGAATTCAAACAAACCAAGTCCATGTACGGTGAAAGTTGTGATGGGGATGGATCGCTCGGTAAGATGTATTTGAAAGAATGCTCCTGAGCAGTCTAAAGCCGTTATATATCTAGCATGCTGTATTTTCCGCAGTATGATGTTCATATAAGGGAGCGGGTATGCAGATATTTTTGACACAGCATTAATCTTACGGTAGTCGACGCAGAAGCGAAAGCTACCGTCGAACTTCCGTACCATAACCATTGGACTGGACCTATTACTTTGGGACCTTCTAATTATTCCGGTACGGAACATCTTGTGCACTTACTCATGCATCTCGTTCTTTAAAATTTTCGAAAAAGGGTAATAATGCTGTTTAATTGGGCGAGCACTGTCAACGTCAATATCATGATCCATCCTGTGTAGCCTAGTTGTTCACAGGAAGGGTCGGGTAGCAATTCTTTCATTAGACCGTCGATTTCTAAGCGCTGCTCATCGGTAATTACTTCAACTCCGAGAGAGGCGAGCGATAAAAGATTCCTCAGCACGCATAGACGAGAGAGCGGCTCGTATCTCAACATTTGTGCCTTGGAGCAGTAGCTTATTTGCTACTGGGTCAAGCATCGCCGAAAATGTGCGAACGAAGTCTGCACCCAAGATACATTCAGTATCGACTTCGCTCAAAATAAGAACATCGTTTGAATGAGTTATCCCTCCTACAGTGAAGGGCAATTTGACGCTACCCACTATAGAAACGTAATGACCGTCGACTGCTCTAGCCCCGGGACCCTCATGAGGTCGTATGTGCCTATTTAATGAAGCAGCGAGCGATATGCCGATGGGTCCGAGGACTGTGCTCGAGGCTCCAGTGTCGTAGAGTCCTCTTAATTTGTATTGGCCAACCTCTACGGCTAGTCACCACCGTGGGTACTTCTCTACTAAACCGCTGCTACAGTGCTTCCATCGCAAGACGCCTCCACATCGGTCGAGCTACTCGTGGCTAGCGGTGAGTCACTCCCGGTGTCGTGCAGTGTTTGCGCTACCCCTGTCACGGTTTTAGTGTTGAAGGTCCGCATCTCCTCTAGACCCGTAGGAGCCTTGTCTACTCGCTCTCTTTCAGGTTTTTTGGCAATTCTTTTACACATTATGTTTTATCGGCGAATTTATCGCCATCAGGTCCTGCCGGTTTGTCTCTATTTTTGTCAGACTTGGGGGTAATCGCATCTGTTCGATTACCTCCCCGCTGCCAGCCACTTCTACCACGTTTTTCTCCGCAACCTCTGCCGCTAGCGTGAGTTGACGCTCGATTGCTGTTACCCGGTTTTTGTTTCGGTGGCGTTTCCTCATCAGCCGAAGAGGATTTATTTTGTGGAGAATTTTTCCCTGCGCATGACGGGTTGCGGCTGGAAGAGCTTAGCTCTTGAATCTTTTTCTGCAAAAACTGCTCAAAATGCTCCTCCAGATTTTCTTCTGTCAGAGACGATAACTTCGCGTCCAACGAGGCAACGCTGGCCGGCCTGGCTTTGGCGAATTTATTAGCAGGCCTATAAGCTGTTTCCGGCATCATGCTCTGTTCAGCTGGAGGCGGCGGCCACCACTACCACCACTACACGAGGAGTTCTTGAGTATTGGTAAGTCTTTCCCGATAAATCTTCATCTTATTTTTAAGGTTCGGGAGCACATTGTCGATGACTAGATTTACTTGGTCCTGTGGATCCCATGGTTGGTGAAATCGGCTTAAAACTGTGAGAAGGGAGACTATACAGTCTCTCACTGGTTAGTCTGTATTTTGTGTGCGTAGATGAGCTTCAACCACCACACTCCGCTTATTCCTTTTTGTCCTGCTATAATTATTGAGAGCAGCTCTCTTGAAATCTTGGTACGTTTGCCACGAAGGCCTCAAAGTACGATACCAGACTAGTGTAGGTTTCTTGAACATGCGGACCATGGAGTCTAAAATCTCCTCATCGGGAATATTATCTAAGCTTCTATTCTCTCCAACTCGCTCCAAAAATTCTTTGATACTCACTCCTTTGTCGCCTGAGAATATTAACCTCCATTTTCGAACAGTTTTACCGAGGTTCTTGGTTCTCGGACAAACGGTGTCCGAATTATACCAGGTGCCACATGGCGCAACTCCCGTAGTCGGATAAGTCGCACAAGGATTCAGCTGCGAGAGCGAATTCTTACCCGGCTGAGGCCAGCCCCCCCCCCCCCGTCCCAGCTCAAGCATACGGGCTGAATAGAGACAGTTGCGGCAGGCAAGCAGACATTAGGGGGCTGCGGAGCGCCTGTGAGAGAAAGCCTAGGCTGAAATGCACCTGTTGCTGTAGGAGCATTCAAGCAATAAGCCTTAGCTGTGCTAAGTGAAATATTGGGGCGTGTGCGTTTAGAGGCTTTGTTTCGTTTAAATTTTGCTGACTGTTTTGACTCGAGATATGGTAATAATTCAAGTCAAACGTATCTTGAAATTCGACGATTTTGGCGCTACGGTTTGCTCTATTGCGTAGCGCGTCTTCAGCTACTCGTTGTTGCGGATTAGAGACTACATTCTTTAGTTGTTGTTGAATATCCAGTATTATATTTTCTAAATGAACAATTTATGATGATAGAGTCTGGACTTTTTCTGCTTGCTCGGAGATGCAATTATTCATCTCCAATTGATTTTTCTGCAGTTCATCCTCCGATATCCAAGCTCTTCGCAGTTCTGTAGCTACCGCCACCTGGATGAATTGAACCTCACTGCTTGGCAAAACTGTGCGAAGGGATCCATATTTTGTCTTGTCCTCGATATGCCCTCCGGCGTTGTAGAGGTTAGCGTGACTTTTGCGCCAGCTGACCTGCTATAATGTGCGCTTATAGGCGCTGATGTAATTGTAGTAGTAACTGCTGTGGTAGCAACGCGCGCTGGTGCAAGGCTGTGGAACGTCGGCCCTCGTGGCGTTTCCAAGTTTATTAAGTCAACTTCCGTGCGTGTTTGTTGGCTTGAGTTGACAGTCATTGTGAGTGACTTGTCCTTAGCCTTTTGGCTATCACGTGGCGAGCTTGACGGTAGGTGCGTGTTATCTTGCAGAATATTTTCAAGTTCTTCCTCTGCCTCAATTACTGTAAGGACGTAATTTCTAAAATCTTCTGAAAAACTTGGTGACTGTACGAAGGTTAAGTATAAATCATCGCTTCTAGCTATATCTTCTTCTGAATTGCTATCTATTTTAAAATTTTCGGCGCTGTAGTTGCCCTGGAGTCTTCTTAACAGTCTATTCGCTCGCTCAAATAACGTACCGTTTGTATGTAAATCCAAGTGTCCTAATGCATCGTCCACTTCTATACTCGACAAATTCTGAATCCAGCCACGCATTCTAACATTTACGTTTTCTTTAAAAATCGGCAAATCAGCAATAGTCCAACTTGACGACATTTTTCGAATTTCTTTTAATACTTCATAAAGTTGTAACGTGCCAAACTACTTCCACTTAGAATCGTGAGGCCGTGAGGGAGTATCGGACCCGAGTGACGCGAATAGGGGTGGAAATGCACTAGTCGTCGGTCTTATCTCCCTTATTAACGTGTAACAGATTGCGTTGCCCTGCCCTTACCCGACTACGTGTGTAATATAGCCATGATAAGGGTGCTGCGTGTGGTGCCCACGGGACCGTCAATAGAGGGCGATATTCCCCTCTGGTCCGCACACTGGATTCTCAAGGAATCGTGCAGCCCGACAAATGGCGAAGGTGTATCAGGTTGCCTTCGTTTGGTATGCCGGAGAGGGCTCCCCTAGTGTATCACAGGGGTTTGCTGCCCTGTTTTACTAGGGGTTACCCCGAGTGGAGGGAGGAGAAAGAGAGATTTTAAAAGGTATTCTCAATACTATTATTTATTAGAATCTTCTCTGTCTTAATTGCAATAGGAGGGGCTGACATACCCAGGTACTCTTGGTGTGTACACTACACACATACTAGGTGCAGGGGTAGTCGTATACCCTAGGCTAACTCTTATGGTCAGCCTAGAGCTAACTGCAATAAGAGCCAGTGGACTACTAGAGAAGAAGTGGTCTCATGACGTCTTATATACCTGGGTCACCCCCTCTACGTAATACGGCGAGGCGGACTATTTAGTAGCCGCTTGTATGCTAACCGATCGCTGTCGGTAACTTATCGGCTATAGTCAACTTACCGGTTGTCGCTCTCTTGTCCCGGGGCCGTCTTATTGCCCCCCAATAAAAAAATTTTTGAGACGTAATAGACAGAGAGAGAGGAAAACAAAATTTTTTATTCTCTAGAAGAAAGGCGGGAGAGAGGGCGACAATTGATAAGTCGTTGTTTATATATAAAAAATGTATGTATATTCTTAAAAAATATAAAACAATTTTCGTTTAAAACTAAAAAATGCTTCAATGCTATATAAATACAAAGAGTTTTAGAACTAAATAAATAATTGCGTCAATGCATATTTACAAAAAAAATTTATGAGTATTCTTAGAAATGTATATACAAAAAATACAAAGATTTAAACTAAAACGCTGCATTAATGCATAAAATATGTAAAAATAATTATGAGTATAATTTAAAGGAAATGAAAGAGAGAGAAGAAGAAGAAAAAAAACTAAGCGCTGCGTGCGAAGTGCTAGAACTCGACTATGTTCTCCTCTATATCCCGGGTTGCCTCCTCTAGCATCTTCTCGATGGTGGTGGCCGGCTTGGTGGGGAGAGCCGGCCGAGCGATGTTTTGGCGAACTTTTTGGGCCGCCATTTGCTGCCGTATAATCCCCTCCCAGATGATCTTCGTTCTCCTGGCCTCTTTGAGAGAGAGGGGGATGTATTCCTCTTCCTCGTCTGGGTGAGGTCTTCTGGGTGGTGTCGGTGGTTGGCGCGTGTGGGTGGTGGTTGCGACAGAGGTGATGGTAGTGATCCTTACGATCTTTGTTGGTGGGACCTGCCGAGCCACTGGTGCTGGTGCTGTCCGCTTCCGAGGCCGTTGTTCTTCTGGTGCGGGTGGCGGCAGCACTGGCCTGGGGTGTTGGTTGGGGTATTCAGCATAAGCCCGTTGTAAGTCCCACGGAGCGCTCCTCCAGCACTCGTTTGTGTGCCCTGGTCGCAGACAGAGAGCCTCTCCGTCTGCGTCCAGGACAATGCCTTCTGCACCGGATAAAGGTAAAAAGGTTTGTTATCGTTTTGAGTCGCTCGTGTTTGACTCTACTGCTCTCTCATCTTTGAGTATAAGTCGCGTTTTTTCTATATATCTATGCATTGGCGCTTGTTTTCAAAATACAGTTTCAAATTATTTAGGTGGAATTTACCGCGCTCTTTTTTACTTATTATATCTATTAATAGATATGTATTGGTGCTTACATTGTTTTTGATTTCATATGTGCCTTCGAAGACGTTAAAAAACTTCGCAATTTTGCCCTTTTCTGTACGAGATACATTTATTGCTTTTATTAGTACTTTGTCGCCGGTTTTGAATGTGTAATGTTGTGTGTATTTGTTCTTTTTCTCAGCGCGCTGCTGAGCGATTTTGTGTGACTGTTCGTACGCTAGTGATATACGCTTTTCATGTGCGTGTGTGTGTTTTTCTGGCGGAATTAATAGATACTTTTCCCATATGCGTATGGGTTTTCGACCGAAATGCAGCTCGGTTGGCGTAAAATTAGTCGTTTTATGATGAGTTTCATTTATGATGTATTGTATAATTTTTACATATCGCGACCAGCCTTTATGCTTCTCGCTTACAAAGGTTCGGAAAAAACGTCCTAATTCTCTATGAACACTCTCGATTACATTAGATTGCGGATGACGTATTGATGAAAATATAATATTAATATTTTCATTTTGCAACGCGTTTGTATAATTTTCGCTCGTGAATTGAGTATCGTGATCTGAAATAATCGCGTCTGGTTTACCGTAAGTCGGTATGTAGTCCTCTACCATCTTTTTTATTACCTCGCGAGTTGTAGCTCTGCGGAGAGGGTAGAGTACTACATATTTACTAAAGACATCTATGGTCGTAAGAATATACTATACGCCCTCCGCAGAAGTTGGTAGAGGACCGTAAAAGTCTATAGACAGTAATTCATTAGGCCTTCACGTCAGGATAGCTTGCGATAATTCTCTATATTTTATTGTTAAATATTTTGTTTTTTGACAGTGTCATGGAGAAGCGTTAGGTTCTCCACGGCATCTCCGATGGCCGCTACCGACGACGCCGGATGCGTCGTCAGCAGCGAACGCCGTTGCCTGCAGTTCTCGCGCGCAGAGGTGCAACGCTTGCACTTCTGCACGTGGAGATGCTCGCCACCGACTCGTCACAGCGGCGGCAGAGCGGCAGACGTCCGGCGACCGCGACACAGAGCAGAGCTCTCTTTTCGGCAATAAAGAAGTGCTACACACATCTCCTTGCTTCTCTCTTGTGCTCGCAGGAGCACCCATCCTTCCCCTCCTATCCGTGACATTCTGGCATCCCTTGTAAGGACCTCCGTCACACCTTCATCGAAGCAGTTGGAGGACCAACGTTGCCGACATTTTTTTTATCAGCAACGAAATTTGTTGATTGTGCCAAGGCAACGTGATCAATCCAGGGCACTTCGGTCGCCGAGGCTCGGGAAGGACTCGAGCTAAAAATAGTGAGTCTACACAGCCGTCTAGTCTCGCCAAGAGTTCCCAGCCTTTAACGATACAGGCGACGGCCGTGAATCTACAAGCCGATGAAGTCTCCTCGTCTATCTGTAAGCCAGAATAAAATTCAAGACGAGATCGAGAGGCTGCTGAGCTGGCGCGGACCAGCCAGCTCAGTAGCAGCCAGCTCAACAGCGACATCGCAGAGCAGCCACAATGCGTTAACTTAGTCTACTACTGTAAGTTTTCCTCGCCGTTTTTTTATTATTACGAGCACCTTAGCTTTCGGGAGTGAGTGGACTTTCGCATTACTCGCGGTTCTTTTATTTGTATTAAATTTAACGCGTCGGTAGCTGCCAATTAATATAATGGTCCCCGGCCTGTTCAAAACAAAAAACCGCGGGTTGAAAACGCGATCGAGGAGTCGCGGTACCTGCAGCGACCCGGAAAAAATCGACTCGAAGGTGGTAAATCGGCTAAAAAAATTACGGACCTGTATTTGAAAAATCCGCGAATCGTGCGTAAAGCTTTTATTCGCACAGCAAATCGCGAATTTTCAGCTTCAGATTCCGCGGGCGAAATAAATCGTGACAATCGTGCTGAAGAATGTCAAGATTACTTGCCGGCTAACGCGTTGCCCGGCAGTTACAGACAGTCGGGCGCTAAGGACTTTCCAAGCCGAACCGAAGACGAAAGCATCGGTCACATCCGTCCACCCGCGCCAAGCCCCGTAAATTCGGTGGAAGGAGCGCGCGCACTTAATTTTGTAAAACCGAAGCCAGCCAATTTCTTAGACATAAAAAGCCTAGAGGAAAAGCTAAGCGGCTGGAACTTGCATACCAAGTCGCGCGCCAAAGCCACTGCCGGTCATGCCAACACAGCACCTGCGCCAATACCAAGGGATATAAATCCCAAATTGGCAAAAGCATCAACCGCAAAAGCACCGATGACGGAAATGGTGAAATTTGTACTCGAAACAACCAAAGCGTTTAAAAATGCGGGCAATCAAAATAAGGTACGTTTAAAGCTCACGGAGCGAGTCGTGAGCGCACACGGCAATGCGATGGAAACAGCCGCTGCAACATCATCCTCCGAGAGCTTAGTAAGCAACGTGACCGACGGCTCAAACAGCAGCTGCGGCGGAAGCAGCATAGGCGACGCAAATTTTGCGACGCTAGAAAAACGCATAAATGCGATGGAGGCTGAAAACGCCAGGCTAATGGCCGAGGTCATGAAGCTTTCGATAGAAGTCAGCGATGCATCTAGAGTGGAGCACAAGGCATCCCCTAACTTACAAAATGCCCAAAACGAGAAAATGCGCGCGGCTATCATGCAACTCGTTCGCGAGAACGGTGGAAATCCTTCATGGTACGATCACGCAACGCCAGAACTATCAAGCCAGGTACCGGCGCGCCGAGAGCCAGCGCGCCAAGAGCCGCCGTGCCGAGAGCCCGCGAGCCATCGGCCGCAGTACCAAGGTTCGAGACATACAAAGCCTCCGCGTCAAAATTCGAAACGCGCGAGCAATAACGCGTGCAAAAACACTCTCGCCGACAACGAAATAGGAGACATGTCCGAAGCTCAATCCTTCGCGGTTCTACACTCTGAGTCAGAAGAGGAAGCCGTGAAAAGCGCCAAAGCTCGTCGCGACACTCGTACAGAAACCGAGACATCGTTAAATACTCAGACCCGGTCCACCGCGCCGTTTAATAAATCGGCCGATCGCACCGTCAAGCAGAGCCGTGCTGCATCTCACGGGAAATTAACTCAGCGCCGAATGTCGAACAAAAACAACTTCTTGGACTCAGACCTGTCCGACGGGGAAAACAAAAATAAGCGGTCCAGTAATCTGAATAAGCGGTAACGCGCGGTGCCGAATAGAATGCACACGCATTGTGAAATCTCGCGCGACAACGATTCGGACTCAAATACATCCGACGGCGATAATAATTACAAGAGTTTTGATAATTCGGATATGCGCAGGAAGTCGACCCCGAGCAAAAGGCTGACAAGTCGACAGCAGCCAAGAGGCGGCAATCGTTTTCCCTCGGCCGATGATCCAGACCCGGATCCGTCTGACGGCGAAAGTAAGCGCAAGCGCACCGATAAATCGGACAATCGTAAACGCTCGGCTCCCGACAAAAAATCCACGCGTCGCAAACCACCTCATTGAGACGATCGCTCCCGCCGGACGACGATCCGGATTCTGATCCGTCGGACGATGGCGACGGCGAGGACTATGACGACGATGACGAGGATTGGCCTTCAAAACCTCATCGTGAGTCAGTAAAAAATCGCCGAAGTTGCCGTTTCATCAAGCCGTCGCTTGTATCCCGGAATTCAACGGAGATCCGGATAACCTCGGGCTTTTTCGAAAAGGAGTGCTGGATGTACTAAAATCACATCCAGCCCACGAACAATTCTTGCTCTGGCACATTGCTAGCAAGTTAAAAACGAAAAAGACCGAAAATTATCGCCCACGCATTGCCAATTATACATCTGTGGAGAAACTTCTTCACGACTTGACTTTGCGTTACGCGAACGTCGGAATCGCCGATCAAGTTTTTGCTGAATTGCGTGCGATTAAGCAAGGCGCACAGGAGTCGGTAGGCGACTACGGTTTGCGCGTTGAAAGATTATTCAACCGCTTCATGACGATCACCGAATCAGCCCCCGGTCTATCTGATCCAGACAGGCGGGCTCGGAGACATCAGGCGCGAACCGACGTTTTAGATCAATTTTTGTTCGAGTTGAAAGCCCCGCTTGATCACCAAGTCCGCTGTAGATTCCCGAAAGATCTGAATGCAGCTATAACCGCAGCCATCGAATTCGAGGGCAAGCAAAGCGGCCGAAACTTCGATAATGCCACACCGGCGGCCGAAAAAACCTCGCAAATTCGCAGAACAACGGCAGAGGAAGACCAGCCGGGCAGTAACGAGCAGGACGAGGCGAAACATTCGCAAAGCCCGACGATAATCCTCTCGCGTATTGTAGCTACTGCAACACGCATGGTCATGCTGTCGATCGCTGCAAAATTTTAATTCGGCATGCGTCTCAGCATATACTTAAAAATCTGTTTCCGAATAACAACGGGAATCGAAACAACAGAAACAGTGTCGGCAATAATATTGGTAATAACCGCAACAATGGCAATGGCCAGGATAACGGTAATAATAACCGTAATGGTGGCGATAACGGCAATCCTGGAAATAATAACGATAATCGCAATAACGGCGATAATCGTAGTCACAACGACAACAAACAACGCAATTTCCGGAAAAATAATAACTATAAAGGCAAACGTGATCGCTCAAACGAGGGTAGCAGTCCTAACTCCAGAGGCAGCGAACGAGCGGTTGCTTTAAACTAGACGCACGTTTGCCACATTCCTCGAGCGACGAGCGTCAAAAAAATAAGCAGCTGGAAGCAAAGCAACAATCTAATTCAGCAAAAATCAACTTTATTACTACAGGTAGACAGCCTCCGATTGTGTCCGTAGAATACCCGCAATAGCGTAAGCGCATAGGCAAATTCTACATCGACTCCGGAGCAGATATTTCAATTGTAAAAATCGTGGAATTGGCCCCCGGTTATTCTATCGACGCACAAAAAATTAGTAAAATTCAGGGAGTGACAGAAGGCACAGTATATACACTCGGCCAAGCGGAAGTCCAACTGAGTGGACTACGCTGCTATCTCCAAGCCGTATCAAATGATTTCCCGATAGAAAATTCCGGAATCATCGGCTGTGATATTATCGATTCTCACGGTGGCTACGTCGATGCTTCGAGCAAGAGTCTCAAGCTCGGTAGCACGCGCGTGCCATTCGATGCTGGCGAGCAAGTCACTATTCCCCAACGAGTCAAGATGGCTATTAGTGCGCCGATAATTAACGATGACGTTGAAGTCGGGTGGGTCCCATTAAAGGACCTGCATCCCGACTTGCTATTCGGCAATTTCATCTCCGATAACGTAAACGGTCGTGTTTACGCGGAGTTCATCAACGTCAGTGACTCTGAAGTCACCATATCTGCCCCGATAGTCGAGCTGCAAGAATGCGAAATTATCGCAAACCCGCTTTGTCAAGCCGACGAGGACGGCTCTGCTGTAAATGTTGCTAATTTCACTGCTAGTTTGCGGCGCATGTTCGAAGCAGAAAAGCAAGAAAAATATCGTGGAGTTTTTAACTTGAATCGCGATTTACAAGCAAATGCTCAAAAAAGGCACGATCGAGTCGAAAAAATCATGAAGCTAGCGAATCTTGAAGGGTGCAACGAGGAAGAGAAAAGCTTTATTCGCGAAATCATTGACGAATTCGCTGGTGTGTTTGGGCTCGGAGGGGAACCTCTACCCGCGACCCACCTGTTGTAACACAAAATCGCGTTAAAGTCGAACAGGCCTATAAAGAACCACCGCTTTCGATTCCCACCCGCTATAAAAGAGCACATGCTACGCGAGTTAGCTAAGTTGCGAGAGCAATACATCGTTGTACCCTTCAACTCGAACTACTCTTCATCCCTCTGGATTGTTCCGAAAAAACCGGACGCTGATGGCAACAAACGGTTCCGCCTAGTCACGGATTTTCGGGGCCTGAATGAAGAAACAGAGGAAAGCTGTCATCCTCTTCCGTTTACTAGCGATATCCTCGAGCATCTCGCGTCGGCCAACTACATAACCGTGATGGACCTCAAGCCGGGGCACCATCAAATCGAGATGCATCCCGACTCGGCACACTTAACGGCATTTTACGCTCCGGATGGCAACCATGGCAATCAGCTGTTGCAATTCAACAGAATGGCTATGGGCCTAAAGGAAGCGACAATCACGTTTACACGTGCAATGTCGCTAGCCATGAAGGGCCAATATGACCATCGAGCCAAAAAAGTGCCAATTTTTGAAAAGAGAGGCACAGGTACTTGGGCATATAGTCGGCGGCGGTCTAATTAAGACAGACCCGGCAAAAGTTCGCGCCATGGCCAACTACCCGACGCCAACAGATGCAAAAAAGCTGAAGCAGGCAATTGAGTTGTTCAGCTATTATCGGCGATTTATCCCCGATTTTTCAAAAATCGCTTACCCACTGTTCAATCTCTTGCAAAACGGAATAAAATTTGACCTATCGCAGCCATTTATCGTCACAACAGACGCAAGCGATTGGCGCAATTTTAAGCCAAGGCAAGTTAGGCTCAGATCAACCGTGCGCGTACGCATCGCGATGTTTGAAGGGCAGCGAATTGCGGTACCCGACGTACGATAAGGAGCTCCTCGCGGTGGTGTTTGCAACAGAACAATTTTAATGTTATTTATTTGGAAGAAAATTCACAATTGTGACCGACCACGAAGCTCTTAAGCATTTTCATACGACAAAAAAACCGGATTTGCGCTTTAATAGGCTAAAGGCCGCGCTTACGGGCTACAAAGGGGAGAGTTTTCCGTGCACGCGCGACGAGAAAGCGAGGTCAGACCGCCGGAGGAAAGTATCTGCCGCGCGCTTTATGACGTTTACCATGGAGACGAAAAAGGAAAAATTCAGTGGTTCACAGAAAACAAAAATCAAAAACACGTGTACGCGCCGGATTACCGCGACGCGATTTGGTTCGATTGTATTTTAACAAATACATTCTTGAAGCGTATGGATAAAGATCACTATGCTTTAAGTGCCGGCGAATGCGCACGTGTACAGGCAATTCTTCGCGAGTCGATCGAATTTCGAGCCAATCTTCCCGCTCCAGATCCACCTAAGCTATTGGCAGAGGTCGCAGAATCATCAGGTTCTGACGAATCGATGAAATTGATAAGTTCGGCAATTTTGACCTCATCGGGCGACTCAATAATTCCCTCCAAAGTACGGCCGTATATAAAATACGTGGCGCCGTCCGATCGTGAAACTCGCGGCTCGCGAAATGCTCAAATCACTGCCCCGCAGAAGATGCACGAGCCCAGCAACTCGAGCAGCGACCAGGAGAGTATACGGATATCCCCGTCAGGTAAAGTTGCCAACGCAGTGGACGCTCCGCAGACATTCGCTTTTCCGCGAAATTTGTTGTCGCAAAATTCGAGTCTGCCGAAAATTTCGCAACCGCGCGACTCCTTGAACCGGCCCTCACCGAGTAAAGTCCTGAGGCCCACGGCCCCCAAATTCCATATGCCGATTATTACGGAAACTGCTTCGCCACCCGAAAGCCAAAATATTTCAGCTGTCGAGAGCTTGCCGGCCAAAGCGTCAGAGCCCCAGTCGGCAATGATTTGGCCGTGATCTGGCAACCAAGCCAAGAAAAAGCTAAGAGTGAATATCGAGGGAAAAGATTTCGCAGGGAAGGGCGGAGTGCGCATCGATTGTTGGGAAACAAATTCAACCACCGCGTCGCTAAATAAAAGAGCACCGATGGCCGTTGAAAATTTCCCACGGCACACGCGCGCACTTGAGCCGCTTGCGATAACAGAAGATCCTCTAGAGGCTCTAGAAGACGCTCAAAGCATGGTCAACATAAGTGAAATAGCTGATGCATGCAACACGAGTGCTTCCAGCGGAAAAATTGGCTCCAATGCGCAGAGTCGCAATTCGGACCTTGGAGAAATGACTTCAAAGCAAAAGTCGACACCTCAAGGTGCCTCGCTACTAAAGCCAAGTGTGGGAAAAGCGCTCGGCGAGCGAACGCTTTCCCCTCCCGGAATCGATGGCCCCCTCGAAAGTTTCTCCGGCATTCCTCTTAATTATGAACGCAAGCCGTTGCCCTCGGACGAGAATTCGTCTGCAAGCTCTGGCGATGCGTGTGTACGCATATATATTCGCAAAAAATATTGCGCAGAGCCGCACGCAAAATTACAGCGCTCAGACAATATCCCCAGCAGTCCACCGATAAATTGCCTGTTTTATTCTCTCATGAAAATCATGAAACTTAACATTTCAGCGACGAAGTTAAGGCGTCAACTGTTGGCCTCCCCGTGGCTCAGGGCATGCGGTGAACCGGCCGAAGCACAAAAGATCTTAGAATCTGTTTCAGATTATGGCACCATAGACTGCGTGTTTATTTTTGCCCACGAGTTCAAAGTGAATGCTTGCGTACACTATGATCTCCCTGGCGGCTCGCGGATCTACTGCCACGTGTTAGTAGCTAACGCTACTGATACTATACATTTAAACGTGACGGGGCAGCATTTTACGCCGTATTTACGCGTAAGTGCCCCCAAGGCCACCGCCGAACAGGGTAAACCCGGGCGCGAGCGATCCCCGTCAAGTGAAAGCGAAAATTAGCGAAGTAAAGCGCCTATATGTGGGCGGAGAAAGTGTCTCAAAAATAAGACTCCTCGTACCATGGCGCACTCGAACGCCAATAATAAGTTCGCAGCTAGCGATATTGGCGATCAGCTGGCCGCAGGTGCGGGAAATAGCTCTTCGCCAGAGCTGCTTAAGCCAGCGTTGAGCCAGCCGGTTGCCTTCGCAGAGTCAAATGCACCAGAAAATTGGTCAATGCAACCGAACTTAGAATTAATTCCGCAAGCAAGTTTGGAATTTTTGTCAGAAGCTGCGTCGATCGAAAACGACCCGCCGCTGCATAGTCAAGCAGTGATGCACGGCAGCGATCGTCAGAGCATCGGAACAGGCCAAAGCAGTGAAAAGTCCGGCAACGCCGCTATGCAGCTCGGCTTGTCGCATTCTCATGCCAGTGCAGCTGCACCGTTAAATAGATGCAGCGCCAGCTCTGATAAAGAGGCGTCGTCTGATGGCGAAAGAGCTACAGCTGTTGTTAAAGCAGCACTTGACAATGACAAGCTAAACCGCTACGTCACAGCAAAAGCGAGGCCGCCCCGTGAAAAGCCGCCTTGGGCAATTCCGGATGATCAAGAACCTCCAGCTTTTAACCACTTGAGGTCATATGACGAGCATCCCTTTCGATTCGTGGAAAATCTTGTGTACTTAATTTCGGCCGATAATTTTATATCGACCGAAGTACAAGAAGCCTTGATCGAACGAGGATATTTGAACCCAGATGATTTGACCGATAGTCAATTCAAATTAGGCGAAGTAAATGTCACAGCTTGCAGGAACTTTAAGCTTTTCGGAGTCTACATCAAGGCTCACTTCGAAGATCGCCGGCTTCGTGTTGATCTTCGAAAATGTCTGAAAACTCTAAAAAAAGTAATAGTCAAAGAGAAGGTGTGCAGCATCGCTGTAATAAAAGATCTAGCGATACTCACGCTTGCTGAATGGGCAAACTTTGTCGACCTTTTCGACAATATTTTTGGCGGAATGGCATTGCATGCAGTTATGTACAAGAATAATTTGCCAATACCTCCAGTCTCTGATCGCTTTAAGTTAATTAAAGAGTATCATGAGGCAGCGATGAGCGGACATCGGGGTATGTCGAAAACATATAGCAAAATAGCTAATGATTTCTACTGGCGGAATATGCGCCCCGATGTAAAACAATTTGTCGCTCGATGCGCGGTGTGTCAAAGCAATAAATTGGTCCGCGTTAAAACCAGGCTGCCAATGCTCATCAGCAATACACCTGCAACACCTTTCGCGCACCTCGATTCGGACTTTTACGGCCCATTAGAACAAACCAGGCACGGCAATAGGTATATTTTAACGCCATTTGAACGCCAACAAAGCATGCAAACGCGGACGAAATAGCGCGCGTGTTAACCGAAAGAATAATCTGCATTTTAGGTCCTCCCGCTGCTATCGTCACCGATCAAGGCTCTCATTTCCAGAACAGGCTGCTCGAGGAGCTTGCCAAAATTTTTAATATAAATAAGTTCTGCACGATCGCTTATCACCCGCAAGCGAACGGGCGAATCAAGCGAATGCATCACACATTGACTGAGTATCTCAGAAAATATGTAAAGCGCACTGACAAGTGGGACAAATGGACCGTCATTTGTCAACATGCATATAATTATACCGAACACGAGAGTACCACGTACTCGCCGCACGAGTTGCTCTTCGGCTTTCGCCATCAAGTTTTCTCCGAATAAGCGACGACTTATCGTACAATGATTATTTAACGAGTATGTCGAATAATCTAACGGCTCTACAGACAGTAGCTGCTATGAACCTGGTACAGTCGAAGTATCGGTCCAAGCACTACTATGACCGAAGATTAAACTTAAAGCATTTCCGGGAAGGCGAAATCGTCTTTTTATTAAACGAGCTGAAGAAGGGAAAATTCGCGCGGGAATACCGCGGACCGTACGAAATTATTGCGATTAACCGTGAAACAAACAACGTAACGTTGCAAAACGACGAGACAACAAAAGTCGTGCACGTAAATAAAATTGAGTGTCCGAGTGAACTAGCAAGAGACGCAGAGGCCTCGGATTTGGACCTGGTGGGTTAAGACGTTTTTTTACTGTTTTTTTGCGCGTCCCCGGACGGGCTACGACACAAAAAAAACGCCCCATGGCTAGAGCAATCCCATCACGTCCAAACCTCAGTAAAGCAAAACTGCTCACAATTATTTTGCTTTAGCTAACATAACCATATTTTTATTCTCTAAAATTCTAGGCTCTGTACGTTATACATCCTAGGGAGCAGAGAAACGCAGCCAGTCAACAGTCCGACCCATTTTATCCAGCAACTGCGAGAAAATTTTACTAACTGGAAAATCATCGAAAAAATCGATTTGCGCACGTATATCCAGCGATGTCCTGGTAAAGCTCGTAACGACTGCGGTACGCGCGTGCATCCCGCGTTGCGACGCGAAGGGCCTGATAAAAGAGGCTGAATCCGCCACCCGCGCCGAGCATACGAAAAATCTGATTTTAACTCACGGCGAAAGAGCCGATCCTCAACGTATGCGTCGCGCGCTTCTGCGGTTCATAGTGTAATGTAATCACCGATTCCATTACGCATCCAAAATACTACGATTGCTATACATATCACATCTACACACACACACGCACACACTTACTCGCTAGCACGTGATCGCAGCACAAGAAGTGGAGCTGAAAAAAAACCAGGAGAGAGAGAGAGAGATTCACTCATAAGTGCAAGCGGCACCTAAGAAATGGATCTGAAAAACCAGAAGAGAGAGAGATTCACTCATACGTACAAGCGGCACCCAAGAAGAAAAACCGGGAGAGAGAGAGATTCGCTCATACGTGCGAGCGGCACCTTCACAAAAATAGGCTATATTCCAACGAACCACGCAGTAAATTCAATGATAACTTCATAAGAACCGCGTATTCGTATTTTTAAACGGAGAGCCATGAATTACGAAGCACGAGAACGGGGGAAGCTGTTTCCACGCAATGCGACGACAAACCACCGCGGAAAAATGAGCACAACTATGAGAAAAAACTAGCGAGGAGAGAAAGAAACCCAGGCGCAATATTCGACGATCTGGAATTCCACTGGAAACACGTGTGCGATCTCCAGTAAAAAAGAGACCGCGGGAGAGTTCTAAAAGAGTCAAATTCTTAAGTGGTAGTCATAAACTATGATGTTTATGACTTGACCTGCTACGATTCCCTTAAAATTGAGAGAGGAAAATAGAAAATAGTGAGGTGACCCAATATGGAAATCACTAGCCCGAGAAAAACAAGGGGATATGCAAGTATATAAAGCCCGGGAGCAAAGGGCAAGAGTCGTCAGTAATATCCGAAATCTCTCGCAGAACGTTACTCTGCTCGTCGCTAAACCATTCTTGAAACAAGTATCAGACACTACTCGCTACTTGTACGTTTAAAAGTAGAGAGCATACCGGACTTAGTCGCTCAGTCAAGCAAGTGCATCTATCGGCATCTTTCCGAATATCGCCCCCTGCTGAAAAGAAGAAGCAACAGAGGCAGTGGACTCCCTGCGATCTACACTACGCACATCGAAAGGACGAGCCGTCACATCTAAGTGCATCTAGCCACCACTGTAACCTGAACCACCGAGCCTAGGCTGGAAGGCGCCAAGGATTGACAGCTGCAGACACTCAAGAATCTCTTCACACATATATACAAACAGCCACGCACACTCACACATTAAGGTACTTTTCTCTTTTCATAGAAATAAACGTGTGTGGATTTAAAAGAAATAATGTATAGTTTAAGTGACTTCGTATCCGGCTCCCTTCCCCGGTAGGCGATGACCGCGTCCGCGGTAGCTAAAAGGGATTTCCTATCATTCACTCATTTAATCATTTAAATTATTATAACTTTCACGTATCGTGAAGTTCGATTATCAATTCAGGTAGGAATTCATGTAATTGTATTAATGTGTTAGATTTTGTAATTATAAATTTGTAATCTGGACGTAACAATAGGCACGATTCATAAATATCTTTATGGCACGCTAACTGAAGCTGACGAGGCCGAAATCCAGGAGGCAGTCAGGGCAATTGCCAAGGACGTGCGCGCGACAGCTGCCCTACTTGCCAACTAAACAGAGATAGTCGAGCACGAACTCGCGCATCTGAACGAAAGGATGCGCAAGTTAGAAGCACTTTCGACCGCATGGGCGAACAGGACCGCTGAAAATGCGAAATACATCAATGATCTTGATGTAGAAATGAGCATTAGAGTCAGCCTAGTGCAATTCCGTTCTAACACGGAAGTGATCACTAATGCAATTCTTTTTGCAATAAAAGGGCTTATCCACCCAAAGGTTATGGCCCCGAAAACTATTGCCCGTTTGGCAAAAACCATCGAGAGTTCGATTAGTCACGCGAAATTTGCTCTTAAGCCGAACGAATTTTCGGCAATTTCGATAATGGAAATCTCTAAAATTTCCATATTGTTCTCGAACGACCACCTGGTATATCACATCGCTATTCCATTCGTCGACGTTGAAAAGTTTTATTTATTTAAGGCCTCACCGGTTCCCGCAATCCAACAAATATCTAATATATCGTACATGGTCGCTTACATTTGGCCAGTTCACGCATACTTTACAATAAGTTCGACTAATCACACTTATCTGCCAATCCCAGCGGAGAAAGTACCAAAGCTTCGAAAGCTTCAAAATACATTTATTGCGGTAGACCCAGAACCGGTGCGAGAAATTCGCGACAGCGCAGTTTGCGAAATAAAGATTGCAGCCGGACGTGAGATTCATAACCCAGAAGAATGCGATATTCGCATTAAGAGGCTGAAAGAGTCATTCTGATTGCGATTGCACAGAGTGAACACCTGGGTTTATTCTGCAAAGCACCCAGAGGATATCTATATCCAGTGCTTAAGAGCAGAGCAAATAACGGCGCAAATCGCTGGAGCTGGCATCCTCGACCTACGCGAGGGCTGTACTGCTCACACGGCGAGCGCACGTTTAATAGCTTCCTCCTTAGTAGCTAAAAAATGGAAAAACACGTCATTTGGCGGTCTGCAATTTAACGTGTCGAAAATCATGGCACGGCTAAATGAATCAGCCGCTTCCGCGATGGATCTGCACCAGGCTATCTCAAATCTGGCCGAACATTGGGCTGACACCGCTCATGGCTCCGGAACTAAGAACCTGAAGAGCGGGACCAATTTGCGCGAAATTGCGACTAAAGCTCGCGAGATCGCACAGAGAAGGTCGTCGGTCTTCGAATTAAAAGACTTAAGCTACACTACTAGCCTGCTCAACTGGGTCTCGTGGTCTTCGCTTGGTCTAATCGCAGCAGCGATCCTTGTAATATGGTGCTGTATGCGCTACCGCGCCAATAATCCAATGCGCGACCTTATGCGACAACAGCGTGAGATGTTGCAGCTCGAATCGACTCGGGAAATTAGCCGCAGCAGAGCGAACTTGGTAAACTAAAAATGCAGCTCAAGTTCGACGCATCCTGGCCGCCACGGCCGTAAAAATATGTATGATCATATGAAACCGAAAACGAATAAGCCGACTCATTCTCGCGCTACGAATAATTATCTTCTTTATTCACTCACTTCACTGCCATTAGCCAGGCTGCTCAACGGCGAGAAAGACCAGTAGCACTCTAGAAATATTCATAATAATAAATAGATGCATTACGATCATCTATATATCAATGGGTTATTGCGTTTTTTGTTTAATATTTCAGCTATATTACAATCATATTATAATAATCATTAATATACATACGCTAGAGGGGTTAGTATAATTTTGTATGTACCTCCCATTCATATAGGCATAAATCATACGCAGTATCCAATATTTTGTATCCACAAATAAGCTACGGTTAAGACAACCATATATCTTGTATTGATACAGGCTCGCACAAGCCACGATACGCAAAAGAAAAGTATTCGGGGGTGCTCGAGCATAAACTTCAACTATAAATAATTATACAAATATTTTTCATATAAATTTTGTATTTAGATATAAGGTATTTTTTTTATGTAAGAGCTCTGTCAGCCCAAAATGTAAGGCAGCAGCGGCTGTCAGGGACAACACTCGCGCCGATACATTAACACATTTTCCTTTTCTCTGTTTAACTCGACATTAGAATAGAATAGAATAGAATAGAAATTTATTTGTCAAGACAAAATAGTTAAGTACAATTTCGCATAAATCTTATCCTATCGCGTCAATTGAACAACGCGGAGTACTACATACTAATATCAGGGTGTTTTCAGTCTTATTAAAATATCACAGTTAATTATTATTTAATAGGTGGCAACGCAACGCCACCTTAAACCTCGATAGCGAGGCCAAAGTGCGGATCTCCTGTGGAATGGAGTTCCACAGGCGCGCCCCATAAACTCGAAAGGAGTTCAGACCCGCGTCGGTCCTCGCTCCCGGAACCGCCAAATCCCTGGGCACCCTACCAGAGGTCCTGCACTGGTTCTTCTCGAAGAGGGCCGAAATGTACGGCGGCTGACCCATATTAAGTGCCTTGTATATCAAGACCGCCGCGAAATAGGCACGTCTGTTTTTAACATCCAACCAGCCCAGTGTCCCCCTGTAAGGAGTAATGTGCTCGGCCCTCCCAGCGCCCGTTACATATCTCACACATGAATTCTGCAATCGTTGCAGTCTAGTCTGCTGCTCACCCGTCACATCAAGATACACTACGGAACAATAGTCCAAGTGAGAGATAGCGAGAGCGCCTGCCAGCTGCTTCCGCAGTACTTCCGAGGTACCGGATCGAAAAGATCTCAGGCCATAAAGGGCTCTGTTAACCTTTCGGCTAACTGCATCTACCTGCGGCTTCCATGTAAGCCTGGAGTCCATTATCACTCCAAGATTGGTCACCTCATCGACAAAGGGCACGAAAACACCATTTTGAATCTCAACACCAGGCAAGTCCAAATTTTGCAAGTAGTTAATACTATGCTCCGAACCAAAAATTATTGCCTTGGTCTTGCCAGTGTTGAGTCTCAAGGCATTCTCGGACGCCCAAGCCGACACAGCATGCGCCACAGCCGACATTCGCCCCACACCCCCACACAGATCGTCCCTCGTGACCTGAGTGTAGGCTTACAGATCGTCCGCGTAAAGCAAATGCGCAACACTATCAGTTAATTTCCCCTCCATACCCTTAAACTTTGAAAAGACTTCCTGTATATCATTTATATACAAGCTGAACAGAAGAGGCCCCACGGACATTCACGGAATCGAGGACAAAATTGGATCAGAACCCAATGCGCGCACCTCACGCGTATGTGCATAGAGCACTGGCATCCCATAAATTTTGTTTCTTAAATAAATGTACAATTATACACACTCAGGCGCGGAGTGCGCCCTTGCGCGCCCCGACGCCTTACACTCTTGCGCTGCACGCACGGCTTCGCCGGCGACCCTGTTTTTTTTTGGCGCCGAGGACGGCACCCGCGCGTCCCGAGGACGTGTCATGGAGAAGCGTTAGGTTCTCCACGGCATCTCCGATAGCCGCTACCGACGATGCCGGATGCGTCGTCAGCAGGGAACGCCGTTGCCTGCAGTTCTCACGCGCAGAGGTGCAACGCTTGCACTTCTGCACTTGGAGACGCTCCCCACCGACTCGTCGCAGCAGCGGCAGAGCGGCAGACGTCTGGCGACCGCGACACAGAGCAGAGCTCTCTTTTCGGCAATAAAGAAGTGCTACACTCATCTCCTTGCTTCTCTCATGTGCTCGGAGGAGCACCCATCCTTCCCCTCCTATCCGTGACAACAGTATCGCAATTTTTTAAAATCTGTGCTATCCATCTACGTAAACCTTTCATAAAAAAGTGTTCTTTTAACATTCTATACAGTTTACATGCCTCGATGTGCCCGTAAACTGTGTGTGTTTCATTTACAAAGTCGTTTATTATTGTTTTCGAAATTACAATTTTTGATCTATCGTTCGCTTTTTTGTACAAAATGTCATTGATAAGTTCAAATCGCTTCTTTATTTTAGAATCGTTATCTTTTATCTTATCAATAATCATTTTTGTATATGGGTCGTCATTTTGACTTCTTTCTATGTTTTTACATATATTTATTAATTCGCGGCTCGGTTTGTTTTGAACAAGAGCAGAGATTATTATTTCTGACTGACTCTCTGCTTTTGTTTTTACATCGTCGTCTATTCGACTAAGGTAGTCGGCTATCGCATTCTTTTTTCTCGGTATATGTATCGGTGTTAAATTATAATCCTGGATCACGGACGAACTAAAATTCCTTTTGCCCCCCCCCCCCTAGGAATGTGTCTAGCTTTCTCAGAGACCACCCTAGTGCGAGCATTTCTTTTTCGGTTGTAAAATAGGAACATTCGCTACCTTTAAACGTTCTACTGACAAAGCAGAATTTCCTTCTCTCCTTCATCATTTAATTGTAACAGAGCTACAGCGCATGTATGATCAGATGCGTCTGTCGTCAGAATGTAGGGTTTCTTTAGATTAGCGTATTTAAGAAATATGTTGTCGTCAAACAAAGTTTTTATATTTTCAAATATCGCTTGGTGTACGTCTGTCTATAGAAACGCAACGTTCTTTTTCATAAGGTCCAACAATGGGACTATTGCTTCCGCGTATTTTCGCGTGAATTTAGAGTAGACATTTACAAACTCGATAAAACTTTGTAATTGTTTTAAATTTCTCGGTTTTTTGAAATCTTTTATTGTGCAAATTTTATCTGGATCCGGCCTTATTCCTTTTGCGGATATAAAGTGTCCAAGAAATTCGACTTCTTCACAGAAAAATTTTGATTTTTTTGAAATTCTATCCCAAATTGTAATGTATGAAACGTTTGTATAGCTTATCGAGATGCGATAAATGCTCTTCGACGTCCCGTTATCTTATCATAAGATCGTCGACAAAAAGGACTAAGAAATCGTCGAAGCCGTACGTGGCTTCGGCTAGCCCACGAATCAAGGCATCCCCACTGGTTTTTATTCCAAAAGGAACTACGTTGAATTCGTACACGTGGCTACACGAAGAGAAATTTCGAAGGCTCAGCGTTCGATACTTTCTAAGCAACGGGAACACGAATAATATTGTACTCTGTCCCATCTAATTACGAATGATTCGGCTTCGAATTCGAAGTATAGATACTCTACGATTTTCGTGCATGTATGGACGCGAGACATGGTATTATTAGCAGTCGAATTGCGAGAGTGGGGACTCCGAGATTCTCCGTACCGTAGGGACTCGACGCTTCGCAGTCTCAGACCTCGAAACTTGGAATACTATAGCGTGCCGACTGTCGGCTGGAGCTCGAAAGTCGAAGCGGTAGACGCTTATGCTCGTATCGCCAGAATTCGGAAAATTTCGGGATTCGGGAACGACGAAAATAGACTGCAAACGTACGGCCGCAATAACATGGAGCGCTGAGCCTTCGAAATTTCTCTCCGTGTATCTATTTGGAACGCGGTGAATTTACGTGAATTTTCTGTGAGTTTCACCTGCCAATAGCTTGATGTAAAGTCGGATATGCTTGTTATTGGCGTATCTGAACATCTTTGAAGAACCTCTTCGATACCGGGAGGCCCCTCAAAGTTGTTTTGAAGAACTTTATTTAATTTTTGTGCGTCTAGGCATGGTCTAATGGAATTATCTTTTTTCCTCACCATTTTGATTGGATTAATGTAGATGCTACTCGAGAGTCTTATAATATTCAAATCAAGAATTCGGTTAATTTCTTTTAATACGTCTGGTCTGTCTGCTATCGGGATAGGATAGGGTTTGTAGAACCAAGAAATAGTGTCGGTTGGTACTAGTTTATATTCATATGTAGTTAGTAACCCAGGCTTCTTTTCAAAGACTTCTTTGTTTTTTATTATTATTTGTTTTAATTTTTCTTTTTGCGTCTCATGGAGGTTTTCACAAGAATTAATTTTTTCTTCGATTTCTTCTATAGAGATTTCGTAAGGATTTTCATAATTGTTTTCGTAGTCTTTGTGGAGACTATCGAGATTTGAGAGAATCCCTTCTTTGGTGAATCTACTCGTTTGGGCGATCGCGAGTGATGTAAATTCATTCCGCGGTACAATTTTGTCTACGTACGATATCACGACGTCGATCTTGCCTATTGAGAAAAGAATTTCCTATTTTCTTGTATCAATAAACATTTTTAATAATTTAACCGTATCGAAGCTGATGATACATGGTTTAATTAATTTTGGGATGACTATGTATATGATTTTAATAGTCGTTTTAATGAACTTAGTATTTTATTTTACCGCTTATGGGTAGTGTTGGACAGGCTTTGAATGCATCGTGATTTTGATAATAAAATTCTTCCGATATTGCCGTTACTTAGCTCCCCGTGTCGATAAGCGTATTTACGTTAACGTTCTCGAGAAAAATTCAAATTTCCGGGCAATGTGAAATTTCTAACTCATGACCGTGCGGGTTGATATCGCGAAGTAGATCTTCCCGAGGATCTCCTATAATGGATGCCATTAATTTAGTAGTTACCTCTTTCTTCTTCACCAGAGGAAGTGCATCCAATAATGACGCAACTACTTTTCGTTTTTGAGTCTAATTCAAAACTTAAAAGCTCTACAGGGTCTTTTGTAAAAGTTGTCTTTTTATTTGCCCCCCTTGATCCCTGTGTCTTGGTGTTGTTATTTTTGTTATCCGTGTTTGGTTTTTTGTCTGTAGATTGTATCGTTTGTATCCTATGTTCAGTTTGTCTTGGCTTTGGCCATGTAGTATTTGAATTTGAATATGTTTTGTGTGCGTCCGTTTTACTAGGATAGTTAGTATTAGGACTGTTTGTGGGTTTTTGGTTATTATCCTCTTTGGGAGTTATTTTGTTAGTAATGGGATTATCTTTCTTTTTTGATACATCATCATTGTCAAAATCGGTGAGCATTTCTAGAAATTCGTTAATTTTTTTAATTTTGTGACCGGTTACAGCACGTCAAATCTCTCTTTCGAAATGTTCAGCCAGTTTTTTGACGAGCTCATGCTCCTCTAAGTTTAGCTCTAGCTCTTGCGCTAAGCCAAACATATAGGTAGCGTAACTTACACGATTTTTTTGTCTCGGATTAAATTGACCATATTCGATCTTTCTCGCTTTATATTTCTGAATATTTTTGTTCCAAAACCGTTCTTTGAATTTCTCCGAGAACGTATCAAAATTATCTACATTGGCTTGAAGAAGATACCACCAATTTTGGGCTTTGCCTTCGAGTGCTTAAGAAATGATACACTTTAGCTCTTGATCATCGGCATGCATGAGAGCTATATAATTTTGCAATTCGGTTAAGAATTTCATGGGTCTTTCTCCGGTTAGACCTTTAAATTTAGGAATCGCGATTTTTAACCGTCGCGTTGCGTCACTTGTCGTGTCAGAGTGCCCCAAGGCTCTTTTTGACTGGATCTTTCGTTCTAATTCTTTATAATCGTTCGATTGTTTATCAAGAATTTTATGGATTTCATCGCGGAGCTTGTCTTCCGAGACATTTGACACCACTTTTTCTTTAATTTCATCGAAATTTTTCCGTAAAACCGTGTTTCTATTGATAAGTGTATCATTCTCCGTTTCTAGCAACTCTACCGATTTTTTACCGATTTGTAGCGCAAGTGAATCCACTGCTTCGTTGACGTCGGTTTTCTGTATATCGCGGCGTTTCGGCGTTTTATCGCTTACTGAGATATCCGGGAATTGTGGTATGTCGTTGCTTTCTAATTTGTCTACCCGATCTTCTAGTGCATTCTGTGTAGAATCCAAAAGAAAGAGCTCATTGACCACTGCCTGTTGCCATTTAATTACTTCATCGATTACGCCTTCTCCTTGGGGTCTTTGATTCTTTCCATGAGAAGCTCCGAACGACGTTTATTTTTTAATTTTTCTGTAGCCATTATGCTTAATATTTAATAGAGAGATAAAATATTGAGTAAATCTGGCAGGCTTTTGACAGTCGAGTCTCTTTGATGGAACTAATAGGAGGATAACTTAATGCACGACGATTTTATATCTTAAGATCCCGAATCCCGGCCGTGATATCTTCGATTTGAAATTCTAAATTCGTAAAGACTGACGTATTATATACCTGGGTCAGCCCCTCTACGCAATACATTATGCGCGCGCGCTCTCTGTGTTGGCGAGGCGGACTACTTAGTAGCCGCTTGTATGATAACCGACCGCTGTTGGTAACTTATCGACTATTGTCAACTTACCGGTTGTCGCTCTCTTGTCCTAGGGCTATCTCAAAGTTAAAAAAAAATTCAAAATTCAAAATTCAAAAATTGTAAGTTAATTTGAACAAAAAATTCCAATGCAATTAAAAAAAAATTTCAAGGAATTCATAATTTTCTAAAAAAAAATTGGATCGATTAGTCGAGGATACATTTGAACGTGGCGAAAAAAAACGCAACGCAACGCAAAAAAAATTTGTATGTGTCAACAATAGATAATTATTAATCACTCGACGCAACAATAGTTAGATATTTCTATATGCTTTGTAGCGGACGCCGCTTGACGTAGCCACGCCGAGTGCGACGACAATATGTGTATTGTACGGCTTCTCAGTGGAATATTCCGGGCCGTAGTATAGTCAAAAACACGAGTTTCAAATATTCCAAAATTCTACGCTTAATTATCGCAATGCTAAAATTTTGGAACCCTAGAAAGTGTGCTCTGTGTTTACGTTTTGCCGCTACTTGACTCTCACTTGCAATCCGAACTTGTAAACACACGCGCTCGATCTCGAAAATTCCTCTCGCGTTCGCGAAAACTACGCAGTTATTGTAACGATTGAATAGTTCGACTAATCTACGATTTTACAATTTAATAATCCCGAAACGTTTGGGCGCCATAAATAACGGAGTTCTTTGTCCCGTGTATAAAAAGTCAGTGACGAATTCACTGGTCTATCGAACAGCGAGAGGAGTATGCTATACGTGCTCGTCCTCGAGTACATGAGCCCGTGGGGGCGTTGTGAGAGTTGATGCTACGTAGCTTAATTGCGGATGAAATGTCTAATCGAGAGAGAGAGGTGAACGCGAGGAAAATGTAGGGAGTTAGGTGCGAAATAACCAAGCGCAGGTCAAAATTCTAGTTAATTTATATAAAGCCAAGTAAAGAAGGATACAATGGCAACCCTAGGTAAGAGAGAGCGACGAAGCAGAGCCTAATGCAGAGAGAGAGAATAGCGATCAACCAGGTAATTACATTCGCCTTCGTGCTGGCTCACAAAGATGCCTCGTGATTGGACTGGAATGGCGCAATCGGACGACCGTGGCCCACGCTGAGCAGTCAGGACGATGTCCTGTGGCCTTGTGTGTGTGTGGCTGGGTGCAGTGGAAGGACGAGCGGCAATAGCTGCTCAGCTCGCGACTGACGTGCGGCGACACGCGCAGAGTGCGGTTGCGTTGCAGCTACAATCTCCCAGGGCTAGCGCGCGCAAAAACACCGAGACATTTTAAGAAAAGATTCAACTATCCAGTTCGCCGGTCGGAATGCCAGTCCTTCGCGCGGAACGCGACAGCATGGACAGCGCGGACCTACTCTTACTCTCTCTTGCTCGCGATATGCTCGTACACGCGCGCGGCTCTCTCTCTCTCTCTCTCTCTCTCTCTCTCTCTCTCTCTCTCTCTCTCTCTCTCTCTCTCTCTTCCGGTGCCACGTGAGTACGGTTGCCGCCTATTTTGCACTCTCCTGTTCTTAACTGCTTTTCTGCCCCACTCTGCCTCCGGGCACTTTTGCTTACAGTCTGTTGCACGCTCCTTAATGCAACCTTCAAGCTGACATATTATTCTGCTGGAGGCTGCATTTTCTTACACTACTACCACTCCTTGAAACTCCGCCTCTGCAACATAACCTGCAAACTACCTGGCATGGCTCTCTCCTGCTTGGCCTGCCTTTTAGCACTCTTGGACAGCCACGTGGCGACACCTCACGAGGCAACGAGAGATAATCTTAGCACGGTCTCTCACAGGTCTGTGCGCTCCTTTTCTGCTCTTACTACTGGAACCATCTGACGACAAGCCCAACAAGCTCATTTGCTTTGTCGGTAACTCTATATCATAGGGTAACCACCCGTGTACTCCACATTATCGACTGCCAGTAAGTTACCGGCAAAAATGAGCATTAGTGGAGATAAGTGTACTGAAGCCTTTACTACCATCTGCAAGGCCTGTGATAAAGCCATCCAAACAAAAGACCCCAAAAAGTGTGAGATTTATAATAATCATTTCCTTCGCGCCCACAAGATCACACAAGATGCATCTCCTTTCCGTTCTGCCTGCGCAGATGCTCAAATCAGAAAGCGACTGGAAGCTTCAACAGCAAGAAGAAGATCCAGTCTGCACCACTACCCACGAACCCATCAAGCAGTCGATCTCCTGCTCGCCCAGCAGTCAGTGCAGCATCAGCACCGCCCACCACCATAGAGTGAACTTTCCAGAATATTCTTGCTGCACTGGCGGACATCCGTGCTAAGCGGGATGAAGTGGTGGAGGCGCAGCGAGACACCACCGAGAAGATCTCCGGGCTGGAGGCTAGGCTAGGCCCCATAGAACAGCGCCTCAAGGCTCTTGATGTACGGCTCCAGCTACAGTCTCGCATGACAACTGCTGAGACATCCATTTCTGAGCTGAAGGTGCAGGTTCAGGAGCTAAAATCAGGCCGCCTTAAACCGCAGCCCATACAAAGTAGCAACAGTACCGACGATCAACCTCCCCCTGCTGCCATAGTTCCCTCCGAGATTGCCAGTCTTCGTAGGGAGCTCGAGGCCATCAAACATCGGCAAGAGGCATCAAACAACAATGTTGTCATGTTAACTGGGTTACATTACACCCAGGAGAGCTCTCTTCATGTACTTGCTCACTCAGTACTCTCTGCCCTTGACCCTACTGTCCTCAGGAGGTACATAGCTACCACAAGGATCATGGTAAGACTTACTGCAGCCACCAACACCTCGGCTGCAGACAGCAGGCTACCACCGATTGCTCTCACCCTGTCCTCCCATGCCCGTGTTCGCTTCACCCTGGTAACTAAAATTAAAAAGGGTAAGCTGCGCTCTTCCGAGCTCAGCAGGGACCTACTGGAGGAAGCCAAGGCTTTAGCCCCAGACCATCAGGGGCTTATTAACATCAACGAGCTGTTTCCTCCAGATGAGCATAAGCTCCGCATTAAGGCAAGATAGGAGGCTAGGAAGGCACAGGACTGTAAGACCTACGTGAGGGACGGGAGGATTTTCATCCGAGCTGCTGAGGATGGAGGAAAGGCCACTATTATCAACAGTGAAGAGCATCTAAAGAATTTTTTAGCCCAGAGATCTCCGTGCAACAGTAGCAACGGCCGCTAAAAATCGTTCGCATCATACCACCCTTACCACTATCGTCATCCATATCATCATTGCCTACATCTTCAATCGTTTCTAAGGTAACTCTGCCCGACGGTTTAAGGTCCTGTTACCTCAATGCTAACTCCCTCACGGGCCACATTGAGGCGGTGAGGCTCTTCTTGTCCACTCGTCCCCTCTATAACGTAATAGCTGTAACTGAAACCTGGCTGGATGACAAGGTAAAAACCGTACCCTTACTTGACAACTACACACTTCTTAGACGGGACAGAAACAGAAATGGTGCAGGTGTGGCCCTCTACATTCATCATTCACTCTCAGTCACAGCTCTGACATCGTCTGGCGGTGTCTGGTCGGGCAAGCCAGGGAAGCTGGAGTATCTTCTCTGTGAAATCTCTGCAAGAGGTCTCTCACCCATCTTTGTTGGTGTTGCGTATCGTCCACTTCATGCCCCTTGCATTCAAGGCAATGATTTTATCGAAAAACTTACCACACACGTGCACAACTACTCCATAAAGATAATTATGGGTGACTTCAATGCAGACCAACTCTCCCGATCAGAAGATGCCAAGTTCATCAAGGCTTTCATCGAGGAGATTTCCCTTCAGTCGGTTCCTTATGGTGCTACACATCACAAACCGGAATCAGACACCTGGCTTGACCTCTGCTTAATCGACGAGAATCGCCTGTTGTCACACTGGAAGACTGATACACCCTTCATTTACGGACATCACGTTATTACGGCCACTCTCGACGTACAGATACCACGCTACGAACCCAAAACGTTTACTTACTGAAACTACAAAGGAATCTGTGCCGAAAGACTAAGCATTTATCTTGACACCTGTAACTGGTTACTGCTCGATACCTCATCACTTGACGCTTGCATCACCACTCTCAACACATACTTGACTAACGCCATTAATTATCTCGCCCCATAAAGTACAGTGACTCCTTGACCAAAACGTCACCCGTGGTTTACCACGGCTCTTCGTGACCTCTTGAAAGAACGGAACACACTCTACAGACGGTTTCGCAGATCACGTGTCTTGCTGGATCTGCATTTTTGTAGACTAGCGAGAGACGATGCACATAGGCCCCTGCCACAGAGGAATATTTGCACACCCTAGAGGGTCTGAATTTCCCCGAACATTTCAATTTCAGGGAGATAACGGAATCGGACGTCTTAGATGCAGTGATGCACTTTGAATCCCAGGCCAGGGGCAGTGACGGCATCCCGCAGGTTGTCATTTACAAAGCACTGCCGGTACTCCCTCCATTTGTATGTCGTATTTTCAACCTATCCTTGAGCGAATCATGCTTCCCCTCGGACTGGAAAAAGTCACTAGTGCACGCACTGAATAAAGTTAGTTCTTCAACAACTCTAACTGACTATCGTCCGATCTCCCTCTGATATTTCTTGTCAAAGGCGCTGGAGTGGCTAGTGCACAGGCAAACCTCTGAATATCTCTAATCAAGACTTTTCCTTGATGACCTACAAACTGGTTTCCGTACTGGTCATAGCACACAGTCCGGCGTGATGAAGTTAACTGATGATGTCAGGCTTGGCATGAACAAAATGAAGATAACTTCTACTTCTCTTTGACTTTTGCAAGGCATTTGATACTCTGTGTCACGTCAGGCTTCTCAGAAAGCTAACCTCTTTCGTCTTCTCTAAGCAGGTTATCCGCTGGTTCGCCTCCTACCTCACTGGTAGAATGCAGACTGTTATTGGTGACAGTAATGAACTCTCCACCTTTCAACCGTTAAACATGGGAGTACCTCAGGGGTCTGTACTAGGCCCACTGTTATTCGCATTAAACATCAATGATATCAGCCTTTGTCTAGACATCGACGTATCTCATCTCGTTTATGCGGATGACTTGCAAATTTACAGCCAATGCCACCTTGATGAGCTCGATTCCTGTTCCGTGAGGATGAGTGCTAACACCGAGAGGATCATGAGCTGGGCTGCGCAGAATCATCTTAAACTAAACGTTTTCAAAACGCAGGCGATCGTCCTGGGCTTCTACAGCCAATACCTACATTAACATAGGAGGAGTCTGGGACTGGCGCTTGAGTCTAAACTCACTTAGAAGGAACACGTTACACAACTATATAAGCGTGCACACTCGCTTATGTATATACTATAGTTCTTTAGAAAGAGCACCTTTACAAGGCCTCGCCAGCATCATTGGAAATAAAACAGGTAAGGTTTTGGATGTCGCCATCAAGAATAGCTTCTGCAAAGCATGCGATAATTGGACAGGCAAAGAAGACACGATTCCATATCAAGAAGTACGAAAAACATGAACAAAATTGTAGTGCTAACCATCAAAGCAGTACAGGAAAAATGGAAGTGGATGGAATTGTGCAGATGTTTCAGCGTTCAGAAGAAGAGTACGGTGTAATGTATAAAAATTATATTGGTGATGGTGACTCTAAGGTGTACAAAGCAGTGACAGAAGTGTAACCCTATGGTAACAGATTGACCATTGCGAAAAAGAGTGTATTGGTCATGTGCAGAAGAGGATGGGCACGCGTCTCAGTAATTTGAAGAAATCTCTAGGACGACAGACACTCTCGGATGAAAAAGGAATTGGAGAAAGAGGACGATTGACTGCCCAAGTAATCAACAGATTGTCTTTATACTACGGCAAAGCAATCAGGCATCACTCTGATTCCATGAAAGACATGTCTAATGCAATCTGGGCAACCTTTTATCATCAGCTAAACCGGAACTGCTGTCAACAGACGCAAAGCCTTCAGCAGCAATTGTGTCCGGAAGGAGCCAGCAGCTGGTGCAAATGGCAGAAAGCCAAAGTGAACAAGACTGTGAATAATTTTAAACACAAAATCAGCATTCCATCAGTTATTATGAAAAAGATAAAGCCAATTTATGAAGATTTAATGGAACCAAAACGGAAAAAATGGAAAGATGTGTTGGAGGTTTAACATAGAATTTGAATGAAAGTTTCAACAATTCTATTTAGAAGCTGGTTCCAAAATCCATCATTTAGTGGCTTGTCAGTGCTGAATATTGGAGTATACACGGCTGTCGCACGTGCTTCAATAGGAAAGCTGCTTGTGAATGGGTTGAAAGCAGTATAGACAGCAGATTATTCCACGCGGGGAGGAAAAAACTGGCAAGCACCAAGGAGGCACGCATTACCAGGAGATAAGCTCGAGACAAACTACAGGATGATGCATATGCAGCAGGTGAAATTTAAATGTTGTAAGTACTTGCATCTAATATTATTAATATTTTCATTTTATACTTTCAAGTATTTTTTTTTTAATTTATTCTTATCACTTTTCAGCAAATCTTGGACTTAGTGGTTTGCCGCAGCTGTCTCATAAACATAACAGTTGAGGGTATGGTGGACAGGAGGGACAAAACATATAGAGTTTTCAAAAAGTTTTATGAATATACATGCTTTTAAATGAAATGTGCTAATTTAAACTTTTTGTGTTCTAGATGCATCTACACCCCAACAGGAGTTTGCATGTGTTCAGATAAAAGCAGTCTGGTACAGAAAGTTATATTTTGATAAATATTAATGATTGGAGCAATAAAAAAATTATATGGATAAGTATTACTGTAATTATGTATAAGTATTGTAAGTCAAAACTTTAATGCTAATTTTCTCTTAATTATGTTTTTCTCAATTTCAGGTATTGCACCGTAAGATTCCAAAGGAACGGATGGACCAAATGAGCTCAGCTTTGGTGATATAGTTTAAAAGTACATTGGTGATGGTATGAATGAGGAAATTTGATTTAGATCCCATAGAAACAAAGTTTTGTAAAAATTATATTAAAATTAATAAAAAATTGATAAACAAATCAGTAATATGCTTATAAAATTTTTTCTATCTAACCAAATTCCCTCATTCATACCATAACCAATGTACTTTTAAACAATATTTTTGAGTTGGAGCTCATTTTGACCATTCGTTCATTTGGAATCTTACGGTTAGTGAATTATGGACTACCTACTATACATAGGTATTATACAGGTATACAGAGGTACTAAAGCCATCAAAATAAAGGTAATTATGTGCAATAATAGTATAAAAAAATTAATTTATTTATATAAGCATTTAAACATTTTTAATGAAAAATTTTGATTTTAATTTCAAAGATGATGAGCTCTCTTAAGTACTTCGAAACAATAGTCGAATCTATGAATCAGCTGATGAAAACAGGAACGAGTTACGATTAAACAAGCTAAGATGTTGATAGCATCGGCACCAGTTCTTCACCGACCCAACTTTAACAAAACTTTCTGCTTACATTGTGACACATCCGGCCCAGGCCTTGGTGCTGTCCTAACACAGAAGATAGGAGGAGAGAAACGCGTATTATCGTTCGCGAGTCATATCATGTCTTCTGTGGAGCGGAATTATTCAGCTAGCGAACATGAGTGCCTAGCAGTCCTTTAAGCAATACAAAAGTTTCGTCCGTAAGTCGAAGATTACCATTTTGTGGTTATCACCGAACATAGCAGTCTTAAGTGGCCAGGTAATCTACGCAATCCAACTGGACGGTTAGCTAGATGGGTCCTCCAACTACAAGAATATAACAACATCAGACAAGTGGTACACTGATCAGATAAAGGAGGTGACTGATAGGCAGTTAGAATTCCCAGGTTGGAAGCTAGTTGGTGAAAAATTGTGCACCTATCGACCAAATGCACTCATCGATGACATTTTCGAAGATTAAAGTATTTAGAAACGAGTACTTCCGAAGGAAAAAAGAGTACAATTCTTAAACGAATATCACGACAAAGCGACGTCAGATCATTTCGGTCATAACAAAAACGCAAGAGCGAGTCGCCATGTCGTATTACTGTCCAGCAATGAACAAGAATATAACTAATTACGTCCGAAACTGTGTAATTTGTCAGCAATGTAAAGTTGAACAAAGAAAGACAGCAGGTCACATGGGTAATCGCAATTTTTCTCGACCATGAGAAACTGTTGCTGGTGATGTAATGGGCCCGTTGCCAAAATCAACTCATGGCTATGAATATCTACTGGTGTTCCAAGATACGTTCACCAGATGGGTTGAATGTATACCCATACGCAAAGCAAACGCCCAGACCATCATTAAACATTTGAACGAACAAATTTTCTACGGTTCGGAATACCAAAGGTTTTCTTTTCCGATAATGGAACTGAATTTCGGAATAAGACAATAGATAAATTTTTAGAGGAACGGGGAGTACACTATAGATATATAGAAGGTGACCATAAGAGATCCCGGCGAGAGGATTAAGCCTCCGAAACGTCGACCGAACAAACAACTAACTACTCGTAGTGATTATTTCTACACCTCACTTAAATCAGTATTAGAAATATTAGAATCGATAACATTAGATATTGTATTAGATAAAAATCAATTTATCGATTAAAATTAATAATTGATTTTTAGCTAATACAATATCTTCTTTTTGATAATCCCGGACCATGCCGCCTCTGAGTGCTCGTGCAAATCACACGAGCATTTTCGAGTTGACCGGGCCGTGCCCTCCGCACGTTCGATATTAGCAATAATAATAAACAGGGCCCTTCTGGCCCTGGTTATGACTGCAGCAACTAAAAAGGAAAAACTACCGTCATAAGGACAATTTCCCCAATACATACGATGGCATGTTAGGACGCAACTATGTAAAGAAGAAAGTAGCAGTGATATAATGTCACAGAAACGCTTTAATGATTAGTGGAGATGTAATGCACCCGATACTTTTCATAGAACATGAAGAAGAGCACAACCCCCGAAACCACAAGAAGGGATACAAATGCCACCAAGCAGACGAGATATTAAAGGTGGAATCCTCAGAGGAAAACACAAGTGAAGAGACAAATTTAAAAATAAAAAGGAAAGAGGATGAAAGCTGGACACAGTGAAACACACAACCAAAGCAAGAACGAGACAAGTGATATACGAAAAAGCGATGTAGGCAATGACAGTCTATTCCTAGGAGAAAATATAGTGATAAACAACAACAACACCTGTAAAATTATAGCCATTATAACCAGTGAAAAAGATGTCACTATAAAAGTAGTTCCAAAAGAACTAGTACCGTTTGAATCCAGGTGTATATAGAGATGGACAACCGAGACTTTCTAGATTTTCAATATATGGAAAGTAGGGCTGCAACCAATGTCCTTTTTGCTCATCCTTTACCCATATAACGACGTTTCTTGTTGGTGAGATGTCTAAGATGTTGAACAAACTTCAGCCAGTTTGTCATATGGCACATAACCGTCAATTCAGTTTAATCCATGAAATGAATATTTTAACTGTAGATTAGTAATCTTTACAGTATTAGACAAGTCATTCCAAGACTGTAGTGTTCGGAAAAGTACGAGTAGTGGCACTGCCCACGGTTCGTTCGGATCCAAATAAGCCAACTCTTTGAAAATGAATCCTCCGTTCTAGTCCTTGAAATCTTGACAATCCACGATTCAATCAATATTTCTATTAAAATAATATTTTATATTATATATATATATGTTTATGTATATATATATATGTGTGTGTATGTGTGTGTGTATGTATATTAATTATAATCTATACTCACCAAAATAGATGTTAGTATTATACTACTGTAAAATGTAACTTAATATAGAGTAGACCACTGCTTGAATATCCAGAGGGAAATGTAACTCATTACGGAGTAAAGCATTGCTTGAATATGGAACTTGCACCCTTTCCGCTACAAAAGCTTTTCAAGCTAGATTTATACACGCATAATAGCAAAGTGTAATGTCGCCACCGATCCTTCATTTGAGGCCTCTCTACAGTGAGGTGTGATATAACCTTAGAAAAGATAACGCACCACTGCAACGTAGAAGAAAGCAGTGATACCCTCACTGTCGAACTTTTACACGCGTTTGGCATGCCCCAACACGCATAGTAGCGAAGTGCAATGTCGCTACTGACCCTCTATTTCCCCGTATGCAGGCTCTCACTAATGGCTGTTTACCTTTGATGTACGAAGATATTCTCTGCAGAGATAGATTTTTACATTTTTACATGTTATTAATTATTATGTATTTTTTACCGAAAAATCTGGATTTGCCATGGAAGTGTGCAGAAGAAATTGCCAATGAGGCAATACTCGTGGTAAGAATAATATTTTATATTTATGAAAACAATTATGTTAATATTATGACGTATATTACGTCAATCCAAACCGGAATATGCGCGCTGCATTCTGGCAGCCTTTAACATAACTTTAATGACAGGAAAAATTAATCAAGCAATTAGAAGTAAAATACATGAATTAGTTATATTTACACGTTCAATGGTTATTACAGTACGAGTATTTTAATCTATTGGGTGCCAGCTACTATCGTAGCACGATTACAAAAGTCATCTAACTGCTTATGAGCAGGGATCGCGGATTCCGAGTCTAGCGTGCGGTTCCACACAATAACCAAGTATTATTTCTTTTGCTGTTGTTACGCTCCCGAGTTGGCGGATTGAGTACTTATCGCAGGATCTCCTTCTTTTACAATACTTCTCGACACTAATTTCTAATACTTATCCAGTAACACGGTGCAAAGCGATATATGATAACGTACAAATGCACTTGGGCGTAAGTACAAAAGTGAATACGACGATATTTCGAGAGATCCAGTTTGCGCTATACGATATCGAAACAGAGTGGCCGAAGCCACGTTGAGTCGGTAGCGACGAAGCTCGATGCCGCGAGTTAATTCCATCGGCCGTTGAGACACTGAGAGAACCGGTCACGTGGTAAGGGTATGGGACTCTAGGGTGTGTGAGAGAGAGAGAGAGAGAGAGAGAGAGAGAGAGAGTGAGAGCAAGAAGGCTGCTATAGTTGAAACAGCGACTTATAGTGCAGCTTGTATGCTTACGGATGCGGCTTCCTCTTGGTCCGATGCAACTACAACCAGTCAGCTGATCTCGTAACTAATGCTGGTGAATGGGCCATCCCGTCTCTTTCACGATGTTCAGTATGTGTGATCACTGTATACCTCTACCGATATTTATGTGCAGTGTCTGTGTTTGTTTTAGGCTGTGGTCGTGTAGATATTGCTCCTCCCTTGTCAGGACATTCTGAGGACAGCAGTTTCCTTCGATGATGACTCCTTGATCTCTAGAAGGTACGTCTTGCTTCAATGCTTTGTCATAGTGACTCGGTACTAATCTCCTCTTCCTTGTAGTAGCTGCTCCAGGAGTCGTGGTAAGTAATAGCCTGTATCGTTCCATTGTATTTTCTCACTTGTTTTCTCTCTCTCTTCTAACTAGGTACTAATCTAGGCCTCTTTAGTTACAGGGAAACTAGGTGGGACGGTGACTGGTCTCCCAACGACTCACCGACTGCCTGGGCAACCGGACTCGTGCATAGAAGATTCTAAGTGGAATACGGGTGTAGATTAGGGTAGTATGTGCGGGGATAGGATAGTTTAAGTAGAAATACTAGCTAGGTAGGGTTTAGTATGTGAGGGGGTAGGTGTTGGGGTAGTTCGCTCGCATTGGCTGTATAGAGCCTTCCTTAAATCTATGCACTCTGTTCGATTTTTAGGTTTTATAGTTGTATGAGCAAGACTGATGGTTGCACCATCGGATCTTCTGCTCTGCTACGTAACGCACACAAAGCGTGGCGTTACAATATATATATATATATTTTAATTAATAAATTTTTCATTTTTTTCCAGGATAATCTTAGGTATTCTCTAGGATTAGATTTTATTCTGCTGGATACTGTCTCTACGCAAGCAGCAGTGGAGCAGGAAAGGCGTAGTGTAATCGAAGCTCATTTCTGCACAGCGCCGACTAATACACAGGTGGAGGAGGATGTAACGAAGTGTCCGGAATCAACACAAGAATTCGAAGCCGCTGCAGCCTCAGATTGGAAGGAGTTTGAAAAAGAATTTAACAGAATCAATCAGTTATTAGGAATGTCGGAAGAAGATGTGCACAACTATTGCACTGACTTAGAAGTATATCTACGAAGAGCAGCTGCAGCACCAGCAACAACCGAACACACACCAGGGGGAACTGCTGCAAGAAAAAGAGCAGCAACATAAAGAAAAAGAGCTGCTGCAGGAAGAAGAGCAGCAACAGCAAGTAAAAGAGCTGCAGAAGCAGCAGGCACAGAATGCAACGAACTCCAAAAATCATCAGTAGTAATTGATTTGATAAAAAATGAAGATTCGGATTTGAATACAAAGAACGTTGTAACATTTTTTCACGTTCTAAAGAGTGAACATTTCGTAAAATAACTAACACTTTACTAAAGCCATTAAAAGAAATCAGCAACAAAATAAATAAATCTTAAATAAAATGAAGAAAAGAAATAAATATTTCTGCAAACGTATACGACCACTACTACAACAGCTCCGAAAACCGCAACGACAACAACAAAGAAGACGGCTCCGAAATGGAAATCACCAACTACATCAACGGTGAAGAATTCTTCGAGAAACTAAACTAAGAAACAGAAAATCGAGCCGGAAAATATTTTGGAAGAAATTAAAAAAATAACCTCGAATGCTCTTTCCTTCATGTATAATAAAGAAAATGAAAATAAAAATAGAAATAACTACGTATATTTAAAATTATTTGTATTGAAATAATTATTATAAATGGTTAATTTTGCATTTATTTTTTAAAAACTATACACAACCTTATTCTTTCACACCCAGACACACACACACATACACTTACATACACACACGCACGCGCACGCGTGCGCATGCACACACGCACGCTCGCGTATCCTCCTTACACCGTTGTATAAAGGAGAGTGGGGCATAGCGTGGCAGGCAAGATGGGTTTGGCACCTCGATATTTAAGTGATTAATCGATATTTTGAAGATGATAGTTTTTATCTCTGAAATATTGGCGAATAAGAAAGTGCAACTAATTAATTAAACGAGCTAGAAATTTACGGCTGAAATAATAGCTTGGCTTCATTATTCGTTTAACTAGTACATCGCAAAAAAAGAATGAATATGAATTACCAATTAAATGTTAATTGAAATAAAGTTAGGGTGCCCGTATCGCCCTACCTTTCCCTATCCAAGCCCCGGCAGAGGTTGCTCTCATCACCTCTCTAAGAGCATCCTCCTCTCTCTCTCTCTCTCTCTCTCTCTCTCTCTCTCTCTCTCTCTCTCTCTCTCTCTCTCTCTCTCTCTTTCTCTCTCTCTCTCTCTATACATATATATATATATATATATATTAGGGTGTCCCTTATTTCCCGATTTGGGCAAATCGACCATCCCTCCCCCCAGATTGCTTCTATATCACCCAAAACCACCACGCCCGGCAGAGTCCGATAGAATGCCTCTTGATAGTGCCGCTTTTCACAAACTTTTTTTTACTTTTTCGATTTTTGCATTTACTGACATGCCTGGATCGGTTCAACCCTGCGTTAGCAAACCGTACCTAAATCACATCCCATACATCATTTTTTATGTAAAATTTTGTGTAGAATTCAAAAATGAAGTCTATTTCTAGAAAAAATTGAGTTATAAGCCCTAAAAATTACGATTTAAGAAAGTTAATTTGCTTTAATTACGTATAATTGCCATTGAAATCTCCTTGAACTCTTTAAACTATGTCCGTATAAACCTAACCTACTTTTTTTTGTTTAATATGCTCTAGATTTTCAGTATGGCGTACTCGATCTACAAAAAAATCAAGCTTCTAACGAAATGGATTGACTTTCAGTCAAAATAGCGTTTTCAGGTGTCTTTTTACACCTAACGCAGGAAATAGTACAGTTGAACGCACTCTTACCTGCTTTCTGATGAAAAATTCCTGTTTTCTCTTGAATACACGTACAATATCATCCATTGTTTTCCTAAAATGATACATAAAAATCGAGAATCGATGTTTGTATCTTTTAAAGTTCTATCAAAGTATGAAAAATGACAATTTTTTGCAGGTTTACAATAATAAGCGTTCATAATAATATAAAAAATATAAAAAAACTTTATTGAATATTCATAACTTTTTTAAATTCATTTTTTATTTTTCTTCATCAACTTTGTCTTGTTGGCATCTGGAAATTTGTAATAACCCACCCACAGGCTCTCTCGCGACAAGCCCCGTAAACGTGCGCAACCCGTCACGCGCCGGCATCCTCTCTAGCCCCGAACACCGTACCGTGCGTCGATGCTAGGCGGCTACGCTCCTCCGGCGCGCTGCCCGCTAGCAAAGCAGCACAGCGAGGGGCATATAAAGAGGCCGGCCGAGACGGCCCGGGCATCTCCCCCAACGGTCCTCATAGACCAAAGAAAGCCTAGCCCAGGTAAGTATTAGTCAATTGAGGAATAAACCGTTCTTTTTTTTGTGTTAAAATAATTACCGCCGCAATTATTATACCTTTCTCTCACCTCCATCTCCCCCACTCCGAGAACGAGAGCGGCTTACCGAGCCGAATTGGAGCTGATCCACGGCTACCTGGCCGTAGCCAACCGGCGGATCACCATCCTGGAGCGCCTGCAACACCGAGCCAGCCCAATCGACGCCGCCACCCAGACTGAGCGCCCTCAGCAGGACAATAGCAGCCAAACCGACTACCTGAAAGCTCAATCGCCCGCTCTCACCAAATGCACAGACTCGCCGCCGCTGGATGACGAAGCTTTCTGTGCAGAGTGGCCAGAGCACCTGCAGTTAATCGACCTCCCGAGCCGCCAGCCCTCGCCTGATCTCCGAGACCTCCTAAAGCCATCCACACCCCGGCTCGAGATCATCTCGCGGAAGATCGGAGCTAAGAGAACGGTGAAGCCCACTACTCCGCTCAAGCAAAAGTCCACCGCTCCTCCGCCACGAGGCAAGCCTAAGCTGATTCGCATCGCTCCCGTGGTACCTCCCCTCCTCCTGGCGGTACGAAAAACGGCTCTAAAGCCAGCGGCTGACAAGCAAGTCGACCTGACGCTCGACGACTAAGGCACTTCGCGTCCTCTAGTCATTTTTGTGTGACTGATTTCTTCATTGGGGCTGGCCCGTAATAGAAAGAAAGATAAGCCTCTCTTTTCCCTTTGCCCCATTAGCTGTGGTGAGTTCTCACCGGGTTGGGTGGCCCTCCCTCGTCCAGGCTCTCCCCCAGAGCCGACCTAGAGAGGTCCGAGCCGTGTCCGCTCTCTAGGCAACTGGAGGTACCGACGAGGGACTCAATCCAGCAGCGACTGCACCGAGGGCACCTCAGCGGGGGCTCACTGCCCAACTAGAAACGAACACAGCCGCAGCCGACGAAGGACTCATCGAGGACGCCTCAGCGGGCGCTCCCCTGCTCACCGAACCAACACGAAGGGATCACTTCGCTTCGCTTCCCCATTTCCCTGCTAAGGAGCAGGAAGGATCAAGCGGGTCCAACCGGCCCTCAACCGACCTTTCCGCGCCATCGAGTGCCTTCTCCTCCTCCCATCAGGCCCGCTTATATCAAATTCGTTCTTGTATCCACTAACATTTTCAATTAGGTACTGTTTTTCGTTTTCGTCGATTGTGAGTATATTAATATACGTGAGTATATTAATATATTCTTGGGTATTTAACTGCCCTTTCTGCAGTATCGTTAACGACCTTCATATTTTTAAACACTTTCAAAGCTTTTAAATAGTCAGGATTTTGGGACCAGGATTCACAGTTAGCCTTTAAAAATCCTTTATTTATTTTGAATCTATCGAAAAATTGTAACGATTGTGAATTCATAAAATAGTCTAAATTTTTGTCTTGCAAATTTTTTAGATCAATTTCACTGTGAATCTGATATTTTTTTAGAGGAACGCTGTGTGTTTGTGGATCAATCTCTAAAGCTTTTACCATTTCTCGTTCAATATCATCTGGCAATTTTTCATCGAAAAATGATATTGCAGTATTTTCTGGAGCTAGGTACCACAAATGGTTCATGAATTTATTTAGCGCAGCATTAGCTATGATAGAATCAACGACTTTGTAATCATATAGATTTTTTATAAATCTCATGTCATTAGCTGGTGCTTGGATAGCGAGCGGAGATACGAACCATGCTTGAACGTACACGAAAATAATAAACAGGCACATTTTGAACACAGCTCTCTCATCGCTTGTTGTCAATTTAACAGAATTTCGAAACAAGTATATTTTCAAACTATAGATAGATTTTGCCATGAACCGTGCATGATGGCATGCTCCCGGCCTTAAAAATCTTACCCATTCTACAGGCGTAATTCCCAAAAAAATTAAACATAGTTCTAAAAGTTCTTTATAGTCATCTCGAGGTTGAGTATCTTTCAAACATGTTTCTATAAAAATCTTTTATCTGGGATTTCGTCCGCTATCTTTTGATGGATGTTTTGATTGACTAATACCGCTCTGAATTGACTTTTATCTATATGCGTCCAGTCATTTTTAAGCCTTTTGAATAATGGAACGTTCGGCCCACTCATTCCAGGCAGAATCAATTCAAACACTCCACTTGAAACTCTCTCGAATATGTGGTGGCGACAAGGTAAGTATAACAGATCTCTATCTAAATGTTATTCTAAAATAACAGCTGCACCTCCTTTTTGGCCTAGATTTGCATTCGTTGTATCACAATATAGTGCTTTGATTGATTCACGCAAACCCCAGTCACCCAGAGCACTATAGACAGCTTCTGCTTGAGTGGAACCTTTTCCACCATCTAGTGCTGGCACACCAATGATTTTCTCTATTTCGCCACTACTCACAACAATTGGCAACCGGTCAACTTTTTCTTTTGTCATTATATCAACGATCAACTCAGCATCCCAATTAACAACTGCCGCATCAAGATTTTTATCAAATAACTGTTTCATTCTTTCAGCTCTTGTTTTTCGCGTAGTCTTTCGACTTCTATTATATGAAGATTTGTTTAAAATTAATTTATCACGGTCATATTCTAAGGCCTTTGTTATTACATTTACTATATGAACTGAATTTCTATAACTTATTCGACAATTATCTAAAGTTGCCACTACTTCTTCTGTTATTATATTTACACCCTGTATACCCTTACTCATACGGCTTCGACCACCACGTAACGTATAGTTTGAACCAGTACTCGATTGTGTTAATGTTTCTTTACTTGAAGTTAATGGCTCAATAGACATTTGTTGGCTTAATGATGATGGCTGAGATTTGCCTGAAGAAACATCAACACTGTCAAACATTAAGATCTGACTTTGCTGATTCGAAAAAAAAAAATGTCTACGATCTACTGATACTATACTTTGTAATGGTATTAAATAGAGAATGTATAATTTCACGCAGAACTTATTGAAGATCTGGAATTTGGAAAGTTTCACTGAAAGATTTGAAAGTTTTTATAATAATCGAACCCTAAATTTGTTATCCCATGTAGATGGTAGTAAGAAAAGTGATTTTACAAGTGTTGAGATACTCAATATGACACATGTTAGATAAGTTTTCTTAAAATTTCAGAGCTGTAAGTGTTATAGTTTAAGGGAAAACTTATCTAATATGTGTCACATTGAATATCTCAGTCTCTCAATATCTCAATTTTATGCTGGATCAGCATTTTATGCTCTACTATATTATGATCATAAACCCTGCCACCTGGCGACATAATTATAAGCATAAAATGCTCTAAATTATGATAAAGCTGGTTTTTGGCAAAATAAGGTTATGAAGATAATAATAACTATAGTACAATAGAAGATTTACTTAGAAATTTTTATTTTAAATTATTTTAATAAATATGAAATTACAAAAAAAAACGTAGCTCAATAACCGCTAAGCGTTTGATTTTAAAATTTGAGGTTATATTAAATAATTATGATATCTGAATTTATAGTTATAGTGTAGAAGCTATATATCTGAATTTGTGTACAGATATTTGTTGAATTATTTGGAAATAAATTACCATGACAGTTTTTCTTACCTGTCTCTGTTGGAATTTTCACTTCGTGACATATGAAAAATTTTACATTTGCCGGATCCAATGTCTTATTAGGATTGTTACTGAAACTATATTTTAAATTGAACTCATCCGAAGTGAGATACTTTTAATTTTCACTCGAACACCCATGTAAATATTATATGTTTCATCGCCAAAAAGTTAAGATAGGTGTTCGAGTGAAAATTAAAAGTACCTCACTTGGGATGAATTCAACTTCAAATATAGTTTAAACATTATAAATAAAATGTACAAGCTAAATATCAGGCATTTATATATGTTAGTTTTATGAATTTTCTTACAGAGCAACGATAGACAAAAACTGAAAGTGCGCATCAACTTTTTCAAATCAATACATAATGCAAATTAAATTGTATTAATTTGCATTCATACTATGTTAGAGCATGACATTTTAAAGCAGTATGCAAAATTTTGGAGCTCTAAGTCTGAAGTTAAAGAGAAAATGTACAGAATGCAAAATTTCAGAGCTTTTAGTGCTATATAGTACTGACAGCTTTGAAACTATATTACGTAGAGCTCTATAATTTTATATACTGCTTTTAAATGGCCTGCTCTAACATGGTATAAATGCAAATAAATGTCATTTAGAATATTTAATGGTTTAGTTTAAAAAAGTTGGTACACACTACGCAGTTTCACTTTTGGTCTATCATCGATTGTGATGTTCAATGTGACACATGTTAGATTAGTTTTCTCTTATCTAACATGTGTCACATTGAATATCTCAGCACTTATAAAATTAGACATGGGACAACAAATTTAGGGTTAGGTTATTATAAAAACTTACTTTGAAATCTTTCTGTGAAACTTTCAATTTTTTAGTTTTAAAATCAAAATACTTCATCATTACAAAGTGAAAAACTTTTTGTGAATTGATTTTGGACATATTGCAGTATCTGGATCTTACGGCAAGCAACATTTTAACAAATAAGCTTTGCTTAGTGTACACATGCCACTATAGACTAATACAAATCATAAATATACGTGTTTGGCCATTATGCCTGGTGATAAATATGGACATACGAGTAGAAAGCTATCAATTTTTGTATAGTTTATATAAACAAAATACAAAATTGTTTGTTCAAAACCATACATTTGTTAAAAATACATCCTTAAATGTAAAATAAACAAGAATGTATCACTAACCAATCAATTCTTTCACCAATTTTGGATCATCAACAGAATTCGATAATGGTTTCTATTGCGAAACAAAGTTTATCTCCAGATTTCCATCATTTGTACCTATTGAGTGAAAAAAAAGAAAAAAAATTTAAATAAATTTGTAATAAAATTAATCTTTAAATGTTTTTTACCTTGCAAATTATCTGACACCGTTTCTGGGACTATGTTAGCTATGTACTTTTTTGGAAAATCAGAATGCTGATCAAGTAGAAACACTTCTTGCTCCTCACTAATTAGTGTGAGTACAGAACCATGTTCTACGTCAAATAATTTGTTTAATTTAATAGTAAAGTATTTTTCAAGTCGTTTATTCTTTTGAACATTACGATATTCTAAATACAATTTCTCTAGCTTCATACAACACCTGTCAACCCACTGGGTTGGAATATTTGCTTTATCCCAAAAAATTGTTATTTCTTTGATTACTAAATTTGCACTGTCTTTTATGTTCTTGTGCAAAACACGAGTATTAACAAATAGCACATGCAGAGTCTGTTTATTAGTTGACAGTTTGCTGCTAATAATTTGAGAGATTGGCTGTCCAAACAAATATTCGTCATCTTCTTCTGTTTCGGTCGCAGACATTGTGTAGTTCGTTAAAATTTTATTATAACTGTAAATAATATTTCTGAATAGCACCTTGTTATAACTTGTAAGATTAATACTGGTCTTAATTTTTTTCTTTATTTTTATTTGACTGGTCGTGTTTTTCAGAAGTTTTACAATGCTAATATGCATTTACACATTTTCTTAAGTAGAAATGTCTTGTTAAACATGAATAACCTGATAATTCATGAAAATAAACAACACCCGAATACGCTCACGCTCACTTAATTGGTTTAAGGCTATTACACAACTTTAAGTCTGTTCTGTAGGTCAAAAGTGCCTACAACCTGAAGTTGCCACTTTACAGTGGTATGTGGCGCCGCGCGGCGGCGCGAAGTTGTAGGTGGTGATAAATTAATATAAAAATATTGGTGATTGGACTTTTTTGAGATGCCGCAGGCCCGAATTTATAGTCGATACTTGGTACTTGATACTCAATACTTAGTTTCACCGTTCCACACTTGATCGTGCTCCGGACTCTTGTTTGAAAATAGTTTTATTCGCTAATGTTTTGCTGTATTTCATATGAATAACACTTTAGGGCAGTTGGGTGGTTTGTAAATAAATAATTGTCAACCTTTTGAAAGAAAAAAAGATTGTAAATCGTTTATCCAAAGATGTCTTTTTGGTTACGTTTAGTAACACGAACAAGTGTGGAACGGTGAAATTGAGTATTGAGTATTGAGTATTGAGTATTGAATATTGAGTATTGAGTATCAAGTATCAAGTATCGACTATAAATTCGAGCCGGAGATTGCTGAGTTTCAAGGTAAATGACAAATAAACGTAAATAAAGTAAATTAACTTTCTTAAATCGTAATTTTTAGGGCTTATAACTCAATTTTTTCTAGAAATAGACTTCATTTTTTAATTCTACACCAAATTTTACATAAATAATGATGTATGGGATGTGATTTAGGCACGGTTTGCTAACGAAGGGACGAACCGATCCAGGCATGTCAGTAAATGCAAAAATCAAAAAAGTAAAAAAAACCTTGTGAAAAGCGGCACTATTAAGAGGCATTCTATCGGACTCTGCTGGGCGTGGTGGTTTTGGGTGATATAGAAGCAATCTGGGGGGAGGGACGGTCGATTTGCCCAAATCGGGAAATAAGGGACACCCTAATATATATATATACTCACAGACATATAGACTAACTTGTATATATTATTTGATAGATAATTCATTAAAATGGAGAATATGGCAACCGAATGTTTACAACTAGCCAAGCTTTTAGAAGCAGCTGAAAAATTGTGACATGCTGCTGTAGCTGATTCAACAACCATAGCACGATATAATAAACATTTTATTTTATCACTCAAGACATTTCGTAAAGTATTAAGCAATAAGTGGCTTACAGTTCATGAAAAATAAAGCATTTTATGTACTACTGTAAAATTAGAATGTAACACAGCAAGATTTGAAGTTATGTCTAGAAGAAAAAGTGGTGGTGGATTACAAGTACAAAAGAAAAAGATCAATAATCGTGTGCGATGGATTGATATGGATAACGCTGTCATTATTCAGGACCGCCGTTATAGCTATTTTAGCAAATATTTATTTGATTAAATTTCTGCAAGATGCTGCAACATTATTTTCTCGAAAAATAAAAAGTATATTTCTTACAAATACAAATGATAAAATTTTTAAAGTAAATACTGTTTTCTTGATCCCTTGGTCGAAAGTACGTAGATTTGCCACTGTTTTCAGTGACGAAGGGAGCGCTTTTACTCACTGCTATAACTTTCGCCACTGCTCGTAACTAAGCAACCGCAATGTTTATTAATGGATTGTTTTCGTTGCTACTATAAAAACAATCAGGTTAAGTATCAATTTACAAACGGTTGTATTGAGTTAGTAATAATAATTAAATGAAGTAAGTAAAATGAATAAAAGATTATTTTTAATAATTGTAAATTTAATAATTGTAAATTTGTGAATTGTAAATTAACGATTGTTCATTTACGTTTTCTAATAATAAAAATATTCAATGTTTATTTTGAGTACATTTATGAAAATAATACACATAATAATTGCGATCCCCCCCCCCCCCCCCCCCCCCCCCCCCCGACCAGCAACACTCGCATCGCTCGTGTCGCAAATGTTGGGGCGGGCATCGTATTAAACGCACTAAAAAAAATTTAGTCATAAGGTTAAGGCTAATTAGAGAAGCGTACTTTTGACCGGGGATCAAGAAAAATAGTATACGGCACATGAGACGAAATTCGAGGGCCGCAATCTACTATTTATCATGTAAATTTATGAAAATGTGTGTAAAATATAATAATAATAAAGGTATTTAAGAAGAAGATAAGAAGAAGAAAAAGAAAAAAACGAATGCATTGAGACAAAATATTTTAATACGGAATATCATGAAATGTTATCTGCTACATCGTTAATTTAATCGGATATTGAAGAATTTCAGGAGCGTGACTCTGGTTGGACACTACATTCTATTGAAAACATACGGGTTAACATAAATAAATTTAACCCAATGCGTGCTGGTAGCTCTTATATACCTTTACCGACAATTATAGAGAACAGAAAAGAATGCGCAAATGTTAAAAATTTTGATAACAAATGCTACATTTGGACAATTTTATCTGCCTTGCATCCTGTAAACCGCATAAATCATCCAAATAGATTGAGTAATTACATTAAATATGAACATACATTAAACATGAGAGGTATTGAGTTACCGGTATCATTAAAAAAGATACCGAATTTTAAGAAGCAAAATACTACAATTTCAATAAATGTTTTTGCTGCAAAGTCTGTAGCAGAATCACATTATGTATATGTAAAACATCTTTCACGTTTAGTTATCAATGATTTAAGCAAGAATATCTTTAACTCGAAATATATTTCTTTATCTCGAATATCTTTAGCTCGATATCTTTAACGAGAAAAGTGCGACGTGGATAATTACTTCTAGCAGGTTTATGAAGTTCCTCCACTACTCCTGCTTTCATGTTGATTTACAAGTTCATTTACTACAGAATCCAAGATTTGTAATTTTTCTTGCAAATCTGATAGCTTGTAGTTTATTCTAGAAAACTCAGTCTCAAAATATATTATTTTATCGTTAACTGTGCTGTCTATTCTCTGGAAAACTTTAATAATTTTTTCAGTTCTTTGTTTAATAATATTTTCCATAGACTTTAGATTTACATCATCTTGGTCTACAGCATCAGCTAAGTTAACAATTTTCGATTCTCTAAGTCGAAATTTCCATCACTTGTCAGCTTGAATCCTAGTTCAGGTGATCCACGAGATGTGTCTGCATGAGCTAATCGACGTCCAAATACATTGATACTCATTTTGATCTCCTCAATGATTGATTGTATTTCATTGATATGGTTATTATTGCCAGCAGATGTTTCAGCTAAAATTAATCTTAAACGATCAACAAACTCGTTTGGATCATCCCAATAAATGTTATCGGTATGTGTATTATTACGAGCAATCTTATATGACAAAGCGTAATTTGTCATATAAGATTGCTCGATCAAATCAATATATTTCTTACTTGAATTTTTACAAATATTTTCCTCCGCATTATAATATTTTTTATGTGCATTTGTCTCTTTTAAACTTTTAGCATTATCTTTCTTGTCATTATCAGTGATTAAAGTATCATCAGGATATTTTTTAAACAATAACTAGACCTGCAGCTTTCTCATACTCTTCATTACCGATGATAATTTTATCTTTGCAAAAACTTATAGGACTTTTTCTAATCTTAAGGACTTTTTCTATCTTTCTCTTCTATCCAATGTTTGTGTTTCTTCATTAAGCAATCATTGAACATTTTCATCAGCATTACCGCTCATGAGTGTTTTATCATGATCTGAAATAATGGAATCATCAGCTATATCAATTTTAATGATAGTTTCTTTCTGATTTGAATCGTCTTCAGCTGACTCAAAAGCTGATTCACCAAGATCATCGCCGTCATCGTTGTCGTCATCATCGTCACCACCACCATCACCACCATCATCACTATCATCCTTTTTACTACTTTTATTTTATGTTCACTTACATCAATTAGGTTTTCGAGAGGTTTCACAATCGGCTTAAACAAATCACTCAAATTTTTTTCTACTTCCATAAATTAGAAGTGGAAAGAAATATTTATACCTTCAATAAATCATACTTTTTTCACAGCGTTTCAAGCCTTCTCAACTTCACGTAGGACTGCAGATTGCTGATTAAGATTCTCAGACATCTTGATAGTTTAAAGTTTTACAACTAAATGCTAAATTTATTCTGTATTTTGTATATTTATTATAAACTGATCAAAACCTTTTCTGTAACGACCATCATTAATATTACGATCTTTATCTATGACGAGAAAGCTATGATTACCATCATTCCAACACATTGAGCAAATATTTTTGAAACGTTGATATGTCATGTCTGTATTAACATGATCATTGTAAACATGTTTCAAATTTATATTATTTTGTCGAAACGTTACTAACAAGTTAACGTTATCACGTACTGTGTGTTTCGGTATTTGTGCATACGACTGACACAAATAAAAGCAATCTACACTTTTATGTCTACTGATGCAGTAAACAGCTTTGACATTATCCTGCTTTTCACAGGTAATATCATCAAAGACAAAAATTGAATTGGGTCGAGCTTCATCGGGTGATACAAGATCATGTTCACCGAAAGGTAAATACTTAATACCTTTTAGTGGCTCGACACTAAAGGGTATTGGGACAGTGAAGAAAGTCATTGAAACTAGTCTGCTTTGCCTGGGAGGCATATCAGGTTCAAATACCGTCAGAGGGGGTCAACTGTTGATACCATCGAACTTGACCTTGAACTTGTTTTTGAAGGTCATTTCAAGGTCAAGGACATTTTTTAAACAGGAAGATCTATTTCTTATTCCGGATTAGAAAAGAGCAGAAAATTTTACGTTTAAAATGATATTTTCATCAAGGTCATGGAAGGTCATATAAAGGTCAAATTTACGAAAATTGGTAAATAATGGGAGTTAGCTCGGAATAACGGTTGGAAACATTAAAATGTTTTTCAAAAAAGTCATCAAGGTCATGAAAGGTCATATAAAGGTCAAATTTGCGAAAATTGATAAATAATGGGTGTTAGCACGGAATAACGGTTGGAAACATTGAAATGTTTTCGAAAACAGTTATCAAGGATGTAGAGTATCACCTGCTGGTTGCTATAAGCTTGACTTTGAATTTGGTTCTGACGGTTATGTCAAGGTCAAAGTGAATTTTAAAGCGGGAACTCTTGCTTTTGATCTCCGATTTGGTAAAAATAAGAGAATGCACGTTGAAAATGCTAATCAAGGCCATGGTAAGGTCGTGTCAAGGCCATTTTACTGTACACTTCAAAAGTTAAAAATAAATATTTGAAGGTTAAAAGACATCAAAGACCTTAAGCAATTGTCTAATTTAAGGTAAATTTAGTCTAAAATATAAAAAAAATTACATGAAATCCATTTATTTTTTTAAGACTAATCTTTCTTACATGGTATTTAACCTTTTTTTAAAGATAGAAAATCAGCCAAGTACCTATGACTTTTTCAAAGTCATTTACTTCCTATTTTTAGCACTACTCAGAAACAACTACGTGGACGTAATAGGATTATGTTTCCTTTGGGGTGCATTATTTCAGTGTGTCCCGTTGCCTCCCACCGGGGTGCTTGTTTAACGTGAGTCTCCTTGCCTCTGACTGGGGTGCTTGTTTAACGTGAGTCCCCTTGCCTCTCACTGAGGTGATTGTTTAACGTGAGTCCCCTTGCCTCTCACTTCTCGTTTTGAAATTAACTGTTAAGTATGTGTTCAAACTGCCGACCGTTTGCGCCGATACACAGTTGAATCCTTCTCAAAAAATGTCTTACCGTGGAAAGCAAGATATTTCTTGGAATTGCTGCCCAAGCTGTTCGTATGCGTTCGATCATGTCTTCTCGTGTCGTTGGTTGCTGCTCGTAATATCCCCATAGGTAAAAGTCAGGTCAGGCGAGTTAGGAGGCCATGCAACTGGACCTCCACGTCCAATCCATTGGTTGGGGTACCGTTCGTTGAGAAATGTGAACAACTCTGGATACTGTAATGCCCATTAACAAAACTGAAGACGTTGTGCAAAATGCCGAAGCGTTAGTTCTTGAGTTAAAGTAATGTGGTAAGCATGACACCTTTGGGCTTCCAAATCTTAAGAAATGTTGATTTTGGTATTCCATGTTGTCTTTCTATTTCTCGAGAACTAAAGTGGGGATTGAGGTAAATGACTGCAAGAACTGTTAAAACACGATTGTCATTTTCTCCATAATCGTGGCGACGACGTTCACGATGTAATCGACCTTCTCATGCTCTAGTGGTTAGATCTTGAATGGTAATGTTAGTTGGATGTCGCCTATTTGGATAACGTTCAGAGTAAAATGCAGCTGCACGAATATAAACACCTTGGCACTCTCCTAAAATCATAATCATGTCTACAATTTCATTTGGAGGGTAATCAGCCATCTTATATTTTTACAAAATTAACTACTGTATAAAGATAAATGGTGTTCTCGCTATTTCGGATACTTATCTGTTAGCCCGTTGCTAAGGTACGATCTCTAACACGGATAGTAATATTTGCACATGTGGTACTTAGATGCGCAACAATAAAAGTAGCAACACTCTCATCGAATGTCGAGAGAAAATATTCGAATATTGTTTTATATTTGTGTATGTAGAAAATTTTTTGTTTCCTTTCATTTACAAGTCCTTGGTTTAATATTTGTTGCTGCAGCAATAGATTTGTTAACGAATCGCAACGTGCATTCCTTACTCGAAGGAAATAAATCACGGTGAATAATTCACTCGCAAGATCCCACTACGAAGACGGCCCTACTGAGCGACGGGCTAACGCATAAGTATCCAATATAGCGAGAACACCATTTATCTTTATAGATTAGTTAATTTTGTAAAAATATAAAATGGTTGATTACCCCCCAAATGAAATTGTAAACATGATTATGATTTTAGGAGAGTACCAAGGTGTTTATGTTGATTTAGAAACCAGACGTAATTTTACCTTAAAATTAGACAAATGCTTAAGGTCTTTGATGTCTTTTGACCTTCAAATATTTATTTTTAACTTTAGAAGTGCACAGTAAAATGGCCTTGACACGACCTTACCATGGCCTTGATTAGCATTTTCAACGTGCATTCTCTTATTTTTACCAAATCGGAGATCAAAAGCAAGAGTTCTTGCTTTAAAATTCACTTTGACCTTGACATAACCGTCAGAACCAAATTCAAAGTCAAGCTTATAGCAACCAGCAGGTGATACTCTACATCCTTGATAACTGTTTTCGAAAACATTTCAATGTTTCCAACCGTTATTCCGTGCTAACACCCATTATTTATCAATTTTCGCAAATTTGACCTTTATATGACCTTTCATGACCTTGATGACTTTTTTGAAAAACATTTTAATGTTTCCAACCGTTATTCCGAGCTAACTCCCATTATTTACCAATTTTCGTAAATTTGACCTTTATATGACCTTCCATGACCTTGATGAAAATATCATTTTAAACGTAAAATTTTCTGCTCTTTTCTAATCCGGAATAAGAAATAGATCTTCCTGTTTAAAAAAATGTCCTTGACCTTGAAATGACCTTCAAAAACAAGTTCAAGGTCAAGTTCGATGGTACCAACAGTTGACCCCCTCTGACTTCTACAACTTTTATCTAAAACATTTTTCTGTATCCAACCATGATTCTGAGATATTTCTTATTATAGATTAAAATGGTCCACCCTGTATAATACGAGATTTTACCCGCGTCTTTCTCGCACTTTGTTTTACACTGTATAAATTTGCACTCGTATACTCGTGTCTTTTGTTCACATCTCGCGTCTTTACTCTCGTCTCGCGTCCCCTTGTACTTATATGCCCACACACTTTATTCACACTTCGCGTTTTTATTGTAAACATTTATTTCCACTTACCTTTCTCTAGGCCTCTCTTACACGGCATCATCGTCCTTCCTCTCTGCCGATCGCAGCAACATCAGCAGCAACAAGACAAAAGGTAGCGTGTCCTCCCAGCCTCTCCTTGAACAAAGACCCAACGTCAATGCTTCCTTCACCAATTTATCGCTGCTTCTGTGGCTATCTCTCGCTTCTTGATCCTTTCAAAATACACTCCCGCAGTGGCTAAGTTGCTGATTCCATAACCTGTTAGAGGTATTGTGACGTGGCCCAGAGAGGGAGAAGGGTAACTCATCTACTCTCTTCCCGAACGTCTCGAAACTATTATTTATTAACGAATCCGATGATCTCGGAGGGAATTCCGTGAAATTACCGCTGCTCGGGTGTCAGCAGTTTGTGTGAAAACGCAAGCAACGAAAAAAAGAAAAGAGACACAGTTGAATTAACTATAAAGCTTTTATTGTTATCTCCTTCTAACAATGTCGGCTACCTATACGTCGCTCTCGGCGTGATATAAACAATCGCCCTAAACACACGCATGTACTGCGATCGCTCGCACTCTGCCGCCGACCTCCCTTCTTCTCACTCTCACTCTCTCCTGCCGGCCGCCATCGCCTGTAAACGCGCTCGCCGCGCTTGCGGCTGGCGCGCGCACGGCTGGCTTGGCTCTCCGAGCCCCTCTCCCTCGACTTCACGACGAATCCCGCTGCGCGGCCTTCTCGGAAGCCTCGAGCCCAACTTCATCGTCGCGATGCTTTCTTCGCTTTGTCCCTCGAAATATCGCGTATCTCCCGTTGCTAACCCGCGTTTTCGGCGCGAATTTCTTCACTCGAGATTTTCCCTCCCCTACGCTGCCATTCTCACTCGCACTTCTTCTCGCTTCGCCCGTCCACAATCACACTCTCACACTCGATATCAATATACATGTATCTATCCGACCGGCACTGATCCGACCGGCTTCCGACTCAGTCTCGGCTTCTTCCTCTCGCTCGTCTTCTTCTTCTCTTTCCTCGGCCCTCTCTGGCTGGCACATCAACGATCCCGGAAAGCTGGTCGCCCCAGGAAGTAACGGCAGCAGAAAATGAGCTGAACAGGTCGCCGCTCACCGACGAATCCAGACAGACTCGTACTCTCCGCACTCTCTCTACTTCTCCCTCTAACTCTCTAGCACCACACACACGCACTAACTCTTTCTCTCGCAATCTCGAAACTACTCGAAGGCTTGCGCTCAACTCGGCGATCGGGGAAGAATTGTCGCGGTAACGTATTCGCGTCAGCTTCCTTCGTCTCGCGCTCGCGCTCGACCAATCAACGCAGCTCTCCCCACTCGGCTAACGATCTCAACTCGCTGAGAGTCTATCTGGGCCCTATAAATCGGCGATATTACCCATGATCCTCAGTTCGCGACACGAATGGCTCCCTCCCCTTTCGTGCGCGCCTCGCACTTTTTCTCGCATGTCGAATTCTCGAAGTGTTTTCTTCTTATCTGCCCATTGTTCTTGATGAGCTGCATCTCCGGCCCGGCGCCATCCTTCCATATCCTGGTGTACTCTCTCGCTCATTGTGAAGAGCACGCACACAAAAAAAACAATTACCCATTAATATTTGCAAAAGACAAACATTAAAGTTGGCCCAAGATATTCTGGCGGCGATGAAGCCACCTCGTCGCAGTATAGTGGAGGTCGAAGCAGGTAGCCGAATGAGAATACACAGAGTACACGTCTTCAGCTTTTATTAAATACTCGTCTTCGGTACAATCAAGTCTGCACTCGGCAGCGTCTCGCAAGGATGTGACAAAGGCGCTCGCTCTCACACACGACAAACATGGCGACGCTCCCCACCATTACTATAGTGTGACTGATTGCTATTTCCAACATTAAAAAAATTAAAATACTTGTAATTTATTAATGTGTACAAAAAAAAAAATAAATTTACCTCGCTTTCTTTTTATCGAAGTTTAGAGATAGGATGCAGCTCTTTGATAGAGCGAGGCTCCTTGTGCTTCTGTTGCTGCTGTTGTTCCTCTGGTTGTTGCTGTGGATCTTGTTTTGGTCGTTGCAGTGCCTCTTGCTCTTTATCAGTTTTCATAACCAGTGAAGGAGGTTTTGGCGATGAAACTAAAAAATAATTACATAAAATTAAATTTTTTATATATATATATATATATATATATATATATATATATATACAGGGTGATTCAAAAAGACCGGGACACCTGCGTAACTCCAAAAAAACGTTTTTTACAAAAAAATGTTTTAAATAAAAGTTGTAGGGTTTAAAAAGATGCACCTAAAGGTGACCTCGTGTTTGACCTTAAGGTCGAATTTCAAGGTCATTTGAAGGTCAACTTAGTTTTTTTAAATGGAAACCCTATTTTTTGACAGCGGGATTAGAAAGAGCATAAAATTCTACGTTCAAATATATCCCTATATTGTGGGGGCAGAATGACCCCAAAGGTCATACGATTGTTTTCAACATTATCTTGCGCTGTGAATGCGCATCTGCGCCCTCACATCATTTCGTCGCAACTTATTTTTCAATGTGTACTTTAGGTTTTGAAATAATAAAACAAAATACAGTTTGAACTTTTAAAGAATTTTATTAATTTTTTAACAAAAACATTTTTACAATCGCATATTGTCGAACGTAGAACTAATTTAATTGTGACATCGAATATAAATTTGCAAAATAAGTAAGTTTCGTAAGTCCAACACAAAAAAATCATTATTACAACAAGTGCTCGAAATGTGCACCATTAACTGTTTGACAGTGAGCTAGTCTATCATAAAAACTATCTACGGCATTTTGAATCATATCTGCTGGAATCGATGTAGCTGCATCTAAAATTCTCTGCCGAAGTTCTTCGATAGTTTGTGGGTTTGTCAAATGATTCAATTAAGTTCAATTCATTAAATTAGTTCTGCGTTCGACAATATGCGATTATAAAAATGTTTTTGTTAAAAAATTAATAAAATTCTTTAAAAGTTCGAACTGTATTTTGTTTTATTATTTCAAAACCTAAAGTACACATTGAAAAATAAGTTGCGACGTAATGATGTGAGGGCGCAGATACGCATTCACAGCGCAAGATAATGTTGAAAACAATCGTATGACCTTTGGGGTCATTCTGCCCCCACAATATAGGGGTATATTTGAACGTAGAATTTTATGCTCTTTCTAATCCTGCTGTCAAAAAATAGGGTTTCCATTTAAAAAACTAAGTTGGCCTTCAAATGACCTTGAAATTCGACCTCAAGGTCAAACGCGAGGTCACCGTTAGGTACTTCTTTTTAAACCCTACAACTTTTATTTGAAGCATTTTTTTGTAAAAAACGTTTTTTTGGAGTTACGCAGGTGTCCCGGTCTTTTTGAATCACCCTGTATATATATATATATATATAGATTTATGACACGCCGTGAGGTAAACCTCGACTTATGCCACACGTGCAAAAATGCACTCGTTAAACCTCGACTTATGCCACGCTCGTGCAAAAATGTACTCGCTAAATCTCGGTTTACACATTGTGTCATAAAATATCGTACGATACTAGTGCTGCAAAGGGATTTCAAGCTCATGGGGGACATATCACCCTCGCTTCGCTCGGGCGATAACATTTCAACGAGGTTGAACTTAATTTACAGCACTATATTGTAATATACTATTACGTATTGCATAAAATTGGTATAAAATCGTTTACTTTGTTTTTTTCGGTGACGGTGATGAAATCGAGCTTCGTTTGCTCGATCTTCCGTTGTTTATTTTTTTTCGGCTGTTGCTGCTGTCGCTGTCGCTATTACTCTTCTTTCCAGCAACACTTTTTTAGTGCAGTTTAGCCGATCCACCGTGATATAATTTACGCAGCGCCTCGTCACGTTCATCTGAGCTTGGTGATACGTATTGTTTGGGAGTGGATGGTACTAAAAAAGTCAGTATGTGTGTGAGAGAGAGACGAACAGAAAGAGCGCGTGTGCATGATTTTTTTTCCTGCTGCTGTCGCTGCTGCTGCTACTGCTGCTGTTCCCGGTAACCCTTTGCTGTAGCATATGCGCGGGTGTGGAGAGTACTAAAATATCGGGAAAAAATCATTTTGTGTGTTTGTGTGTGTGAGATAGAGAAAAACAGAAAGAGTGCATGCGTGTGTGCGTGTGCGTGTGTGTCTGCGAGTGAGCGAGGGAGATGAATATAAAACAATATGTGATAGAAATAGCTTAACTTACCATTTCTCGTTATTCCCATCATCACCCACTCAGCTATATTTAGGGATCCCACAATCCGCTGCTTGACAGTGTGGAACTCGTTGACAATATTTTCCATGTTGGATGGAACTTACGTACACTTGCTTTAAAAACTAAATCTAAACTACGCAGTAGAAGCGCAAAGCTTATCTGAGGAGCTACTGCATGCCCCGAACTATTTATTCCTGAAAAGGTAGGCAAGCCCTTTTTTCATCACTTAGCAAAAATTTTCTAAAAATTCTCTTTCTCGACCTTGTAATTGTCTTGACCAATTGGAAAAATCTAAACAGATTTAATTGTTCCACCCTAAAATTCAAAAACCGCGCCCAGTCGCACAAAAAGAAATTGTCAGCGGAAAGTAAAGGAAAACGAAAATTGACTGTGGTAAGAATGAGGATAAGATATCGTTGGTTAAAATTTTCCACTTACAGAAAATGTCAAGCGCGCCAAAAAAAAGGGTCCAACGAGAACAATCTTCTCGAGGACTGACGAAAAGCGCCGAAAAAAAATTATCTTTTCCCTTGCAAAGCACAGCTAACGCCCTCTCATTCATACACTAGCAGGTCATATCTCTCCAATCTAAGCGAGAGCCGCTGCTCGTGTCTAAGCGAGAGAGGAAGCGAGCAATGAAAAAGGGTCTGCGTAAAGTTTACGGGTAAGAAATGTCCTTGATTAAAATTTTCCACTTACAGAAAATGGCAAGCGCTTTAAAAAAGGGGGGGCCCAACGTTAACGAGCTTTTCGAGGACTGACGAAAAGCGCCGAAAAAAAATCTTTTCCCTCGCATCCCTGCACTCGCAGATCATATCTCTCTAATCTAAGCGAGAGAGCCTCGGCTCGAATCTAAGCGAGCGAGTGAGCGAGCGATACTGCGTCATAAATCTGCAGAATACTTGAGCATACATTGCATTTTAGGTGAAAACTATTTTTTTCATAACCATTCAGCACATCTGGAAAAAAAATAACCTTTTCCCTTGCAAACACATCTAATGCCCTCTCATTCATACACTAGCAGGTCATATCTCTCCAATCTAAGCAAGAGCCGCAGCTCGTGTCTAAGCGAGCGAGGGAGTGCCTCCGCTCCCACTATGCCAGCGAGCCAAAGGGAAGGGAGACTCTCGAAAACAGGGGCCCTATGCTTACACACAGGCCGCCGTATAATCCCAGGCCGAGTGATGCAGTATCCTATAGGCATACTGAATCACTCAAGAGAAGGGAGATTCGATTCTAGAAGAGAGAGGCCCTTTGCTTATATACGGGCAGGGTACTGGATCACCTCCCCTGATCCAGTATGCCTATGATCTAGTATGCCTATAGTTTAACTACTGTCGGTCACTCGGTTACTGCTGGTATTGTTAACGAGGTTATAGCGCATACGGTGGCCCACCATAAACTTATTCGCAACACCAATCAATAAAGTAATTGTTTTATGACGAGGAACGTTGTTAACTCGTCATAACTCTCCCCGCATGCAATCATTGTTATATTATTTAATGTAAACAAGTTACGTGTTAAAGATAAGCAGCGGCCGAGCAGAAAGAGAGAGAGAGAGAAAGAGAGAGAGAGAGAGAGCACACTCTGACGGCGACTGGGGGGAAAGAGAGAACGAAGGCTTCGCGCGCGACACTTCGAACGCGGGCGACAGATTCGTTCGGGCTATTCTACTAGCTTAAGCTCTTCTTTTCGCTACGTCGCGCAACCCCTGACTGGGAATTACCGTTGTCGACCCGATCTTGTGTAACGAGTGTGTTCAACACGGGCCAAAGGCTATTTGCGAGGCCTCCTGGTGCGACCCCGCCTGAACGCCACCCGAACAGTGACTACGCCGACCCGCCTGAGAAGGAGACGTCCTGGGTTCGAGCCTGTTGAAGGACGAGCGAGAGCTATTCACTGCAAGTGCCAGCCCTCTGATTCTCTCTCTTTCACTAGCTCTCTCCCGATCTCTGGTTGCGTTGTCCACCTGCGTCTCGCACACCTGCGTGTGTGCTTGTGTATCACATCTTGAGTACCGACAATATATTCGTTACTTTCCAAAGTACAACCTTTGAGTTCGAAGTCATTTCTGCGGATCCGCTTCCCATCTCCTCTAAACTCCGTTCCCAGCCACCCTCCGGGCACTCGTATCACTTCACGATACCTGTGCATGTAAGCTGTAGCTAGCCAAACACGACCTTGGCCGGCCCACTACGTGACTCGAGGATACCCCGAGGAAACGAAACCTTGTCTCGATTATTTCAAGGTGATTCCCATGACAGCAGTTGCATTGCACGCAGCTAGCAGCTGCGCGATTACTATCGAAAGCGTCACCCCGTTATAGTTTATATATAAGGTTTCATGCGATAAAGGTTGAATCATATTAAATATTAATTTTTTTATATAATCCAATTTATTTTTCAATGAAATTCGAATATATTCAAATAACAGATTTTTAAGTTATCTGGAGATTGTGATTATATACACCTATTTTAAACATACTGAAAGTTATTGCTGTATAACACCGTGAATAAAATGAAACAGACCTGGCAAGTTACCTAGTAAGTATATCATAACAGTTGTTTGTAATTGAGCAATATATTACTTAACTTTTATTTACTAATCTTAGATCAATCTTTAGTTTTGTAATCAACTATCCGACTCAGCCCAGAACACTTTTTATTTGCAATATTATTATTTAACTCATTTCTTTTTTATCTGTAATTTCTTTGTCAAAATTTTATGTATCATTAAGATTACTAATTATATAATAATTTTGTAATCATTATAACAAATTTATTATAAGTTATTTATTAAATGCATACTAATGTGCAGAATAGATTAAACTCGCCTATCCTTTTACTTCTATTAGAAGTTTTTTTTAGAGATCTACATTTTCATTAAAATATAATTAAGTTTGTTTGTATTTTCACTTTTCTTTCCAAATTATTAATCATCCAATTTGATTTACTTAAATTTTATTATATTAAATAAAAAGTTAACGAATAAGAGTGTTATACGTTTCACGTAAGACTGCCTAAGATACCAATATAATTGTATCCATTATCAAAGTTACAAAGAGAAGCCTAAGCCATTTCAATGGTTTTCGCTATTTTTACGTTAAGTTATTTATACGTATAATTTTACTTTTACAAACATGAAGATGAAAATAATTCGTAAGATATAACGTAAAAATTGTAATCGTACCTGCGCTTTTGGCATAAGTATCTCGACCAGCTGGAACCTGTAAGTAGTCTCTAGTTGATGAAGCTTGATGGGGAGTGTTAGTTAAGGCTTTCTGTACAAGTCCTGTCAAATTTGCAAGCTGTCTTTCCATGTGTTCCACCCTTATTCTAATATAAAAAAATGTAATCATTTATCAGCATCTATTTGAACAATTTTTTAATTATAATACGTCTGTTTTGTAATTCATTCATCAACGCGATTCTTTTTTATAAAACTTAATTATTTTTCGCATTATTAACATTAAGGGCTACATTGAATAAAGGAGCTAAAATATATTAGGATACAGTACTTGCGACATTTTTATTTAATATTATTTCAATATGAAGAAGGGGGTTCCTTCCCGCTCGCTCCGCTCGCTAACTCCCATGTATATAATCAGTGTAGCCAAAACGCGTAGAGTGTATATGAAAATAGCTCATATTAAAAGCGTCCTGAAAATCAAACAAAAATATAACAAAAACATCAACGTATAACTAACAATGTTGATCTAAGACATTTTGTTTAACAGAATAAAGCATACAAAATATTACAGAATACCAACCCCTACATATTATAATAAAGTTCCAAGTGGCAAGTTAACTTGAAAGTAGGGTATTGAACAGCTCTATAAGATGAAAAATGAACTAACACTAGCTAACACTAACACACACACACACACACGTGCGCACGCGCGTGGTTTACCTGAATTGACCAAGGGTGTGGATACGTTCCCTACGATGTGGGAGCTCCAAACTATACCGGCAGGGCTTGAGGCTAGACTATTCACAGCGAGAATATAGAGGTCACTAAATGGATAAACCATTACACGCTGCAGTTATACTTTACCATATACAGTAGCACACATTACATACTACACAGTTGCCGCGGGAAGCAGGGTTTGACTCCTTGAATCCTGGCCGAACGGACGCTCGCCGATTGCCGCAGTCCGACTTCTCTTCGACTGTTGAGGGTGATGGAGGTGAGAAAACTGGGTTTGAAACTCCCGGGCTGCCGGTAAGTACAGGGACCCGGGGCGGTTTAGCCGACACGCTCTAGCAGCCCTATCAACCGGCGAAAATCCTGATGACATTGACGGTGCTGGGTGGTGCCCGGATAGGGCCCTGTCGTTGTCAGAGGGGTGGGGAGCCTCGCTACTTTTCTTCAGATACAGTTGAGGTCTACTTGAGCTATGGCATGAGACCAGAGAACACAATTGGAAGGCTGGGGTTTAGGGGAAAATTAGAGTTAAACGTTGGCGACATGAGTAGAGAAGGGAGAAGAAAAATAATAAATACAACTCCAGAAAATAACGTGGGGTCATCGGAAGCCTCAAAAAGTGTCAATGGAAATGGGTTCCCAACCCAGAAATCAGACAACGAGAACAGTCTGAAGAACGCGGAAAGCAGCAAAAATGTTTATGTGATCGCAGAAAACGAAGTGCTTGCGTACTGGAGTAAAATCCAGAACGTTGAGCAAGAGGAGGTGAAGATATGGGAGAAGATTCGTGAGAGATTAAGCGCAATATATACGGTGGTATCAAATGCATCCAACATTCCTAGGGTAGTAGGAATAGGATAGTATTCCTGGGGTAGTGAAAAGGGACGTGAGACGCTCAGAAGGAATAAAGGGAACTTCAGCTTCAAAAGAAGACTGGAGCAGTGAGCAATTCTACACAAACAGAAGGTGTAACGATAAATACACCAAATGTATTGATACCAAGATGGAATAAGGGATGAAAATCCCGAAAGGAAAATGAAGAGTCAGGAGGAGAAGGCCGTTGCAGGGACATCAAGAGATTTTCCATCAGCACAGATGCCCGAAAAGAAAACAAATAGACCTTGGCAGGGGTAGAAACGAAGAAGACAAAGAAAAATAAGGAAAAAGAAGGCAGCAAGGGCGGTAGTGATGACTTAAGCCAAAAAGGCAAGAGAAAATATAAGCCACCACGGGCAAGACCAACCCGGCCGGAGACCCTCATTACAAATGCTGCCAACGGAAAGTCTTACGCAGATATTGTAAGAAAGTTGAAGGCGAAGCCCAATCTGGAGTTACTTAGCGATAACGTAAATAGTGTACACAGGACTGCGGCTGGAGACCTGCTGTTGAAACTCCAACTAACTATAGAGGGGAAGGCAGCAAAACTCCGACATGTGGTAGAAGACGTGCTAGAAGAAGGTACCAAAATAACGACCTTACAAGACAAAATTCTCTTTGAAATAAAAAATCTAATAAAATATCTTGAAGTCTTAACTAGCAGGACATCACAGATGCGCTACGTAAGGAGCTCCAAATTAGCGGCGCATTCAGATTGAAGGAGATGGCAGTGCAGTCATTGCGTTTGGCATACGGAGACACGTAGACCGCGGTCATCCAAATGGAAGGTAAAGTAGCTCGGAAGATAATAGCTAAGCAGAAGATTAAGATAAGCTGGGTAGTCTGCAGAATACGAGAGATGGAAAGGAGCACCCCCCTTTTAGATGTTATAAAATGTCTACGATTTCGACATTCGCCAAAAGTTGCACCGTAGCATAGGACCGTAGGAACCTCTGCTACAAATGTGAGAATGGAGAACATAAAGCAAGAGATTGTACGAGCAAACGGAACTGTGTACTCTGACGTGAAAGAGGCGCATAAGGATAAAGTGATCAAGTAATCGGTAATTACACATACCCAGTCGACCGAGCGGTATTCGAAGAATTAAAGAAGAAAACAAAATCAAGATGGGACAGCTAAACCTAAACCACTCCGAGACAGCATATGATCTATTTAATCAGTACATCCGTGAAGAGATGTTTGATGTAACCATCATATGTGAGCAGTACAGAGATTTAGACGAACCAATATGGGAAAATGACGCCACTGGCAAAGCAGCGATCTGAGTATGTGGGGACGTTACTTTGCAGGAAAAAATAATGACTCAAGAGGAAGGTTTTGTACGAGCGAACATAGCAGGTATATACTTATACAGCTGCTATGCTTCACCTAATGCGCCAATCGAGTAGTTTGAAAGACTGTTAGATCGACTCGTACAGGATGTTGCAGGAAGAGAGCCAGTAATTATAGCGGACGATTTTAACGCATGGGCCGTAGAGTGGTGTAGCCAAAGTACTAACCAATGAAGCCGGGTGCTACTGGAAGCATTCGCTCTCCTAGAGTTGGTACTAGTTAATCGGGGTTGTACCAACTCTTTCAGGGGAGGTGACACGGGATCTATAATAGATCTGACGTATGTTAACAACTGTTTAATTGATTCAGTCGACACGTTGATCGTGGGTGAACACTACACTAATAGTGATCACCAGGCCTTAATATTAGAGATAGGAAAATCAAAGCAGGGTGCCAGCGCGAGTACAATGACTAATGGACTCAGTTGGAAAACAAATAATTATAATAAGCAGATATTTATGTTAGCACTGGTGGGATAAAGAGGTGGAAAACGCCCGTAGCGAGTGCCATCAAACTAGGAGACAGGAGCAGCGAGCAGGAAAGAAATACTGTAGAACTGGAAGAGGCCAGGATATAGTAGACGCTTGCCAGCAAGCAATGAAGGACGCCAAGCGGAAACTTAAGAAGATAATCCGCATCAGTAAACGACGGTGCCTCAAAGAATTACAGGACGAGGTTGACCAGGATCCCTGGAGTCGACTGTAAAAAAAAGTATATTGGGAAAAGATAGATATTTTGATTACCTCAGCTAACTTCTTTTCGCAGCTTATGAAAACGATTATTTAAAAAGATATAAAAATACAAATTTTTTGGCTCTCACCCTGTATACCCTGTATAACTGAAAATTAATATTTGTATAACTCGCTAACGATAACTCAGAATGTTTTGACAAAATTCATGGTTTTATGAGGTTATGAGATCTATTTGTGATATAAATTGCAAATCATTGTATTAGGATGATCCGGAGAAAAAGAGATGCATTATTAAATTAATACACTTGAACGATACATACGAACAAAGAACAATAGATATGTTTGGAGGAAGCTACGTGCCACTGAATTGGCAACGGTTTTTTATTTGTATCTTTCTCCGTACATTTATCTTTATTTTTACTTTTATTTATATTTATACTTTTATTTTTGTCGTTACCCACTATATATTATATATATATATATAATATATAGTGGGTAACGATGTATATATAAACAGTCTTTTCTTGCGCTTTCATCGAGCTATTGCTGTTGACTTTTATATTACGTTCATGAAATATTGACGCCCGATGTGATTAAATTTCTGTAATTTTGCTTTAGTAGTCCTGTATACTTTTTCAAAGCACACAAGTTATGGTAATCCCACGAGGTAACTGGTTCTGAAATAGGCCGTTATTTTCCTCAGTCTTCGAAATGTAAAACTAAAATGCATAAACCCACCTGCCCCACGCACAGCGAGATTAACAAAAGAATATGCCGTTACATCAGAGGCAGGCAAGCTAAAGCGAGTAAAATAGTTAAAAGTTAAATGCGTAAATGCATCTACCTCCCATGCATTGCAGTTAATCAAAAACATATGTCGTCCTATCAAAGGAAAGCGAGCGAAACCGGGCACCGACTTTAAACTCAAAATGCTTAAAACCACCTACTCCGTGCACAGTGAGTTTAAATACGTGCATTTCTTTTAAATTTAAGTCGGTACATCGAATGAAGGCGCGGGAAAGCGAGCACCAAATCTGAAACTTGATTGCGTAACTCAACTGGTTCACGCACAGCGTGTTTCATAATAAAATATACGTCGGCAATTCGGAGGAAGGCGAGCGAAAGTGAGCAACAAAGGACCCGAAAAGAATCAAATGTATAACTTAACAGTAGCTTATTATCCCCGTACGAAGCCTTTATGGGCCCAAGACTCAAAAATCTACAGATTTTAAGTAAAAAATGATTAAAGTGTTACGGGGAGGAGGCAGAGTCGAAGAGAGAGGAGGCAGAGTCGAAAGGCGAAAAAAGTAGACGACGGAACTCGAACTCGCGGACCTGAGAGCCAGAGGCCTGTGCTCTAACCACGGAGCTAACATCTACGATGCATTCGTACGCTATGCATTGTAGTACGGCTCGGTGGACTCTTATCGCTGACTCGTCTCGCTACTTGCGTTGCAGACGTGTGCATCTGTGACAAAAGTCATCGGCTTAGGTCAAGGTTAGGGATTCAGAGCGCGCAACTTCAGACGGCGATCGATGGCAACAAGTAATTGTTTACATAACTCAATCTAACATCGGCACTATTTTACGTTGGCGGCAAAAATTCGCAAAGGCTTGTGTTTAACAATAATTTTTGTCGAAGAGAAGGATAGCAACAACGGTAATTTGCAGTATTTTTCCCCACATTGATCTCGATCTACGGTGGTAGCAGCAGTTCTTACTAGGGAGTAAGATTTTCAGAGTTCGTATTACTTTTCTGTACACTTTGCGAACAAGAGTTTTTAACTTAGACATAATAAGCTTAAAAGTCTGTTTCTGCAATCTACATTTCGTGTTCATGATTTCTTTTGAACAGATCCTGCGTGTGCACAACACCCTTCGATTATGTTAGGGTATCCTCTCCTTCTACAAGGCTAAGATATATGCGATATTCGCAATGGGTACCTGAAAATGAATCAAAACTCTGCTCCAGAATGGTAGATAACCAATCTCAACTATTTTCTCTTCGAGTATTAACTTATAATTGACGAGAAGATACATACATATAATACATAAATAAATAAGATTAATAGAACTCCTTAAATAACTACGCCTATAGAATTTCTCAACAATTGATAATATTTCCGAAAGCTCTTCTCGACGACCCAGAAACACTATGAAAGCTTATATCGACGATCAATTATCTTTCTAAGAGTATTTCTCGCAACGATCGAAACTACTCTAAATTCGCACTATTTTACGTTGGCAGCAAAGATCTTGTGACGGTGTGTTGCGGCAAATATTCTCATCGACGGCAGCAAAATAATAAAGTACAGTATGTTTCTTTCGGGCTTGTGTAGCTTTGTCAGAGTGTTGCAGTCCAGATAGCGACGATACGAGAAAGTAAGACACCGATTTGTACTACTTTTACGGCTACTAGATCAACGTGTATTTTTAACCACGTCATAAAATTAGGAGGCAAAGTAAAATAGGGTATCACGAGGAAGACAGAGGGGTATGACCTACTGGCATCGGTGACGTGACAGGTGCACGTGTAGGTCCTGTGGTGCGGGTGAGGTAGGGACGAGATGACATTAGGCCTCGTGCGTTTCGAAATCTTTATCTTTAAGAGATGATGAAGATCGGATTAGGTGATTGACAGTTTAAGAGGGCATAACAGTGTTTGCTTGTTGGTGTAAGGGTATTGTCAATACTATCGTCGACTTTGTTAGAAATTGGTGCGTATGTGTTCAATGAAAATAGGATTGAATTTTGAGTGGTTGTGTAGAGGTAAAGATGGATACACGGTTTATGCACCCTTGGACTATGATTTATTCTGGTCCGACATCAGCGGGTAAAACATTATTTGTGCAAAAGTTTTTGAAGCACCTTGATCTTATTGCGAATGTAAAATTTGACAGAATATAGAGTGGAAAATGTGATTGAATTTCGCGAAGGTTTGCCGCGTAATCAGGATTATTCGAACGATACGGAAGTTCAAAAATTAATAATATTTGATGATTTGATGGGTGAATCTGCAAATACTGCAACAATTATTGATTTGTTTCGTAAGGGTAGTCACCTTGGAAACCCTTCGGTGATATATATTTCTCAGAATATATTTCATAAAGGTCAACGTGATATATCTTTGAATGCAAATTATATGGTTTTACTCAAAACTCCTCGAGGAGGTGCACGGATTCAGCATCTAGCTCGTCAGTGATACCCCGAATATTCGAGATTTTTGTAAAAGGCTTATTATGATAGTACGTTAAAAATATACACGTATTTGGTGATTGATCTTAAGCAAAGTACACCTGAAGAGTTACGTTTTCGAAGTCGTTTATTTCCGGGCGACGAGTATCAGTATGTATACATTCCAAAGTATTAATCGAGTAGCTACATAAAATTGAGTGGTATATGAAAAAGTTTGTGTCACTTGTGATAGAACCATGGCAGAGCGTGCATCGACAGAGCGTCATCGAAGAAGTGAGAAAAAGTTGCCGTTTGAGAAGAAATATATAGTGTTACTGCGTTAAGATACTCTAACAGGAAGCAGCGGTTTGCATTATTGCGCAATGCAGAAAAAAAATTAGTTCAATATATATGTGAGTGCGTTTTAAATGTATCAAATGGTGCAGTAGAGTTGAAAATTACTGACAAAAACAAGTTAAAAAGTATTAGAAGACTTTACGAAGTTTAACAGCAGGGACAAAGTGAAAAGGTGCATGAAAAAATAAAAAGCGGATAAATGTCTAGGAAGGAGGAAATAATTAAAAAAACTTTTTTTCCAAGTTTTTCAAAGGTACGTATTTATTGTCGACGAGAAGCAAAAGACTGCAGAAAAAATGATGGTAATAATAAAATAAATAAATTGGGTGATGATTATATAGTTTTAAGTATACCAAAATTATATCAAAATAAAACATTGTTATTGAATCACTTAAAAAATAACAAAAATCGAATAAGTTGGAATAAAAATGGTACTGTAACGATTCAGGGCGAAAAAATAAACAGTTCAATTATAATTTATTTGCTTAATAATGTAGCTAGAGAGCGTAAAAAATAACAGCTATAAGAAAAGCTGAGTTTGTTGAACTGCTTTGTTCGACGGAGGTGCCTTACGAGTTTATTGGCAATGCAAAGTATTTGAATGATTCCTTGACGTGATCTGGTTTTGAAAAAGGCCTTGAAAATCGTCGTGATAAGAGTGGTGACAAAGGTCGCGATAAGAGTCGTGGAAAGAGTCTTGGCGAGAAGGACTTCGACGATTCATCATTACTAAGCGATACTGTTGTACCGAATAAAAAAACTAAACAGAAAAGTATACCAACGTCTGGTTTATGTTTGAATACATGATGATAGAGATTGAGAAACAATATTAAGATCCTGGCCACGAATCAGTTTTTTCTGGGGCAAGAAAATTAATAACTGCAAATAAAGGAAAGTTATTACCATCCATGATTAATGAGTGGTTGATAAAGCAAGATACTTATACTTTACATGAACCTATTGGAAAAAAATTTTCATGTTTATATTATAATGTTTATGGTTATAACCAGCTTTGGGAGGCTGATTTAATTGTTTTGATTTCTCTAAAGAGTTATAATGATAATTATTCATATTTGTTGGTAGTTATTGATATTTTGAGTAATTATGCATTTGTCGATGTGCTGCGTGATAAAACAATTTTAGAAGTGACCAAAGGATTTAAAAAAAAATTTAGAGACAAATAATAACCGTTGCCAGGATATGCTGCAGGCAGATAGGGTCAAAAATTTGTTGGTAAAGAATTTCAACAATTTTTAAGACAACAAGGTATTAAATTTGGTTTGCTAGCAATCCCGACGTAAAAGCTGCAGTCGTGGAAGGATTTAATAGAACTTTAAAAGGACGAATGCTTCGTTATTTCACATATAGCAATACAAAACGTTATATTGATGTGCTACAAAATTTGGTCGAGAGTTATAATAATAGTATATATTAGACAATAAAAATGTAACCTACTACTTTGACGCTAGAAAATGCCGAAGAAGCAAGAAAATATATATTAAAAAAGTCTCTGGGAAGACATATTGAACGACAAAAATCTAAATACAAAGTGAATTAGTATGCACGAATCAGTAAAGAACATCGTGTCTTCGGAAGGGGATACAAAAAACGTTGGAGTGAGGAGATTTTAAAATTGTTAAATTGAAAAGACGTCAAAAGTTTTTTATTAGCTGTGTGATTTGTCCGGTTAAAAATAGAAGGATTTATGTCGAAGAACCGAGTCGGGTACATAGTGAACGAGTAAGTGGTGAAAAGTATAAAAATTTAAAAACACGTGGCAAAGGATCTTGTAGAGAGTATTTTGTAAGCTGGGTCCTGATAAATTCAACTCTTGGATTCTTGCAAGTGAGTTAAAGAAGCTATAAAATCGATTCTCAGTCGTGCTGCCTAGTAATAGCAGTATGAAGATTTTTCCTGATAATACTACAACTAGTTTTTTTATACAATTACCTCGTACGATAGAATTACAGGGGAAGTAGCAAGGACTGTCGGAAATTCAAATACCTTGTACTATTCTGCATTTACATCGTAAAGATACATTAATAACAATACCAGAATAAGGGAGAAATGGTTTTCATTTCCAGCATGGTATTCTAGCATTGTATTCCAGCATATATATATATATAATTTGATACAAAGTTTGATTGATGGTATAAACAAAGGTTTTATGGAATATCACGACAATGAAACAGCGGAAAACTGGTTTACGATGAAATAGGAGGCTATGTCACACTAATAGAGTATTACAGAAAAGGAAACTTTACGCTACCTGTAAAGCGTATTCTCGGTTTTGATATTGGTTTTAGAATTTCCGCAAAGTCTGAAGATATCGGACGTTGGAATTTTGTAGTAAATTAATCTGCTACTCTTGCTCATGCTATACCTGGTCAACTTATTGTTTATTTGAATGTCTGTAAACCCTGTATCGTTAGTGATATACTCGTTTCTTTATTAAGGATTGTCAATCTTGAAGCAAAACTATACCTATTATGAATAATCGCTTTCAAATTATAGACATCGATATAAGCGACCAGTCTGGTAGTCCGATACCATTTGAGTTTGGAAGAGAATTTTAAATGACCTATTACGACTTTTACAATACCGAAGGGGGTAGTGGAGAGGGCCGTGGTATACACTGTATACGCTAGTTCGAGAGGGCAATGAGGACACGGTGTTGGATCCTTTTCAGCTGGACTATTCCCACGCGGATTGCCACTTTTAGTAAAAAGTGCTAGAACTGCCGGACGACAAGCTCTAAAGCTGGTAGGAACGTAATGGACGATGTGACTGAAAATGGTATGTTATTTAAGGATTGATTAATCAGTCGACTAGCTAAATCAGGTATACATTTAAAAAGTAAGGATACTGTACGGGTATAAAGACTTGTTTGGTAAGGGCACGACACATTTACGCTCCGTTGTTCGTATAAGCAAGAGCTCTAGTAAAAGAAAGAAGCGTACCAAGAAAGGCAGGAAGAAATCAGTGAAGCGATTGAATAGGAAGGTAACCAAGATAAGGTGACCAAGTGAAAACAAGTGAATAAAAAAAATCGAAAATTAAAAAGAGTTAAGTTAGATATTTTTGAAGTTGTGAGTGTTTAAAATCGGTGCTTGATTTATTCTCACTACCCATGTCACAAACTACCATAGAATTTTTAGTCACCGCCGCAGGAGAAGGATATATAGATTTGGCTCATACAATGTTAAAAAGAAGCTAGTATGGCGCCTATAAACAATTTCCTACACTCAATATTTAGTTAAACGGATGTTTTATTCAACCAAAAACTTGTTACGCTGTCTAATACGTTATACCCTTACAGAGCATATATTGAGACTTTACTGAATTATGGACTGGATGTATAAATCTCGCAGCTTTCAACATCGCTATGGCAACTTATACAGCGGGAAAATTCGATGAAAAGCCTGCTAAAGATTGTGCAAATAAAGGTCTCTTAAAACGTCAAAATTTTACTAGTGAAGGAAAAGTACTAGATCTACTGGGATACCTCATATCGATGTGTGTATTCAGGATAGATTTCTTTTCAACGGCATTGGAATGTTAGTTCATTTAGTATGCTCAAAAGATGCTTTTTGTTTAATCGATGTATCAGGCAGCAATTGTAGTGTACATATTGCGGAAGATAGCTTATTTAGGTACGCTAAAACTTTATCGACAACAACAAAGTATCCTCTTACGCGTGTTAAAGTGAAACCCTTTTTTATACACAGAGGTATACTTGGTGATTGTTTAGACAATGTTATTCTTGGAGATACAATAGAATTTGTTAATAATAAAGTATTTAATAGTGATAGAAGATTAAATCCTTTTAATTTTCAAAATTTTGATATTAATTATTTATTGTTTTATATAGTTAGTTATCACATACTTTATTTCGGTACGGGGATTCACTTTTTGAATGAAGGTAACGATGTTGATAGATTAGAGTATCGCAATGGATTTTGCCTATTCGCGTTTGATCTATCGTCTCATTTTTCCGTACATTATAATACCCATTGGTCATTAGTACGTTACGGAAATGTATGTATAGAAGTACGCTTTGAACAACTATTGAAAATTGAATCATCAGAACAAGTTATTTTAGACTATATAATTCATAAGAATTGAAGGGCGAGTGTGCCGAAAGATACTCTAACTATTACAATACAGTGACAGTAATGGACATTAGCAAGAAATAGTTGTAGGGACTCCATTTTCTTTAGTGGTGTACATGTCTGCCGAATATGAAGAGAGGGGGTACATGGATATATATATATATATATATATATATATATATATATATACACTAGTGGAAAAAATTAAAGGATCAAAAAAAAAATTCTGAATTTTTAGGGGTTTTTTAAATGGCTGTATTTCCCTTAAAAATGGTCGTATCATGATTTTAAAAAAAGCATTTTAAAGCTTGATGTATCTAGTTTTAAGATCTTACAATGATACAATTTTTCAAGCATCACGTAGCGCGCAATCCTAAAAAATACTAAAAAAATTTTTTTCTCAAAATTTTTTCGATTCTTTTTTATGGTCCACCAACTTGGGAAAAATTTTTCGAATTTAACCACCATATGTGTCGAATAACTTGTTTATTCAGCTTCAATTTGCTTTCTTTAAAACTTCGATTCGACCACTTCTCGCTGAGATATCGAGCTTTGAATGGAAAGATCTTTTTTCTCTTTAATCATCAATATCTCAGCAACCGCTTATTGTACAAGAAAATGAAGGAGGGTTTTGAAATCTTGAATAAATTTACCACAAAAATTAGCGATAGTTTTTAAAAAAAAATTTTTTCTTTAGTCTTTACATTAATTTTAAAAAGCAAGAAAAAAATGGCCTTTGGTGGCTTTTCGGATAATCAGGCGTTTAGTTGGAAATATCGCGTAAACCTGTAATGTTAAGTGTGCCTTTTACAGTTCAATATGCCCACGAAAATCTCACAAAGTTTCAATTTGATCCATCAAGCCGTTTTTTTGTTTCTTTCGATCGAATTTCAAAAAAAATTAAAGGATCACGACTATGACGGTAAATGATCATAATCTTTACCAAAATGAAAAAAAATGTTTTTTTCGATCTTTGACTGCAGTTTTATGGATAAAGGTGTTCAAATTTATTGGAAAAAAAACATTAAAAAAATTTTTGTTCAAAAATAAAATTTTTTTTGAAATTTTTTTTTCTCAACTTTACAAAATTTAAAAGAACAATATTTTATCATTCTCAACATAATTCTGTTGTTGCATTCCATGATTTTTCTGATTTGTAAACTGAATTGACTCAAACATTTAATTCAATTTAAAATGAAATTTATATACCCAATCGTATTTCGAACTCGATTTACACGTTTTTCAGAAATTGCTTATTGTTAATTTTCGTGAGTTCTTACAACGCTAAAAAAACAGTTTTTTCAAAACTACTCCTTTTGCATCAAAAAAAAATTTAATAAATTTCCGTAAATCAAAACTTTATTTTGATTTCTTATCATGGTAAGACGGCATTTAACAGAGCCAGAGGTTGCTCGCTTAATCACTCTGCTTGAAGAGGGTTACAGTCAACGTGATGTTGCCAATCGGATGGGTGCTAGTCAATCTGTCGTATCCCGAATGAATGCTCGATACCAGGAGATGAACCAATACACTCGTCGTCCTGGACAAGGTCGTCATCGTGTCACGACTGTTCGTGATGATCGGGCAATTGTCCGACAAGTTCGACGTGAGCCTTTCATCAATGCGAACATCGTGGCAAGAAATTTGCCAAATCGGGTACAACAGCAGCAACAGCGACAGCGACAAAGACAGCGACAGCGACAGCGACACCAATTCCGTATTATTTCTTCCCGGACAGTCATTAACCGTCTTCGTGAAACTGGGTTAAATGCACGCAATCCTATTCGTGTACCACTGTTGACAGCAAGACATCACCGAGCTCGTTTAGCGTATGCAAACGCACATCGAGCCTGGACATTAAGACAATGGGGAAACGTTTTATTCACCGACGAATCCCGGTTCAACCTTCACGGGAGCGACCGACGTCCCCTTGTTTGGCGTCGTCGTGGAGAACGTTTTCGCCAGAACTTTGTCCGTCCGATTGTTGCCTACGGCGGTGGATCAGTCATGGTCTGGGGCGGCGTTTCGCGAAATTGGAGAACACCTCTGCTGATTGTGCGTGAAAACTTAACAGCTAGACGCTATATCGACCAAATTTTGAGACCAGTTGTACTGCGCAGACGGCAACGACAGAGGGCATTTATTCTAATGCAAGATAACGCACGTCCATATACGGCCAACATCACCAGACGCTTTTTTGAACGGCATGACATCTCTTTGCTTCGGCACCCACCAATGAGCCCAGATCTTAATCCCCTCGAGCATGTTTGGGACATAATGAGTCGTCGTTTGCGCAGAGAGTATCCAAATTTGCAGAACTTGGCCGCATTAGAGCGTGCACTTCTGTGCATTTGGAACACTATCCCGCAACCTCAGATTGCCCGCTGCATCAATATGGCTGAACGCTTGGCAGCCGTAATTGAGAACAGGGGCGCTAATACCAGTTATTAACAATACGGACGAACGGACAGACGAACAGACGTCAACATACACAGACACCCACACACTCTTTGGAGAATGAGTTTGGAGTCATTAAATACGGACGAACTGACGAGCCTCTGGGTCTCATTTCTGCTAAAGAAACACACTAACACACACAGTCACCCACACACTCTTTGGAGAATGAGTTTGGAGTCATTAAATACGAAGGAACTGACGAGCCTCTGGGTCTCATTTCTCCTAAAGAAACACACTAACACACATACAGACACACATACGCAGACACACACGCAAGAAGCGTAAATCCGACCGGGCAATCTCCTGTGGTACGCTTTGGGTAATGCGAATGCCGGCGGTTGTTTTTAATTAAAATTTTCTGCAGCTAAGAAAAAGAAAAATTTTTTTTTGAAATGTTTTTTTTCCAATAAATTTAAACACTTCTATCCATAAAACTGCAGTCAAAGACCGAAAAAAACATTTTTTTTCATTTTGGTAAAGATTATGATCATTTACTGTCAAAGTCATGATCCTTTAATTTTTTTGAAATTCGATCTAATGAAACAAAAAAACAGTTTGATGGATCAAATTGAAACTTTGTGAGATTTTTGTGGGCATATTGAACTGTAAAAGGCACACTTAACATTACAGGTTTACGCGATATTTCCAACTAAACGCCTGATTATCCGAAAAGCCACCAAAGGCCATTTTTTTCTTGCTTTTTAAAATTAATGTAAAGACTAAAGAAAATTTTTTTTTGAAAAAACTATGGCTGATTTTTGTGGTGAATTTATTCAAGATTTCAAAACCCTCCTTCATTTTCTTGTACAATAAGCGGTTGCTGAGATATTGATGATTAAAGAGAAAAAAGATCTTTCCATTCAAAGCTCGATATCTCAGCGAGAAGTGGTCGAATCGAAGTTCTAAAGAAAGCAAATTGAAGCTGAATAAACAAGTTATTCGACACATATGGTGGTTAAATTCGAAAAATTTTTCCCAAGTTGGTGGACCATAAAAAAGAATCGAAAAAATTTTGAGAAAAAAATTTTTTTAGTATTTTTTAGGATTGCGCGCTACGTGATGCTTGAAAAATTGTATCATTGTAAGATCTTAAAACTAGATACATCAAGCTTTAAAATGCTTTTTTTAAAATCATGATACGACCATTTTTAAGGGAAATACAGCCATTTAAAAAACCCCTAAAAATTCAGAATTTTTTTTTTGATCCTTTAATTTTTTCCACTAGTGTATATATATATATATATATATATATATATATATCCATGTACCCCCTGTCTTCATATTCGGCAGACATGTACACCACTAAAGAAAATGGAGTCCCTACAACTATTTCTTGCTAATGTCCATTACTGTCACTGTATTGTAATAGTTAGAGTATCTTTCGGCACACTCGCCCTTCAATTCTTATGAATTATATAGTCTAAAATAACTTGTTCTGATGATTCAATTTTCAATAGTTGTTCAAAGCGTACTTCTATACATACATTTCCGTTACGTACTAATGACCAATGGGTATTATAATGTACGGAAAAATGAGACGATAGATCAAACGCGAATAGGCAAAATCCATTGCGATACTCTAATCTATCAACATCGTTACCTTCATTCAAAAAGTGAATCCCCGTACCGAAATAAAGTATGTGATAACTAACTATATAAAACAATAAATAATTAATATCAAAATTTTGAAAATTAAAAGGATTTAATCTTCTATCACTATTAAATACTTTATTATTAACAAATTCTATTGTATCTCCAAGAATAACATTGTCTAAACAATCACCAAGTATACCTCTGTGTATAAAAAAGGGTTTCACTTTAACACGCGTAAGAGGATACTTTGTTGTTGTCGATAAAGTTTTAGCGTACCTAAATAAGCTATCTTCCGCAATATGTACACTACAATTGCTGCCTGATACATCCATTAAACAAAAAGCATCTTTTGAGCATACTAAATGAACTATCATTCCAATGCCGTTGAAAAGAAATCTATCCTGAATACACACATCGATATGAGGTATCCCAGTAGATCTAGTACTTTTCCTTCACTAGTAAAATTTTGACGTTTTAAGAGACCTTTATTTGCACAATCTTTAGCAGGCTTTTCATCGAATTTTCCCGCTGTATAAGTTGCCATAGCGATGTTGAAAGCTGCGAGATTTATACATCCAGTCCATAATTCAGTAAAGTCTCAATATATGCTCTGTAAGGGTATAACGTATTAGACAGCGTAACAAGTTTTTGGTTGAATAAAACATCCATTTAACTAAATATTGAGTGTAGGAAATTGTTTATAGGCGCTATACTAGCTTCTTTTTAACATTGTATGAGCCAAATCTATATATCCTTCTCCTGCGGCGGTGACTAAAAATTCTATGGTAGTTTGTGACATGGGTAGTGAGAATAAATCAAGCACCGATTTTAAACACTCACAACTTCAAAAATATCTAACTTAACTCTTTTTAATTTTCGATTTTTTTTATTCACTTGTTTTCACTTGGTCACCTTATCTTGGTTACCTTCCTATTCAATCGCTTCACTGATTTCACGGAAAAATGAGACGATAGATCAAACGCGAATAGGCAACATATATATATATATATATAAAACCCTCCACATTTTGTAGAGCAGTCAGTAACTCGACGAGCAATAATGGAGAATTTTTGCTACATTATAGACACTTAAGCTTTCCACGACAAGGAGCGAGTGTATCTTCCGAAAGGAATTTCTACCGTTGCATTGGACTACAATTTTATTTCATACTGGATTGCTAAAGCCCCGTGCAGTTACGATGAGCTTTCAAAATGTACGATTTCAACAAATTCATATCTCTCCTGCTATCAGCATGGTCGGGAGTAGTACGATGGGGAATCTAAATTGGATGACGTGTATTCATCTTTGCGTCTTGCTACCAGAGAAGCGCAAAACATTTACGTACGTGGTTACCAAAAGTGAATTTATTAGAACGCATTTTGGGACGGAGCATTTTTAATTTTGTAGAGTACAATTGCCCATCGTTTAAAAACTTATCGGATGTAGACGATCACTTTTGTATATATCATAGCAAAAAAGCAGATTATTATTATTGTGCATTAACGTATGCAAATAAGTTATGCATATGGTTGAGAAAAATGCTCTATGATTACAACGATATAGCATGAGATGATTTAAAAAATAAATAAAAATAATCCAAAGAAACCAAAAAGATCGGTTGTTGATTCTTATTCCAGTGACGTCAAACCCACCCGACAGTGTGATCACAGAAAAGATTTCTGTTGCTGCTGCTTCTGTTGGTGGTAAAAAGGGGGAGATATTTTGGAACCCGATGAATACTCTTCAATTGCAAAAGACATTAACAATAAGAGGAATAGCAGCACAGACGGTGGGCGTCTTTTCAGCAGACAGACTACCGAAGGTGTGGACCAGGCGAGTTGCTATTATTGTTAATAACGACGATCATAATTTACCTGTGTCACTCTGAGATTACCAATCTTTGTGGATAAAAACGTCCATAGGATATACTTTGACTCCTATGGCTTACTAACAACCGTGCAACATCACCTCGATGGACTCCGAAGAAATTGTAACCTTTTCAGGTGGAGTACAGCTCAACTGCAAAGTTTCGATTCCGATGTATGTGTGGGAATTATTGTGTAAACGTGAGTGAGAGAGAGAGAGAGAGAGAGAGAGAGATGTGGGCTGTTTGCCGACACTTCACATCTCACGGTAGACGCTTGTGATGGTCACCGCGCTGTCCTTCTGTATAGTGCGTGGCTACTATCGCTCGCTGTGACTCTCTCCTACGGATCGCCAGATGCTGCCTCTCTTCTCCGACTGCCCTTCGGGCTAGGACTCGCCCTGGATCCTCTCGTACTCTGGAGTCTTGTCGGTGGCTCCGATGGCTCCTCGTGTTCGCCGGCTCTTACCAGAGTCGCCGGTTGCGTCCGTTCGCTACCACAGTCAAATGTGAAAAGCCGATGAGTCTCGCTGATTACTCGACTCATCCCCCGTTCTTGTCTCGGGTCCTTTCTGTTAGTTTGGCTTGAGACACTTCCTTTCTCTCTTTCTCTTATGGCACTGCTCGGGGCCGTATTATATAATCTGTTGTCTCCTCCGCGCTACTCTTTCTCAGTTCCTGCCGCCTCGATACTTGCCTTGCCGTACTTCAAGTGATGTTGTGAGTGTCATGTATGTATGTGTGTTTGCGTATACGTGCTGGGCACATGCTCGGTTAGTGAGCGTGTGCACTGTCACAAGATGTATCGTAATAATTCTTTTGTCAAATCCGCTAAATTGTTCACAAATAAACGGCGGCGCAACGACAGGTTATACTTGGTAATTTATAAAAAAATTATGAAAAATATTAAAACTACTAAAAATATGTTGCGAAGTCTTGTGTTTATTGTATGCAATCATATAAATCGAAAATATTACAAATAAAAATAGTTATATTGTTACGTCACAGGTGTCTCATAGCAATGAGAGTGGTTGGAAAAGTGCATCGATGGTGGTGGGTGTGGCTCAAACGATGGGCTGTCGGACTTGGTCAAGTCTGAGATTCAACCGTTTGAGCCACGACTACCATCACCAATGCACTCTTCTAATTACTCTCTCTTTCACTCTCTCTCTCTCTCTCTCTCTCTCTCTCTCTCTCTCTCTCTCTCTCTCTCTCTCTCTCTCTCTCTCTCTCCCTCCCTCCCTCCCTCTCTCTCTCTCTCTCTCCCTCCCTCCCTCCCTCTCTCCCTCTCTCCCTCTCACCTTCTCTCCCTCTCTCCTTCTCTCCCTCTCTCCCTCTCTCCCCCTCTCTCTCTTTCATTGCTATCTGAATCTTGTAACGATTTCACATAGTAACTATTATATAGTTACATCAGTAAAAATTAAGCCATTTCCCCTCCTCACCCACCTCAGCCCTCCTCAAATTAAATAAGAATTGTTTCAAAATTTACATTATTTTTACCACTTGAATTGGGGGCCCCCCCCCCCCCCCCCCCCCCCCACGCCCTCCTCGGCCGTGTTCTTAGCCTCTCCCCAGTTCCCTCCTCATACCCATCCTCAGGTCCTCCTCTGCCCGTCCTCCCCCCTCTTCCCCATCCGAAGGCCCACCTTCCCCTTCCCATTTTGTTCTCTGACTTTTGCTAATTTTATCCTGATTTTTTTATTTTCATGATAGTTTTATAATTATAACCGACCTTGCTTCACTCAGATATTACTTAATTCTGCACTTCAATTAAAATAAACTATATAATAACTAATTGTAAAATTTGTTAGGTCCACAATTGAAAGTCTAAAGTAATAAATTATTTCCTTATAACTTCGTTTTTAATATAGCATGATAAAGATAAACAAACGAAGAGAAAAAATTAAATATAATAATACACAACAATATAAAGATATAAATAATTATGTAAACATTGTTCAATAGTGATGATGATTTAAAGTATTTTTAATTTTTGAATTTATTTGTCATTATATCACTATTACCTTAATACGGTCAACTCAAAAGTCATATCTCACTATTGTACTTAGAACATTATTAAAAAGAACTTTATTAAAACAATTATTTATTACAATAGAAAGACTTCAAATGCAATACTCAGATTCTTGACTACTTTATAGTACCTCACTTTTTTTGAATTTTGTCCTTGGATCTTATAATAAGTTTGTTACAAAAAGTTCTTCTAAATATGTCTCAGTATTTCTGGTGTTACCGCATTTGTAATCTCTTTGTTGACAAAATTAAATTCTTACCATTTTTTTTAAGTTTTACCGCATGCTTATAATTATGAATCCAGCTATAGTAGAGTCTGCAGGACATTTGCATCTATTCTGTATACTTTCTGCAGCTTCGTATGCATATTTTTTTGCATACTGTCTAGCAGTCATTTTTGTAGCTTTATGTACTTATACTTTATATGTATACATTATGCAAACAATTCTTAGTCGTTAACCCCCATTTTTCGTGTTACTATTTGCTAGGTAACTCTTATACGGCTACTTATTTTATAAATTGTTAAATATTTAACAGTATAAGAATAGATTCTAAGTTTGTTTTGAGAGTGTTGAATATTATGCTGCAAGTCTGTACAATTGGCTGCACGACTATTTGCATACTACAAAATTGACTGCAAGACGGTATGCAAAAAAAATATACATACGAAGTTATGCACAAAGTATGTAAAAAAGATGCGTACATCGTGCAGCTGATGTATAGCTGATGAATAGCTGCATATTCTGTTATAGTATTTATTCATACGGGACAGCACTGTTTAAAGTTTTAGAACGTCTAACTGTGTGTTTAGTGAGATATTCACCTTGAAAGTTATGATTCTGTTTTGATGATAATGATAACGCAAAAGTTAAATACAAAATTATACTGATATTTACGTAGAATATATTGTAAATATAGCAAATATTATACCTTATATTAACTTGACAAAAAATTAGATAATTAACGTTTATAAATAATGTTCGAAAAAAAAATTGATAGCAGTAGTTGTTGTAAAAATTATCAGTAAACATACAATAATGCATGATTAATTGTCTTATAATCAATTAATAATTAACTCTTGGGGGTTGTATATCGTTTATATATATATATATATATCGTTTGATCCCAGCAGATGTACAGAAGTCCCATTATCAACCAAATGACAGCATTGGGGGGTCTATTATTCTCTTGACTGGAATCAGCGTGTTTCCGTATGGATTTTCATAGTATGAAAATTATTGAAAATATACACATGTGTGTGTGTTTGTGTGTGTGTGATAGTTTCCAAGTAATGTTTTAGCTGACATATAATTTGCTTTTTCAAAATTGGCGAATAAGCTTATTGTGAATTAACAGTAACATTTTCTTTGCATAAATACAAAAGCGAATCTAAAATATAAAAATCAAATAAATCAGACTCCATATTTATATATAGACGGCTGAGGGGGATAACGCCCAATCTAAGAAGTCGGTACGAGAACGCTCTATCTGGGGTGCCGATTCAAGAACGACCTATCTCACGAGCCTTTTTCGCTTCTTAAATTTTGCAGTGGCAGCTCTATAAGATTTTAAAAGGCGATTTCTGGCAAATGTACGCGGTGAAAAATTTTGAAAAACTTTGCAGCCGACCTCAAGTAGTCAGTTGTCTTATATATGTCGCACACCCACACCCACGGTTAGATCTGCAAAACATGGTTGAGCAGACGCTCGCCGGTACCGCAGAGCCACTGCTGAGGAAAAAGGATGCTGACTAACTTCGACTGCTGAGAAAAAAGGATGCGAAATAAACGGACAGTCCCAGGCTAACGGTAAGTACACGGAGCAGTTTAGCTGACCGCTTTGGTGGTTCTATCAATCGGCTAAAATCCTAATGGCTACGGCGATGCCGGGTTGCGCCCGGACAGGGTCCCGTCCTGGCCAGAGGGGGGGCCCTGCTACCCTTTCCCGGATGCTTATTGAGGACGACTTGCCTTGTCGCACGAGGCCAGAATACGCGTATGAAAGGCCAGGATTTGCAGAAGGATCCAAGTGGATTGTAGATGATAGAAGAGTAAAGAAGAATTGTAAAAAATGATAAGGACACCAATTCAAGAAAATTTGGGGACTTAGGATACCCTGACAAGTGTCAATGAAACTGGGTTTCATACCCAGAAGCCAGGCAGCAACAATAGCCTGGAAAAGGAGCAAGGAGGAATACTAGACAGTAAAACATGTCTGAAAATCGCCTTAGACATAGAGTTGTTGACTCCTCTTTCCCCCATTGTCTATGTGATACATAGAGATGGAGACGTCGAAAGTAGTGAAGATTCTAACGAAATCAATGACAAGAACAAAGAAACTGGATCTCTTAGGTCCCTGCAAGAGAAAATTGAAGCTTTGGTGAAGTTTCTCTTGGAAGAGAAAATCATCCACACGGAGATGAAGACTATGGCAAGGGATACTTAGAAGAGCACTGAGCGACTTTAGGTGCTATAAATGCCTAGGTTTTGGTCATATGGCCAAAAAGTGTGCAGTAGTACAGGACCGAAGTAACTGTTGCTACAATTGTGGAAGCAAAGAGCATACAGTGAGAGATTGTAAAAGCCAACCAAACTGCGTACTTTGCCATCAAAGAGGTGCAGAAAGGAAAAGGAACCGCGCAACTGGTAGGTACATATGCCCAGTCAATCGAGCCGAATTAGAGGACATGAAGAAACAAAAACAATGAAGATAGTGCAGTTAAATCTATACCACTGCGAAACAGCACAGGATCTACTCAACCAGTACGTCCGTGAGACTGAGGTTGACATAGCTATTATATATGAACAGTATAGGGATCTTGACGAGCCATCGTAGAAAACGGTCCACACTGGAAAAACGGCCATCTGCGCATGTTGGAAACGTTGCTTTCCAGGAAATAATTATGACGTGTACTGAAGGATTTGTTCGCGCAAAGGTAGGAGGTATATACATATACAGTTACTATGCTTCGCCTAATGCACCGATCGAGTAGTTTGAGCAGGTATTAGATCGACTTGTGCAAGATGTTGCTGAATAAAAACTAGTAATTATCGCAGAAGATTTCAATGCATGGGCCATATACTGGAGCAGCCTAAGAAGTAATCAAAGAGGCCGGGGGCTACTGGAAGTATTCGCTGTCTTGGATTTGGTACTAGTTAATCAGGATTGAACAAACACATTCAGAAGAGATGACACGGGATCTATAATAGATCTGACGTATGTTAACAGCTGTTTCATTGACTCAGTCCACACGTGACGAATATTTCTATTGGCACTGCAGGAAATACAACTCTCTGGGACGGCCGACAGCAAGGCTAAGCAGGCAATGGATAATATCAACCGAGCCTACGATGCTACTACAGCAAGAAGGGTGCCTAATCATAGACGACCACCAACATACTGGTGGGATAAAGAGGTGGAATGCGCCCGTAGTGAGTGCCATCGGATTGAAAAATAGGAGCAGCAAGCAAGAAAGAAATACTATAGAACTGGAAGAGGCCAGCGTATAGTAGATGCCGGTCAACAAGCAATAAAGGATGCCAAGCGGAAACTTAAGAAGACAAACCGTATCAATAAATGCCGGTGTCTGAAAGAATTGCAGGACGAGGTCAATAGGATCCCTAGGGAAGACCTTATAAAATAGTAAAGAAGAAGATCAAGGGAGGCTACGCACACCCTCCTAAGTGCTCGGAATTTCTACAACGGGTAGTGACTACACTGTTACGCAGACAGCGAAACGAACCGTATAGCAGAAGCAAATGAACAAACTTTTCCTCCAGTCACAACGGAGGAGCTGCTAACCGCCTGCAAGAAGGTCGGAAACAGCAAATTATATATGCTCAACCAGAGGTCTTCATAGACTTGTATAATTCATGTCTAGAAGAGGGTGTATTTTCTGCCGAATGGAAGAAACAACGTCTTGTGCTGCTCACAAAAGGAAGGAAACCACCGGAACACGCCTCATTATACAGATCACTTTGCATGCTGGATACATCGGGCAAGATTATAGAACGCATAATCTGCGTAAGAATGGATCAGGCTATAACAGAGAAAGGTGGACTAGAGGAACATCAATACGGTTTTCGGAGCGAACGATCAACTCTGGATGCAGTGAGCTTGGTGTTGATACCGCGTGCACAGCGATAGAGGGGAAGAGATCGAAAGGAGGAACAATGAAGTACTGTGCTGTCAGAATTATACAGCAGATATGCTAAAGAAGGTCAGGAATGACGAGGAAGAGAGGAGAAAAAGAAGAGGCTGATTATGCGAAAGAGTGTAGGTGTAGTTGGGTGTGTGCTACGAGTATGAGAAAAAAATACTCATGCACACGTCATTAGATAAAGACGTATGCGTGTTGATGAAGGTGTGAATGTGGAATAATTGTGAATGAATGGTTACATGTGAGTGGGCGAGCATGTGTGAAGGATGAGTTATGGTGGGTGAATGCACCTCCGTGGGTGAGTGTGTGCGTGTATGTGTACGAGTGAGTGTTAGTGGTTGGGGGAGTGTGTGCTGTGCATTTGATACGGTGACGTCGAACGCAGACAATGAACCACGACTATGGAGATAACGACCACAACAGATAGAATTCGATAGAAGTCCTACGCCTCTCCGCGAAGCATTGCTTGATGGTTATACCGCGGGGATAAGAGGACACAGAATATGGAGCAAGATTCGCCTTTTAGTAAGGGTCGTTAAAGGCAAAGAAGTGCGTTTCGGGTTTAGGTTAAGTATATTAACCTGGCCTAAAGACGAATGGGTTTAGTTGGTACGAATGCGATACACGGCTGACATTGGAGACGGGGCCGTTTCATCAACCCCATAAACAATGTCATGTTATGGTTTTTATAAGATTTTCCCTAATACCTCCTTCTCTAAGAGAAAATAAAAAAATACGCATACACACATACGCGAGCACGAGTATGTATATATATATGTGTATAAGAGAAGTGATAATTTGGAGTCGGCACCATATTTTTTCACCCGTACATTTAACATGAATCACTTTTTAAAATCTTGCATGGTTGCTACTACAAAATTTAAGAAACAAAAAAAAACTCGTAAGACGTTCTTGAACCGGCTTCCCAGATAGGGCGTTTTACTGACGGTGTACTGAAAAGCGCTAACTTGAAACGAGAGCACGGCAGAGGAGACTACGCCCGCATCAAGAAAATATATGTATACAATTTAGCAAGCATATATATAATAAGGAGATATATAAGCAGCGGTAACTATAACAATGAAGAGCAATGTAAACAAAGCGCCTATATATACACAGAGTAGATGGGACAGCGAGTACTATGTAAGACCAGTGCGCGCCGCAGCAATCACTCAGATTCTCTCGATTGCTAATCCGTTCCGCTCTCCGGATTGAACGGGCTATCATAATTCAGGGTCTGTCTCATGAAGAGGTTCCTCTACCCCTTGTGTATGAAAAGATAGTAATTTATATTCAAATAAATGCATTATTTAATTAACATCTAGATACTCTTGTTATTATATTAAAGTCACTGAATCACTTTCCGAGGGGATCCTACGTGGTTCAGAGCTATCAGGTCTCTGCCCCACGCACAGATGTCCTCTCTCCTTAAAAATTCAAACAGCGCTCACTTTGCCTTACTGCGGGTGACTGCTGATCTTAAACACATCTCATGCTTTGAGTCCAGACATAATCGCGATTTCACAACCTGGTCCGTTTCAAACTGTTTCAATTAGCGGTTCAATGTGCGCACGTCTAAGAGGGAAGGATTCATGGTGAAGGTTCAACTGTTATTTACACTCTGCGTGTGTACAATGTTACATCCTAAGCGGTTACATCCTTCGGTGTTTAGACACCCGCACGACCCTGAAGAACAGCCGAGATTGCCTGTTCGGCAAACCCCTTGCTAATGACAGAGAATTGAGGTTGCGTCCTCGGAATATAAAACTGGATTTATAAGCGTTGGATAGTAGATGGCACGCGTTAGTCCTATAACCTTCCTTCTAAGTGTGAGAATGAGTGAGAGAAGCTTCTAGCTGTCTAATAGTAGCGTATAGAATTGACACTTATCTTTTGTCAAGTTGACTGCTCTGCTGCTCTGCTACCTGCTCGTCCTCTCGGCGGGATATAGGAGTCACTGACAATGAGTCAGTAGTCGACGCGAGATTTAAGTTATGTAATTACGGGATACAATTATGCGAGGATTTGGGTGTAGGAACTTGATCGAAAAGTGGTAATTTAACAACAATAACTCCTCGTTTATTTACTTGAAATCACAATTACCCGAACCTTATTGACGCTCACTGTAACTATTACGCTAATATAATATACGAATTTAATATGGTCGTATTAAGTTTATAAGGCTGTATGTGATAGATGATCTGCTCTGAGAGACGGTGTGAGACGTATTGATCGTAGGTTTCCTTACCAAAAGTGCTACTAACACCCAAAAACTAGTAATTTAATATACATTCGATTCCGGTTGGTTCTCAAATGGCTTAATTATATGTGACTCCGTGGTGCATTCGAAATACTTCAGTGGCGTATAGTTATTCTTTTCTCTGATCATTGCTATGTGTTGACTACTATATCTCGCGGCTCGATTTCCCGGCTTCCGTCTTATTTATACAAGTGAAATTTACTCGTACTCTGCGTTAATTTATCCATTCATGATGTGAGATTCTAATTTTTTTCGATGATTCCGACTCTTTTATTTAATTTAAATCTCGGATTGATTGATTTTATATGCGATGATACTAAAGTCCCGAATCGAGCTTACGACTCGGCGAAAATTCATCCGACGGTAACCAAGCTCTTGACTGAGCTTCTGAGATCGTGAGTGTTAAGACGACTAAGAGACCCGTGTAGTTTGGCCCGGACCTTATTTAGTCCGTACTTTCTCTATGGTGTTGCAAATGTTCGTGAATATTCATGATGAAAATATCCAATTACAGAGCTTAACTTTCCATATATAGAGTTATCTATGATCGTTTCTCATTTGCCTTCTCATTATTCCTCGTCTCTGGCTTTTTAACTGCTGTTTGTCAAACATTCCTTCTATGAGGTATAGCTTCCGACTTGCTCTGCTCTTTAATTATTGTATTTGTGCTGGTGGTCAAAAGGATTTTTGCATGATTTCGGTAAGTGCTTTTACTATTACGTATAACTTCTCGGATCTTCCTTGCGTTCGTAAATGTAATAAAAGTAGTGACATTATCTAGCTTGCCGTAAATATAGAGCTTGTTGCTTGTGGACAAAGCTGCTTCTTTCTCGTACCACTCTTGCATTTATGATAAATGTATTGAAAGGGTAATTGCTGTTCACTTAGCTCTCCCGGTGCGTAAATATGGCGGTCCGTCGGTCGTGGCCGAAGTTATGTCTCTCTGTTGCTATGAGTTGCGTGTACCGGAATAATTTCCTTGCGTATAACACTGTTCGGCCTATATACTGATTTTATATATTTATATAATATTGTTGTTGATTCTCAGCAGCGTCGTCGTCGTCGATGCCGTCAAACTGCTGTTTCTCTACCAGGCTTACTACGCTATTAGAATTATTTTTAAAGAATTTTCGTTATTTAAACGAATTTATTTGACCTTACATATATCAAAAGTTTGTCCCGACGTATTTCGTACACGACACGCATAAAATTTATGTTCGTGCGAACAGAAGGTTTCTATAAAAACTTCATCGCCGTAATCTTTTAATTTATTTGATATTTGACCTAAAATAGAATCTGCTTCTATTTTAGGTCAAATATTAAATTTGATACTTCACATTCAAGCAACGGTAACTAAAATGCTCAATTTTTCTGCTGATTCCAGTACTGTCATCTGAATCATCTGAAGATACTTCGTCTTCTTCCACTTTTAGCGGTTGGGTTTCCTCCGGTGAACCCGTATGCTGGTTGGAGTTCTCGGACTCTTTTTAGGAAGGTATACACATCTCTTCCTTCGAAATGGCAGTTCCATTTTCTTATTTGATCGAGAACTTGCTAAAACTCTGGTAGTGGAGCTGGCTGTTCTGGATCTCGTGATGTTGAAGAGCCTTCCGAAGGATTATTACGGCCAGTCTCCTCGAGTATTCGTCTAATGGTTTCGTTCCTCTCTGTCTCGAGGTCAACCTTCAGGTACCTTTCCTCGTCGTATATGGCTGGGTCATCTGCCTTGTCGATGAATTCCCCCGGATGGTCCCGGACGTATCGTACAAGTCGTTGCCGTACTTCCACCAAGGTTCCATCGGTGCTACTGTGATGGCGTCGCAGTTCCTTTACGACTTGTGCCTTATTCAGGCGGTAGATCCACGATACTTTCATGATATAAAAAAAAAAATGTACAACTTTCTCGCTATTTTTACAATGTTTACACGTTTCGATTAAGGCAAGTCTTTCTAAAACGGTCCCTGTTTGGGCGCCATGTAGCGGTTGCGATTCCCTCGCGCCGGAAATATTCAGTCGGGACCAGGATTCGGAGAGGGAAGTAGGTTTAAGAATAACTACGTTCTGATTTGGTTTTAATTGTTTATATATTTAATTACTAATAGGGCGTGTTAGCTTATTTAGAAAGACTTGTATCTTACAATTAATCTATTATTTAGTATTTAATTATATTCTATTCGGTACGGCGCGGTAACGGTACGGTACAGTACGGTGTCGCTAGTTTACAATTCACTCCATCGCTTACAATGGAACTGTGTACGCACGGCCTCGAGTTCCCAAGTGCGGCTGTTCGGTTGTTCCTATGTCATGTATGCACACAGTGATAGTAGGAACGGCGGAATACCCAGGTGTGGGTCTGTAATCACGGAGTCCTCACAAGAACGTGTGCGCACGATTTTGCGCGGCCTCCGTGCCGGTTCCTGGCTACCTCCTACCCTGTGTGCACACAGCGACAGGCGGAACGGAGGAACGTCGGAACGGTGTTCCACATGATCTGATTGAGACGTGTGCGCAAAACTCAATCTGATACTGTAGCTGTTTCTCTCGGTTTCCTTTGCCCTGTGTGCGCACAGCGGTAAGTGGAACGGCGGAACGGTGGAGGTGTGTGTAGTGGCGTGCAGAGTCTTATTTCACAGGATCTGGTTGAGACATATGCGCACGACTCAACTCGATACTGTGGTTGCTTCTCGCGGCTCCTCTTACCCTGCGTGCGCACAGCGGCAAGTGGAACGGCAGAACGGTGGAGATGTGTGTAGTGCCGTGCGCAGAGTCTGACAGAGACGTGTGCTCACGACTCTGCAAGTCTCTGCAGTCAGTTTCTAATTCCTATTACCCTGTGTGCTCACAGTGGCAATAGGGACGGAGAAACGGTGGGATGGTGGTTTTAGTGCCTGTAGTTGCGCCACGTGTGTTCACGAAGGCGCTCCTCCAGGTACTTAGTAGGTCTGAATTACCCTGTGTGCTCACAGCGGTAATCCAGATAGCGGTGTGGTGTTTCTAGATATCTGCGCTGTTACGTGTGCGCACGAAACGGCCAGATGTCGGTGGTTCTTTTGGCGCTCTCCTAACGGTGTCATGGCAACGCTCGGTTGCGCTAACGCCCTCTGGAGGTGAGTGGGTCGTGTAGTGTGTGTGTATTCGTGTGGTGCTTTGTATGTTCCCTTCGCTGGTGTGTGTGCGGCGATTTGCGCCCGTCGTCGGTTTTACCCGCGGCTGTATTCGCGTCTCTCGAGCACGTGTTGGTGTACATGAGCATTCGGCTTGTGCTCGCGTTGTTTACGTGCGGGCTCGCCCTTCGCTCGCTCATGTGTGTGGTCGTTTTGTGTGTGATTTGCACGAGACTGACGTATCGTTGCACACATCTTCTATATACTATATTATAAATTAGAAAAAATTCTTACACATTAGGTCAAATTTAAGAAAAATCAAATGTGATTATCAATGTTTCTACACTCTTCATTACCCTAACATCCGAGAAGACCCATTTTAAAGGTCTTGTTACAAAAGAAATTTGTGATTTTTTTCAATGAAATCGAGACTGACAAACTTTTGTTCCAGCAACATTTAGAAAATTTCTGTGTATTTTGTATATCTATAGATATTTCTACTAATTTCTTTAAGTAGTAGGGGCTAGGATGCTACTGCGCCAGGCGACTCCCGCGCCACTGAATAGCGGCCGATGGTAACAGGATCCTATTTTATCAATGAAGAGCACTGTTTTACACGCGGGATCCTGCACTGCTTTACCCATGAAGAGCACTGTTTTACCCGCTGGATAGGGGCAGCATGCGCCTAGCTGTACGTCGCCGATGGGCCCCCACACATAATAGCGAAGTGTTAAAATAATTATGAAAGAATAAGGTTAGGATTGATAAATAAAAACATGAGTAATACAATTCTATTTTTTTAGTTTATTGCAGAAAAAATTCTGTACAATAATGATAGAGGTAGTTATTTGCAAATCTTAGAATTTCTTGTAACCTTAATACTTTGGCATAGAACTTGTGTTGGTGGAATATTTATCGAAACCGCTTTTCGATTGTTCTCTACTCTTATCAGTAGATTTTTCACCATTTTGCTTACATGTTCACGAGCTGCCTTTAGCGCTGACTTAATCATCGAGCGAGAGTCATTGCTAGGAATAAGGGATTTCACAGTTGATTTGATCAAATTTTTCTTAATAGATTTACCTCTTCTTGACTTCTCTCCAACACCTATACCAAGCTTTGATTTCAACTTCATGACATTTGCTACAACAAAAGCGATCGCTCTTTCTTTCAAACCAGCGTCTTTAGATTTCACTCTTTTCCACGCCATCTCTGCTAAAATTTTATCCGCTGTGTTTCTCTCTTGAATGAAATCTGTATTCTTAGAGTAGACAATATCGTGTTTTTTGCAAGCAGCGTCTAGAGGATTTATTTCAGGATCATCTTGAGCTAGACGTTTAGCTAGTTTCTTACGGGTTCCACAGTATTGATAACCAGGCACATGAAGATCAATGGGTAATTTATTTATCAATGTATTCACAAATCCTGAGCCTCTTTTTCGCTGCATACTGCTTCCTCTCAGGAAGTTCATATCAGACTAACTAAGGATAGCTATAAATGCTCGTATTTATAGCGTGTTGAATCAGTCGTTTTATGAAATTGAAAGAAGCATAATGGATCTTAAGAAGCAGTCAGCCAAGTTATCTGTGGTTAATTTCGATCTTTTGATGCAGCAACCGCAGCAGAAAAAACCGCGTCATGGAAAATTATTACCTAGGAACCTAGAACGCTCCCTTATCTATAATCATTTATCCTGATGATATGAGATTTGAAAATATTTACGTATACTCAAAATCTCTGAATCAGCCAAAGTATACATATTTAGAATAACTTGTCGAGCCACTAAAAGGTATTAAGTATTAACCTTTAAGTGTCAGTCGTATGCACAAATATGAATTTGAAACATGTTTACAATGATCATGTTAATACAGACATGACATATCAACGTTTCAAAAATATTTGCTCAATGTGTTGGAATAATGGTAATCATAGCTTTCTCGTCATAGATAAAGATCGTAATATTAATGATGGTCGTTACAGAAAAGGTTATGATCTGTTTATAATAAATATACAGAATACAGAATAAATTTAGCATTCAGTTGTGAGATTCTAAAATATCAAGATGTCTGAGAATTTTAATCAGCAATCTGCAGTCGTACGTGAAGTTGAGAACGCTCGAAACGCTGTGAAAAAAAGTATGATTTATTGAAGGTACATAAATTGGAAGTGGAAAAAAATTTGAGTGATTCGTTCAAGCCGATTGTGAAACCTCTCGAAAACCTAATTGATGTAAGTGAACATAGAATAAAAAAAGAAAGAAGGTTATCACCAGTGATTGAAAAAGAAAAAAGAAAGAAGCGAAAATTAAAATTAAAGCGTACTAAAAGCAGTAAAAATGATGATAGTGATGATGATGATGATGGTGGTGGTGGTGACGATGATGTCGACGACGATGACGGCGATGATCTTGGTGAATCAGCTTATGAGTCAGCTGTAGACGATTCAAATCAGAAAGAAACCATCATTAAAATTGATGTAGCTGATGATTCCATTATTTCAGATCATGAAAAAACAATCATGAGCGGTAATGCTGATGAAAATGTTCAATTATTGCTTAATGAAGAAACACAAACATTGGATACAGTGTATGGCGTGCGCAAAATACGTAACGGTTCACTCAAGATTGGAAAAAGTCCTATAAGTTTTCACAAAGATAAAATCATCATTGGAAATAAAGAGTATGAGAAAGCTGCAGGTCTAGTTAAGTTATTGCTTAAAAAATATCCTGATGATGCTTTAATCACTATTATGCTAAAATTTTCAAAGATACAAATGCACATAAAAAATACTATAATGCGGAGGAAAATATTTGTAAAAATTCAAGTAAGAAATATACTGATTTGATCGAACAATCTTATATGACAAATTACACTTTGTCATATAAGATTGCTCGTAATAATACACATACCGATTATATTTATTGGGATGCTCCAAACGAGCTTGTTGATCGTTTAAGATTAATTTTAGCTGAAACATCTGCTGGCAATAATAACCATATCAATGAAATACAATCAATCATTGAGGAGATCAAAATGAGTATCAATGTGTATGGACGTCGATTAGCTCATGCAGACACATCTCGTTTAGAGAATCGAAAATTGTTAACGTAGCTGATGCTGTAGACCAAGATGATGCTGTAAATCTAAAGTCTATGGAAAAGATTATTAAACAAAGAACTGAAAAAATCATTAAAGTTTTCCAGGGAATAAACAGCACAGTTAACGATAAAATAATATATTTTGATACTGAGTTTTCTAGAATAAACTACAAGCTATCAGATTTGCAAGAAAAATTACAAATCTTGGATTCTGTAGTAAATGAACTTGTAAATCAACATGAAAGCAGGACTAGTGGAGGAACTTCATAAACCTGCTAGAAGTAATTATCCACGTCGCTCTTTTCTCGTTAAAGATATCGATGAACAAGATTTGGCAGGCAGATGTTGTTGAAATGATTCCGTATGCAAAGCAAAACTAAGGTTTTAAGTGCCTGCTTACTGTCATTGACGTATTTTCAAAGTATGCTTGGACTGTTCCAGTAAAACAAAAAACTGGAAAATGTGTAACTCAAGCTATGGAATCGATACTTTTGAAAAAACGAGTACCTAAGAATTTACAAACAGATCGTGGAAAAGAATTTTACAATAAAGATTTTCATGAACTAATGAAAAGTTATAAAATTCATCTATACTCCACTTATAGTAATCTGAAAGTATCAATTTGTGAACGTTTCAATCGCACTCTGAAAAGCAAAATGTGGAAGTTATTTAGCCTACGTGGCACATACAAATGGTTGGACATTGTACAAGATTTAACTTTACAGTATAATAATAGTCGACATAGAACAATAGGAATGAGACCTGCATAAGTGAATAGAGGCCAAGTTAACTATATACTTAATCGAATTAGAAAACCAAACATAAATCTGTTTATGCGAGCTAAATTTAAAGTTGGAGATAAGGTACGTGTAATCAGAAATAAGGAGGTTTTCAATAAAGGCTATACACCCAATTGGTCAACTGAAGTCTTTACAATAACGCGAGTTTCACCCACAAAGCCCTACACTTATCATCTCAAGCGTTATCAAGACAATCCAATAGCTAGAGGATTCTATAAGGAAGAACTTCTCAAGACTAAATATCCTGATGTCTATCTGGTTGGAGGTTTTACATGTTCTGGAGAGAATGGTATATCATTATGAGCATTATGTAGTTCGCTAGGACAATCTAAATCAACCTCCAAAATATAACCATGTGAAGCAAGTATAAGCATCTGTTGCAATGGAAAATAAATAAAAATTTTCATAATTTTCAAGCCACTCAAATTCATTAAAGGGGAGATGTTGTGAGAGGCTATGTCCATATAAATTATTGGCATCTAAATAAATCAAATACTGATTTTCTTTACTTTCATTATAATTCAAACAAGTATTTATGGTTAGCTGCTGCATAACGATTTGAGCACTGATTTAAACCACCTCTGATCCCTCGCTTTAAAAACAGTACCATATCAATCTCTGTTAAAAGTTTCAATTTTACACCAGTATGTTTTAGCATTGCATCCCAAGAAAAACTTGGAGTAGTCTAGTAGTGAGCAGGATCAAGACTGTAAACTTCTATACTCTGATCTTGAAAATTTTCAAAAACCTCTGCTAATAACAAGAGGTCAGTTTACATATAGAGATCAGAGTAATCACCAAGTGTTTGCATGTTAAATGTATTCCACATATTTTGTACATGTTCATAATCATGATATCAATATGTGAATCATTCAGCATGCTGAAAAAACTTTCTTTATCTGGTAATTTACATTTCTCTAATTTATCTCTATCTAACTTATATATTCATACCTTTTCTCGTTAAAAGCTCAATTTATTCTCTGCTGAGATCTTTAAACTCTTTATTAACAGTTTTGTAATCATCTAGATATAATGTCAATTTTTCGAGTGATATAGGCATGAATCGACACGAATCTAAAAATCTGAATTTGATATTACTATTTTCCACGTGTTTTGTGAATGAAATGTTTTTTTCTTTTGTCAAAGGGAGTAAATCATTTTGCCCTGAAAAATGATTCTATACATCAGATACAATAAAGTGTGCATCATATCCACTTAAATTATGAAACATCACTGGTATTATTTTTGAATCTTGATAATTTAAATTTCAGCTACTATGTGCTGATCCTCGATAATTTCCAGTGAGATGACAGTGTTCGCACACTTTGTCATTATCATTCAAAGATTTCTTGCAAATATGACACGTTTTTGAATTATAACAATCTGTTATTTCAGCTTGAGTCAGAACTGACATAGGTACAGGATTTTTGTATAAAGTATTAATTTATTCAATACTTTTCAACTGTTCTGCAGACCATCGTGGAGCATAAGGACCTCTATAAAATTCATATTTTGATAATGTGTCATTATAGATACATTTAAGATAGTATCCTAGACTATAAATTTCATGACTTTGTACTGGACTAGTGTTAGTCTTTTCATCTTGTCTTATTGGTTTAAGTAAATATTTATAGTATGCATATATTATAAAAGGTAACTTTTTATTATACCGATGATTTTTAAACATTATCACATTATTCGATTCACTGGGAAGTTTAATTCTATAACTATTTCATTTTTTACAATGTTCTTCCTGCCTCGTTAAAGTATTTTCAATGATGATTTATATAAAAGATATTTTATACATACATAATGTAATTCTGCTACAGACTTTTTATTTTCTCTCGTTAGTAAAAGAATATTTATATGGTTAATCTTTTTACATGATGTCAAATAGACAGGTATAATGTTTTTATTTTTTAATCTAAAAACATTTACTGAAATTGTAGTATTTTGCTTCTCAAAATTCGGCATCTTTTTTAATGATCCCGGTAACTCAATACCTCTCATGTTTAATGTATGTTCATATTTAATGTAATTAAAATTAATTAAATTACTGAATCTATTTGGACGATTTTTGCCGTATACAGGATACAAGGCAGATACAATTGCCCATATGAAGCATTTGTTATCAAAATTTTTAACATTGACGCATGCTTTTCTGTTCTCTATAAATGTCGGTAAAGGTATATAAGAGCTACCAGTACGCATTGGGTTAAATTTATTTATGTTAATCTGTATGTTTTCAATAGAATGCAGGGTCTAAGCAGATTCACGTTGCTGAAATTCTTCAATATCGGCAAGTAGAGGTTGTGTGACATTAACCATTCATTTTGCGTACTAAAATATTTTGTCTCAGGACATTCGTTTTCTTCTTCTTCTTCTTCTTATTTTTTATCTTCTTCTTCAACACCTTTATTATTATTATATTTTACACACATTTTCATACATTTACATGATAAAACAGTATTTACTTTAAAAGTATTATCATTTATATTTGTAAGCAATATACTTTTCATTGTTCTTGAAAATAATATTGCAGCATCTTGTAGAAATTTAATCAAATCAATATGTGCTAAATTAGCTATAACAACAGATCTCATGCGATTATTGACAGCGTTATCCATATCAATCCATCGCATACGATCAATGATCTTTTTCTTTTGTACTTGTAGTTCACCACCACTTTTTCTTCTAGTCATAACTTCAAATCTTGCTTTGATACATTCTACTTTCGCAGTACGACATAAAATGCTTTGTTTTTCATGAACTGTAAGCCCCTTATTGCCTAATACTTTACGAAATGTCTTGAGTGATAGAATAAATTGTTTATTCCATCGTGCTATGGTTGTAGAATCAGCTATATCAAATTGTAACAATTTTTCAGGTTCTTGAACTGAAAAATTGTTACTAACTACCTTAACCTTAACTACCATTAATAAGAGAATAAGACTGTGAGAGAGAGAGAGAGAGAGAGAGAGAGAGAGAGAGAGAGAGAGAGAGAGAGAGAGAGAGAGAGAGAGAGAGAGAGAGAGAGAGAGAGAGAGAGAGAGAGAGCATTACACTGCCACTCAGCTTCGATGCCAAAATCTACTTTATGATTTAAAAAATTACCTATTTGATACTTGTTTTTAAAATGTTGCTTTGTCCCATCTGTCACTTAAATTATTTTTTTAAAATTATTTACATAACTCCCAGCACATGGGAAAAGTTGTTTTGATGGCATTCGAGCAGCATTTAAATAAGAAGCTTATCGTATTATTCTTCTGGCGAAACGTACAATCGTAGTTTTCGATACAAGTGCGTAAAAGTTGATTCTATACACGAGTGAGAGGTTTGTCTCAAGTAGCTTACTTTAGCAATGCAGAACACGACAAAGTGAAAAGAAAACTGAATAAAAGATTTGAAGAGGCAAAACCAGTAACTTATCATGATTTCATTATATTATCTCAAAATTTATTATTAATGAAAAAGTTTTCGAATTCTAAAAATGGTTAAAAATTGCTTATGTAACTTAATGTAATTGAATATTCAAAATTGAAACTTTTGTACTCTTTATGTAAGTATTAATACTATTGTATACATGCTTTATTTAATTACTATAACAAATATTCAATAATAATACAACGGACCTAAATACATAAGAAAAGCTTTGTCGCTAATTTTTTACCACTTTGTCGAGTAGTAATTGCCTAATACTGCATTTTTGGGCTATTTTTTGAGGTGTTTAGGTCCCATAACAGACTATAACGGGCCAAACTAATGTTGTATTCGTCTTCAGTGGGAACAAATACATGCGACTAAGCTTGTTCCCTAATTTTCTGACCGCTTTTGCGAGTCTCAGCCACGTAATAATGCAATTTCGGTCTCTTTTTTGAGGTTATGGACGAAAGGTGGCCCCTGATGCCAAAACTAAGGGTGGATTCGTATTCAGCGGGAAAAGATACACGCGGCTAATCTTCTTTCCTAATTTTCTGACCAATTTTGCGAGTCTCAGCCACGTAATAATGCATTATTGGACTGTTTTTTGAGTTATGGACGAAAAGTGACAAATACATGCGAATAAATTTTGTTATTAATTTTTTCTCTGCCCCTGTAAGTTTTAGGGACATATAACTGCTATTCCGTAGTCATATTCGTGTACTTTCGGAGATGCACCGGTTCACCATTTCGCATTTCGCAAAAAGGCCTCTCAGTAATGGAAACTAGATATAATAAGCTAAATTTTAAGCCTAGGCAGGAATCATTTCGAGCCTCTGATTTTTGGACAGAGGGCGGTGGTCGGTTTCAAAAAGAATGACCCATATATATATATATATATATATATATATATATATATATATATATATATATATATATATATATATATATATATATATATATATATATTATATATAATATAAAATATTATTTTAATAGAAATATGGATTTAATTGAGGATTGTTAAGATTTCAAGGACGAGAACGAAGGATTTATTTTCAAAGAGTTGGCTTATTTGGATCCGAACGAACCGTGGGCAGTGCCACAACTCGTACTTTTCTAACTAATACTGTACAGATTACTAATCTACAGTTAGAATATTCATTTCATGGGTTAAACTGGAATGACGCTAATGTGCCATATGATAATTTGGCTTAAGTTTTTTCAACATCTTAAACATCTCACCAACAAGAAACGTCTTTATATGAGTAAAGGGTGAGCAAAAAGTACATTCGTTGCAGCTCTTTTTTTCATATATTGATAATCTAGAAAGTCTCGGTTGTCCATCTCTACAAATACCTGAATTCAGAAGCCCTATCGTATGCTTTCATGACCTTCTTGGCTGGAAGAAAAACTGCGCGGTGCAAAACGTTAATGCAGTAAGAGCTTGGCTGTGGTCGGTGAGGCAAGATATACGGTTTAGATTGTTGATGTTGGTGAATTACTCATTAGATTCTTCAAATTACTCATCCGATTGTTTATAATTGAGTGAATAAATTAACGTGTAAGTATAATGTGTGTGTGTGTGTGTGTAAGATGTCTGAACGAGAGTAGTGCTACTAAGTTTACGATGAATATTGAAAGAGAGAGAGCGAAAGATTTTTTAAAAATTAATATTTGTTATAATTATATATTATATATTATATGTATTAATATATATATGAATACATTATTTTTATTTACAGCATGGAATCAATCAACGCAGTGGCTACATCGCCAGCATACTTGCCTATACAAGGTAGCTGTCCGATTTAGAAATCAAAGAATACAAAATAACAAGAACCAAGAAGATCAAGACAAGATTTGGCATAAAAATGGTTACGGAGATGGAGATATATTTCTACCAACACGAGTCAGCAGGTTGCTGGTGGAAGATGAGACTATGCTTGAGAAGCTGCAGAAAGAGATGAAGAGCCGTGACGTTTATTTAAAACATCTTAGTAATAATTTTACATTCATATTAAGCATTAAAGATTTTTCAATATGATTAGTTATTATAAGTTTTCATGTTATTTTTTCGGATAATTTTTTAAGAATTTAAACATCTTACCATATATGTATTAACAACGCAATTCATATTTCTTATTGCGAGCGCAATGGATGAGTGTGTACAAGTCCTAGCTTCCCTTATATCTGCTTTTTATAACTTTAATTTACTATGCATTTAGTGTACTATTAAAGTATATTCCTATTATATTAACAATGGATCGATCGATGTATTTAGTTTTTAGATGTGTTTTACTTATAAGACTATAATAATTAAGACTTTTTTTGTGTGTCTTTTAGTTTTTATGCAATATATTGTGTATTCATTCAATAAATAAGGTTTTTTATAAATAAATAAAAATGTATTTACATCTATATATGAATGATTATTGAATTAATAATTCCTATTTCTACTAACACAAAATCCCATCTCTCTCTCTCGCTCTCCATCTCTCTCTCTCTCGCTCTCTCTCTCTCTCTCTCTCTCTCTCTCTCTCTCTCTCTCTCTCTCTCTCTCTCTCTGCATGCACCATCGATACATCGAGAGATTACCCCCTACACCCTCGCACTTTTCCGTAGTCCCACACACATGCACATTGTAGCCATGATGACTTCGGCCGACGGATGGAGCGCAATAAACAATTTTGTTGCAGACATCCTTAAGAAGGTCCGAAAGGACGAAGAAAAAAGAAGAAGAAGACGTGAGATGCAGCAAGAAACAGACGACCGGACGATGCGGTAAGAAGTAGACGGCAGCGGAAAACGTGATGACGACCACATCAACAGACGAGGGCGGTAGCCCAAAGTTCCCCCGCGAAGCAATACTCAAAGGGTGTTACCACGGGGGGGCTTATTGGAGAAAGAGCCAGGTCCAACTTACTTAGGGTCGGTAAGGAGGACGGAGAGGATTCGGTTGCTGTTGGAACTCAAAAGCTAACGGTAAACGAAGGGTTTAGTGGGTGAGAGTCCCACACAGGTGGTACCAGACGGTGCCATATCGTCCATAATGGATTTGCCCTTAACCTCTCACTCTATAAGGAAAAAAAAAAACACACATGCACATAGGCACGCACGCAGCTAGACGCAGGCTGCCTACAAAGGCCGATCGGCGACGTGCAGCTTGACGCAGGTTTCCCCCATCCAGTGGATAAAACAGTGCTCTTTATGGGTTAAGCAGTGCTCTCCATTGATAAAACAGAAGCCTGTTACCATCGGTCGTTATTCAGTGGCGCGGGAGTCGCCTGGCGCAGTAGCAGCCTAGCCCCTACTACTTCTTCAAAAAGCTATACTATCTACGAGTATAGATATACAAAATACACAGAGGTTTGCTTAATTTTGCTATAATTAAAGTCTAACAGCCTCGATTGCTTTGAAAAAAAATTACAAAATTCTTTTCAAAATGGACCTATTTCGTAATAAACATACCGTAAGACACTTATTTTTATGAGATAATTTTATGTTATAGAACGACCATATATCTTAAACCAATATCCCTATTAATAAAGTTTTTAATTTTGTATTACTCTGTTATATTCTTCTTTTTTAGTGCTGCACTTTCATTATTTTATCACTGCATAATATGTAGCGTAACAAAGTTGATAAATTAAAAATTATTTTACTGTATTGTTAATGGGTTAATTTACTCATTGTTATATCGAAAGAATGACAGTTTCAACCCGGTTAAACGCAAAGTGTATTATTCGGAATAAATTGAAGTCAAATGTTCTTTTTTAGGTCTACATCCTAACTAACCACACACACACAGCCACGCACGCACGCACGCACGTACACACACACACACACACACACACACACACACACACAAACATATTCACACACACGCATACGCACAAAATCACCTTCCGGATGGCGAGATGTGGTTTATCATCCAAGACACCAAGTATAAAACAAATGTATGAAAAAAAAATTTTACTCCCAGTAGACGATGTCTAGGTGTCAATATTACCTCCCGCATGGCGAGACATGGTATATGATCTAAAACACCAAGTTTACAAGGAATGTGCCAAAAAAATGTTACTCTCAATAGACAATGTATAGGTGTCAATCACCTCCCGGATGGCAAGACGTGGTCTATGATCCAAAACACCAAGTATATAACAAATGTGCCAAAAAAAAATTTACTCCCAGTAGTCCGTGTCTAGGTGCCTCCCGGACACCTCCCGGAAGGCGAGACATGGTCTATGATATAAAACTCAAAATGAACAAGATCATTTATTCTCACTACCTATGATACAAACTACCATAGGGTCATCAGCATGTGTGGAGTAGAAGCCTGCTTCGACGCTTTCCGATCAAGTACCGATAGAATTTTTAGTCACAGCCGCAGAAGAAGGATATATAGCTTTGGCTCATACAATGTTAAAAAGAAGCTAGTATGGCGCCTGTAAAGAATTTTCTACACTCTATATTTAGTTAAATGGATGTTTTCTTCAACAAAAAACTTGTTACGCTGTCTAATACGTTATATCCTTACAGAGCATATATTGAGACTTTACTGAATTATGGACTGGATGTATAAATCTCGCAGCTTTCAACATCGCTATGGTTAACTTATAAAGCGGGAAAATTCAATGAAAAGCCTGCTAATAATTGTGCAAATAAAGGTCATTTAAAACGTCAAAATTTTACAAGTGAAGGAAAAGTACTAGATCTACTGGGACACTGTATTTTTGTTTAATGAATGTATCAGACAGCAATTGTAGTGTACATTTTGCGGAAAATAGCTTATTTATGTACAGTAAAACTTTATCGACAACAACGTCAAAGTATCTTCTTACGCGAGTTGTTCTTGAAGTGAAACCCATTGTTATACAGAGCGGTATACTTGGTGATTGTTTAAACAATGTTACTCTTGGAGTATTGCTGAAAAGTCTGTTACGTCCAGATTATAAATTTAAATTACCAAAATCTAACACATTAATACATTTACATGAATTCCTACCTGAATTAATAGTCGAACTTCACGATACGTGAAAGTTATAATAATTTAAATGATTAAATGAATGAATGATAGGAAATCCCTTTTGGCTACCGCGGACGCGGTCACTGCCTACCGGGGAAGGGAGCCGGATACGAAGTCACTTAAACTATACATTATTTCTTTTAAAATCGACACACGTTTATTTCTATGGAAAGAGAAAAGTACCTTAATGTGTGAGTGTGCGTGGCTGTTTGTATATATGTGTGTGAAGAGATTCTTGAGTGTCTGCAGCTGTCAATCCTTGGCGCCTTCCAGCCTAGGCTCGGTGGTTCAGGTTACAGCGGTGGCTAGATGCACTAGATGTGACGGCTCGTCCTTTTGATGTGCGTAGTGTAGATCGTAGGGAGTCAACTGCCTCTGTTGCTTCTTCTTTTCAGCAGGGGGTGATCTTCGGAAAAGATGCCGATGGATGCACTTGCTCGACTGAGTGACTAAGTCCGATACTCTTATTTTAGCAACGCACGAGTAGCGTATACTGCGTGATGCTAATTTTTATATGAGTGGTCTGGCGACGAGCAGAGTAACGTTCTGCGAGAGATTACTGACTGATCTGACGACGATTACCCTTTGCTCCCGGGCTTTATATACTCGCATATCCCCTTGTTTTTCTCGGGCTAGGGATTTCCATATTGGGTCACCTTGCTATTTGTATTTTCCTCTCTCAACATGAAGGGGATCGTGGCAGGTCAAGTCATAAACATTATAGTTTATGACTACCACTTAAGAATTTGTCTCTTTTAGATTTCTCCCGCGGTCTCTTTTTCCCTACTGGAGATCGCACACGTGTTTCCAATGGATTTCCAGATCGTCGAATATTGCGCTTCGGTTTCTCTCTCTCCTCGCTAGTTTTTTTCTCATAGTTGTGCTCATCTTCCCGCGGTGGTTTGTCGTCGCATTACGTGGAAACGGCCACGTTGTTCTCGTGTTTAAAAATACGAATACGCGGTTCTTATGAAGCTCTCATTGAATCTAAAATATCTCCTAGCGTTCTTTTGACCCCTTTGAATTTATTGCTTGGTTCGTTGGAATATAGCCTATTTTCGTGAAGGTGCCGCTCGTACGTATGAGCGAATCTTTCTCTCTTTCCCGTTCTTTTCTTCTTAGGTGCCGCTTGTACGTATGAGTAGATTTTTCTCTCTCCTGATTTTTTGCACATCCACTTCTTATGTGCCGCTTGCTCTTATAAGTGAATCTCTCTCTCTTTCTCGTTCTTTTCTTCTTAGGTGCCGCTTGTACGTATGAGTAGATTTTTCTCTCTCCTGGTTTTTTGCACATCCACTTCTTGAGTGCTGTGATGACGTGCTAGTAAGTAAGTGTGTGCGTGTGTCTGTGTGTAGATATGATATGTATAGCAATAGTAGTGTTTTGGATGCGTAATGGAATCGGTGATTACATTACAAGTCTTATAATAGAATTTGTTGATAATAAAGTATTTAATGGTGATAGAAGATTAAATCCTTGCAATTTTCAAAATTTTGATATTAATTATTTATTGCTTTATATGGACGGACAAGTACCTGGCAAATCCTTACAACCGAAATTTTTTGTAGCATCGCCGCTTTACGTTGATTGTTATTACATACTTTATTTTGGTACGGGGATTCACTTTTTAAATGAAGGTAACAATATTGATAGATCAGAGTATCCCAATAGATTCTGCCTATACGCGTTTGATCTATCGCCTGATATTTCCGCACATTATAATACCCATTGGTCATTAGTACGTAACGGCAATGTACGTATAGAAGTTTGCTTTGAACAACTATTGGAAATTGAATCATCAGGACAAGTTATTTTAGACTACATAATTCATAAGAATTTAAGGGCGAGTGTACCTAAAGATACTCTAACTGTTACAATACAGTGACAGTAATAGACATTAGCAAGAAATAGTTATAGGGACTCCATTTTCTTTAGTGGTGTACATTTTATTATCAGCTTCCAAAAATTGAGTTTCTGGCTTGTTTTCATCTTTGCTATTTGCGTTTATTAATTCCGCCAGAGTTTAATAATTTTTTTTGTTTTTTTTTTTAATTATTGTACTTAATACTGTTCTCACGTAATCATGAAATGTATTTTCCAGTATTATTTTATTTTCTACTGACTCTTCTATCTGGTCCGAATTGTTCTGCTTTTGTTCTATAGAACTTGTAATTCTACTACTGTCATTACTAACATTAACTTGTAATAAATTATTCGCGATATTTACCTATTCACGACAAGTCGCATTTAACAAACGTACATCAATTTTGTTAGCTAAATTCTCTTTCACGTTATCCTCCTGAATTATTTTTGCGTTACACTTTTCATCATATGAATGTGTATGATTCAAAATTTTGTTAGTAGATTCAACTTATATACAATCTATTAAATTATTTTCAGTTGCGCAATTATATTTGTTTTAATTGTTTATTTTTTATTAAGTGATTTTAATTCGTACTGTATTATCTCGTTTTGCTTAAATTTATTTTCATTACATTGATTTTCCTTAGATCTTCCACATATATCATTTTCATGAATGATTTTTTTTAACATCTTATTAAGACATTCCTTTTGATTTTAACTTACCCCCCCCCCTCCTCTGTCGCTTTGATCTTTGATATGAATGTACTCCATAGAGGTGTGTACATTCTTGATTGGTGCAGTTTGTAATTTTAATTTTGTCATTTCTCTCTAAATAACCTTCATTTGATCGTAATGTGCTCTCCCTTAGTAGTTTAATTCCTTATATGCCATCATATTGAATAACAAATTCTTCTAGTGCCACATGAAAATCAAAATATTTATTATTTATAATTGGTAATTTAACTATTCCCAAAGTTTTTATATACTTGCTAGTAATTCCTGACAAAAATATGTTTTCATCTTGTAATTGCGCCTTTGGAAGGATTTGTTCTAATTAAATTATATTTATTTGTGCTCCACTATCAACAAATAGTGTGCATGATTTGGCTGAATGTAGATTTATAATTTTAATATTGAAATCTAATCGATTATCTATTTTTACATGATGTATTTCTAATGTTCTTATACCTGTAATATTTATGTCATTATCGGGTTCATATACATTTTGCTTCCTCCTAGAAGAAGCTTTGTAATAGTAAAATTTTCAGTTTCGCTAAAACTTCATTGAAACATGTTTTTAGATGTTAGAAGTTCAAATTACGTGTTTTTAGGAAATGTCCGTATGGATGTGTGTGTGTGTGTATATACCGTGATATTTCTGAAACTACTCAGTTAATGTCAATCAAATTTGACATGCATATCTATTTTTGGATTCTAAATTCGGAAAAAACATTTATTTTTTAATTTTTTCAATTACTTTCTTTTTATGGCCATTTTTGATTTTCAAAAAACATCATTTTCATTTTATTTAATCATTTCATTGTTATAAACAATTCAGCTAAAATGCATTTAAAAGATAATAAAATTACTATTTTCCCCGTTTGATCCTCGGGATCGACCGCTTCGTTCGGCAGATAAAATGAAAAAGGTGATTTTTTTTTAAATTCATATCTCTGAAACTAAATATCATAACCTCACGAAAAAAATGCTGATGGGTTACGTGTCAAATATTCCATTAAATTCCATTAAAATCTCAAGTGATTTGACTATTTATTTTTTTAGTAATAAATCGAAAACTGATAAAAATGAGTTTTTTTGAGTCTCGATTACGTATGTAGAAAGGCCTTATTGCACTTGAAATTTTGGGAAAAGGTAGATCTTTTGATTACCTCGGGTAATTGCTTTTTGCAACTTATGAAAACGATTAGTTGGAAAGATATTAAAATACAAATTCTTTGTCTCTCACCTGTATACCCTGTATAACTGAAAATTATTATTTTTGTTAAATCTTATAACTCGCTAACGAAAACTCAGAATGTTTTGACAAAATTCATGGTTTTATGAGGTTATGAGGTTTATTTGTGATATAAATTGTAATTCATTTTATTAAGAAGATCCGGAGAAAAAGAAATGCATTATTAAATTATACATGAACGATACATACGAACAAGGAACACTAGATTAGTTTAGAGGAAGCTACGTGCTAATAAATTGGCAGTGGCTCTTTATTTAACGCATTATGTTTATGTATGACTTTTGATTTTATTACATTTGCTGTTGTAATATGTGAATTTACAATAGTCGTAATACATAAAGAGATACTCGTCGCGCCATCTACTGGTTGACGACGATTTTGTGCAACGAGATAAGCTCGAGTGAATGCAAGAATAGTGCGCATGCCTCGTGTATATACACTTCGCAACAAAATTAACGCAACACCTAATTCCGATTAAAAACTGGTGCAACTTCGAAGAGCGATATCTCAGGTAAAAAGTATCGTAATGGAATGATTTTTTTAAATTAAAGGTCAAAGTCTCTACTTTGAAACGGTGGAACTCGATTTTCGATTTGACCCAAACCCCCCCTTACGTGACCTAGAAATTCAAGGTCATTTTTTAAAACCCAAAAATCGTAAACTTTTAGAGTGCACCCGCGCGTGGGTGATTTTTATCGATAATTCTGATCATTGAATCTTAAAGTACAACTCTTTATCTTTAATTTAAAAAAAAATTTGACCCGCTAGAATTTTTTTGACGATTCTGCAGCGTTTTAAAAATTGTGTTAAAAAAACTCGTTTTTTATGAAAAATTTGATAATTTCAATCCACCCTACGATTCTATCTGCGGTGTAGAATGACTCGACTTCGCAAATCAATATCTCAGGTTCAAAATGCCACATGCACGGGTTAAAATGTTATTTCTTGGTTAATTCTGATCAAATCAAAATGGAAAACTCGTATTTGAGCGAAACGAATATTACCGTCGATTTTAACGTTATCCAATAAGCACCACGAGGAGGTAGTCAATCGGGTTTAGCTTATCATATGTATGTGTACGTGTGTGTGTGCGTATGCGTGTGCGTGTGCAGGGGGCCCTTAGAAGGGCCGATTACTAATGGTTGTACAGAAAGCTTAATATCTGGTGTTGCCACCTCAGCGCCGAATAACCTCAGCTAATCGTGCAGGCATATTAATGCAAGTTCTTATCATGTCTTGAGGTATCTCGTGCCATATCTCATTTAGAGTTTGTCCCAGTTCCTCAAGATTCCTTGGCTTAGAGAAATAGAATTATCAAAAAAAAATCACCCACGCGCGGGTGCACTCCGAAAGTTTACGATTTTTGGGTTTTAAAAAATGACCTTGAATTTCTAGGTCACGTAAGGGGGGGTTTGCGCCAAATCGAAAATCGAGTTCCACTGTCTTAAAGTAGAGACTTTAACCTTTAATTTAAAAAAAATCATTCCATTACGATATTTTTTACCTGAGATATCGATTTCCGAAGTTGCACCACTTTTTAATCGGAATTAGGTGTTTCGTTAATTTTATTGCGAAGTGTACTCTAGGTGCATATTATACTGTATACTCGGCTTCGTGGAGACAGATTATGCTATACTGTACTATACTCTTTCTCTTACCTGTAAGACTTCGAACTGAGCGGACGTGCTCATGAGGCTACTTACTGAACGATATACTAATTTATTATTAATCTGAGATATTATTATTTATCCACCCTGAAATTTCCAACAGCTGTATCATCTATTTTTCTGAATGGGTTAGTGTCGCTACGTCTCGTCTACTCGTTCTGAGAAAGCCTTATTCGTTTCTGACTGATTCGAGTGCTGATTATGCAGTTTAAAGCACTCTTCTATCGTATGGTTAGTATTTTTGCAGTAATTACAGAATTTGTTTGTACCTGATTTTAATGCCTTGATTCGCTGACAATTTTCTACCGTGTGTCAACTTTCTTTACAATAAATCCCATTTTCCCGCCTTTGAGTAATATTTTCTAAATTCTTTAGTTTCCTGCACTCCTGTATTGGATGTCCCCGTATTTTACAATATTCGAAATTTATTTGTTAATAATTATGATTATTTGCTTTTCTATTCTGATTACTATAACCATTAATCTTTCTATAGTTATTATTGTAGTTGTTATAATTATGATTTTTATATGAGGCATTTGAATTGCTTGTATTTTGTTGTTGCTGAACCATTCATTTCGGACAATATTTTGCAGAATGCCCTTTCTCATTGCAAACTTGACATTGTATCTCCTGCTGTTATATTTTTTCTTTATTCTGCGCTACCAATACTTTAGCATATCCTTCAGCGCCATGATCTCTTTTACTACAAATTGCACATGTCACACATTGGTAACGGTTGCCTTTAATTCTATTCATTTTGCATGCATCAATCAAATGGCCGTGATTATTATAAAATTTACAAATTAATTGAATCTTTTTTACTGTAAAGCTACTTTATGAACTCGTGTTTACTTGTCTTGACAAATCTGATATAAGTAATGGCAAGTCTAGCCTGATGTAGCTAATTGATTGCTTAAACTACGAAGTACTTTACTTAATTTACCAAATGCTAAATCTCTTTTATTTAATTTCGCTTCTATCGCCTTCTGTATGGCTTCACCTAAATTTGTTACTCTTCCCAGTTCTACCTTAATTTCTTGCTTTAACCCTTCAGTGAAGACTGCAAGAGCTTCATCAACTATTCTATTTTCAAATTTTTATGTAAGCTGAGTACTGTGTATCATTTGGATGTCTATAAAGTGTTGCCATCTTTTCAGTTAATAAATACATCTGCGGCAGTCGTTTTATAAAATCCTGAACATTGTTAATTAGTGCATTTAACGTTACCTTATACGCATCACTTTCAGTTTCATTTTTAGTATTGGAATTAAACTTGCTTGATCAGTATCTATTAGCATGCTTTGTGCATGCTTTAATTTTTCTTTATATTCATTTATTAAAACATTTTTCTCATCAAAATCTGGTATTAAATTAACTACATATTTAAGAGATAAATGCAGCTGCGATGATGCAGGCACTGCTTGACTTCACACCATGTCGATATTACTATTATAGTCAAAATTAAATGTAGTCTCAAAGTTATTAAAATTTCTGATTAGACTTGGTTGGTCATTGATACCTTCGATATCTATCAGCGATATACACTGTAACGCTGGGTTTTCCCCATTCGTGTTACCGATGAAATACTCCGTCTCCTATGCTCGTTTCAATGCATACGAGGCGGCGGGCCACCTCGGCCCTGGGCGCCATGCACCGGAGTGCCAGGGATCCCGCGACCCCCTTACCTTTAGACGCCGCTCCGTGTCGAAACACCACTTCGTCCACCTGCTCGGTTAGCCAGTATTCAAACAAACACACATGAAAATGAGACAATAACAAAGGTCGTAAGTACTAGTACAACATGAATGGTTACGTGTTAATGTTGACTCTCTCAATATTTCTTTTAACAGTCTTTATTCGATATTAATCTACATTCCGGCGACATCCAGTCGCGTAATCGAGCGCGTATCCGGTCGTCTCGAAATCCTATTAAACTGGTCTGGCGCTAAAACCGCTCGTGCCCGCCGGTGTAACCTTCTAGCCGCGGCGTGTTCGTCAACACGCCGCCGGACGGGACGGGAACTGCTGCCTCGCCCTTCCGATCGTCTACCAGTGCCGACAATCGTAGCGTCCGTCGCAGTCTGCCCTCACGAGACCATGGTTTTCCGTCCCGACGATAACCATTCTCTCCCGACGTACGCAAGTCCCCAGACGTGCCCGCCTTTGCCGCGCCGGTGACTTCGCCCGAACTTCGGCGCGACCACTCACACACTGTATACCGCTATACTTAACTTAACGGAATCGCTATTCCGACTAACATACTTAAATTACATTTGGTTTTTAATCCATTCTATTCTAATACTAAGTCTTAAACTAATATAAAATCACGCGCAGGTTAGAGCTAGCGATAGTCGTGACCGTGTGCCGGTCGTGTAGATCATGGTTGTGTTGTATACGAGAGCGAGTACAATACTCATACAGCAAAATATTGTTAACATTTTTTTCTTTTTGAATTTGATATTCTGAAACCTCTGTTCCGTTATTTTTATATTTGCTTTTTTTTATCTCATGATACGTATAGAGGTTATATATCTGTGAATTTATACTTTTAATTTTTGTGATTAATTATTTTCTTTCATTTATTAATTTTTGTAATAATATTTTCTATCCATCTCTTTTCTTTTAAATAGACGTTATTCTTGCTGCAGTTTTTTCATTATACATCTGCTTTGCTGTGTGTTTTTAATGGTACGAGTGATCGCTATACAAGCAGATCGTAGAAATTATTAGAATCACCGATATTTAAAGCAGGTCTGAGTCGCTACAAAGCAGACTTAAGGAAAGGGAATAACGCACACATAAAAGATGTATTTTCTTTTATGTCTCTTTAGAATATTCACTTTGAATATTTATTCTTATTTTTAACTTGTTTGATTTATTATTGTATACTCGAGCTATTAAATTCGTTACTTTTATAGTTCGATTCGTACCGGAACCAATGTTAAGTCATTAGATCGGTCTCTTTTACATACATATTGGTTCTACTTACTTTAGTCCACGATGTTGATCTGCAGTACTGCTGCTGTTCTTATGACAGACGTATGTCGTGAAAAACCCTCGATTTTATAAATAACTTTTATTGGTCCGGGATGCCTGGTATTGAATTAAGACTATTGGATTTATTTATATTTTTGTTTGTATATTCATATGTTCATTTATATTTTTGTATGTAGTGATTATTTGTGTTTGATCATTAAATGCTACTTCACACCTGAAATAGAACTTACGTTTTCATTTTTTAAATTTGAATTCAAACAAACATAGTGAAGTTGGAAATAATATTCTTTATCAAAAAGTTCTAAGAAGACTTATTGCCTCTTAGACATTTTGATGTTAAATAAAAATGTTTGTGTAGTTATCTTTCAGAGAACTTGTTGCAAAGTCTCTTTAGACATACTACACTGGCTGAAAAAGAAAATACAAGAAAAAAATATATATATATGATATAAAATAGTTTATTGTTCTCTACGTTTAAATACACCTGAAATAAAACTTAATTTTTATTTAACCAGTGAGTTACTAAGCAAAGGACATATTGCCCTTTCTGAGACTCGCGTCTAAAAATTTTGGAACTCTACTAAGTTGGGATGCGCTTTAGCTCCGAACCTTTCGAGCTCGCGAGAGCAAGTGAAGTTAAGCGTGAGATGCGCATCCTTATATACAGCTGAGTGGATCCGCGCCGATGCTGTTGCCGCCGCAGCTCTTCCCCCTCCAGTTCCGCCGCTGAGCACTACACGCTGATTGGTTTGGTGCAGCTCCACTCCGTACAGGTAGTCTTGATAAAATTCTCTCTTTTTATGCGAACGCTCTCCGACGTCCGCGCTAGTGGTGTCCTTAACTTATACGCCCGTTGTCATTTATAAGATATGCTCTTATAATTTTCTTTAGAGAACTTTTTCAATATTTCTTATTATTTCTTTTTTTCTCGCATCGCATCGCATAGGAATTGTGGACGCTACAGTCGGGTATTGAAATTAATCAAATTGATAATTGGGAGTTAAACTCACAATTTATTTACGTAAAAATAAAAAAGCTAATAAAGTTCTGTTAGCTCTGTCAACGGATAAGAGCGTCGTAGTAGAGATTGAGTGACAAATATCAACTGTTCGCTCGGAGTATACAGGGTATACTCATTAACTTCGCTGATCTACTTATTATTCTGACTCATCAATTTTGAGTCTTCGTCTTCGTAATGACTAAGCTGATGTTGCTTAAATACAATACGTCGGGCAGGATGTAACAAAGTCTAGATCCTGCAGATGAATCTCCAGCAAAGGAATTGAATTTTGTGCGTATAATATTACTGTATGTGTACTAATTTGAATTATCTGATCCCAAGGAAAAACTCCAGTACTTATTCTTACTCATATTTATGAGAGATTCATCTGTGGTAGAATTGGTTGTGCATGCTACCCTAGCTAATCGCACATTGCTTGTTTTTTCTTCAAATAATCAATGTTCTATATTGATTTAAATTCTATTATATTTAAATAATAAATTCCAATTTTTGAATAATCTTTTTAACATCAATATAATTATTGCTTTATAGAGTAGAAAATTAACAAATTATTGACCAAAAATACTAGAAAAATTATGTTATAATCATAATTAAAATAACAAATTAAGCTATAATTATACATACATTTTTTCAAATTATAGGGTGCTGGTTCCTATCACAAATTTTGTCTGCTATTTCATTACCTTCCAAGCATCTGTTGTCTGAAATCAAAGAGCAGATACCAGGGATGCAAACTTAAGTGCATAATGAGGAAATAGCCAATAAAGAACTCAGGGATATTATTGATTATTCGTGTTCAACATTTAGAGGTAGCCAGGGTGGAACAGTCAGTGAGTATTCAAAGTTTATTTTTCTTCATAATTGCGTTAATTAAAGAACATCGTTCACCATCTGATTCTACTTCATCTGTAGGAATATTTATTAAATGTCATGCAAATATTAGAAGAGCTAAAACGTACTGACTGCAGCATTTGGAAGCATTATGATATATGTGTATTCAAACATACTGGCGCAGTGCGCTGTAGTGACGGTGTCTCGGGATGCGCGCGTTCAGGGGCTCGTGCGAGAGAGCCTGTGGATGGGTTATAACATGGGTATTCTAAAAATCTATGATACTGATAAGACTGGTCAAGTAGATTGCGCCTTAGAGTCTGTAGGTATTGTTTGCTTCAAATGATAAAGTTTTATTTTACGAACTGTAATGGTTCGGTTGTATACCAGAATAGGAAAGACAGGATCCAACAAGCAATAATAAGTTTATATCTTCAAGTTTTCCAAAGAAATAAATTTAACTAAAGGGATATTTAAGGCAGAAAAAACAATGAAAAATACTCTAACGATTAAGTGTAAATCTAGAATATATTCTGGAATCTTTAAATTATAAACCGAAGCATTCAGCTCCGTGTCACGATCGAGACTGCCTCCGCAGAGCACACAGGGCACGCTCGCCCCCGCAGAAGTCTCCGGAAAACGACATTCCCACCCTAGGTCCTTTTTTTCTCGCCTGGTTTGAGATGCGTCGATTTTACCTCGCGAAAAGATATAAAAAATAGACACAACGTCGCGCTCGACGTTAAGCCAACACGGTCGACCTACCCACTCTCGAGAAGTAATAAAATTCGGTTCCAACGCCGCGTTTGTTGTTGAAACAGATTGCGAGAACCCGAGCCCTGTGCTGGGCGCAGCGCAGGACCATAAACTCAGCGACGTGAACAAGAGACCCTTTTTTTCTACACGTATGCTCCGCGGCCATAAGCCGTCTGTACAATCAAATATGATAATAACACTCAAAACCTCTTAAGGTAAACCTGCGCGAGAAAAAGCGCGTATACAAAATAAATCTTAAAATATTATCTTATTTTATAGCGTACGTAAATTCGTTGTCGACCAATAACACTTAAAACTAAAATGTTTCCACCCATGCATTCGCTTGACTGGATTGTCAAACAATAGCTCCAAGTTTCATCAAGAAACTAATGTGGACTACAGGTTGCCGAAATAAGGAGCCATATGCGTCCGCGAAAGAAAATCACAGCTTTTCTAACGCCTTTTAACGCGCAGCCACTCCGATTACCGAACATAAATGTCCGAGGGAGTGGAAAGTCGAAAAATGGTCTACAAGCTATAGCTTTTATACATATATTTTATTTTCTTTATTCAATTTCTAAGTATGTTGATATTCGGCCCGTTATTATGCTCACAAACAGCCGTTTTTCTCCATACTAGAAAGGAGAGAGAGAATAGACAATAATCCGCCACATCTCGAGACTCTCTCTCCTTTCCTGACTCATTTAATAGACGTTAGTAGACGTCTTCACCTCTTCTTTGCTTTTGCTCCTTTTCTCATTATACTGCGCACGCATACTAATTCCCCTCATTCTCTCTTTATACATACAGCTAACACTTCCTCGCAAATCTCTCTACTGTATAATTATGAATATTGGCGGACCGTTACAAAACTTTTTTTCTTATTCAGTTAACTGTATATTGGTACGTAGGTGGACAGTTATCAGTACCCGTTGTACTCAGCGTTACAACATTCATACGCGTTCCCAGGTTATTTACTTATTACCGTTTAGTATGCCCCGAGGCCCAAGCTGCCTAACAATAAAATGAGGAGTACGCCGAAAAAATTTAACATCTGGGTAAGTTTCGACAGCAATAAATAAATATCTTCATTATTTCAGAAGAGCGTGGGCGATTAAAATATTTTAATTAATTTTATATAGATGAAGAGCAGAGAATGAGTTACGACCTATTATGTTTGGAGAATACGAGTTCGTAGACACTAATGAGAATTTACAATACTTTCCAGTATAAGTGAGTGTTTAGTTTATAGACTTTAGAACAGAGCATGTTTGACCATGACTTTGACTTGCATTATAAACACAATGTTTGCTACACAATACATCGATAAGAAGACACATGTGCCTTCACAGATTCCGGATGCAAGGGAACTTTGCGTAATGCGCCAAGCTATCAGACTAAAATCTACTATAACGATAGTTCGCTAAACGACGAAATTAAGTACTCATCAAAATAATCAATAGTTCAAGTGCTTTGAAATGAGTTGCTGGTGAAACGCAAAAAAAAATAAACACAATATTTTACGCACCAATATAAGGTCCGATCTATAAGCAAAAACAAAAACACAATAATAGAACAGATTTGATCTAGTGTAAAAAGTGAAAATCTTTAATGAGTATTTTTATGAAAACATCTCTTATTAGTTGTACCGAATGCTGAAAGTTCTTAAAGTTACCGACGTTTAAAACAAACAAGTCATTAACGTTGCTTGTTGGTCTTTTGTTATCGTATTACAAGTGAAGAGTACAATAAAAAAGTGACGGAACTCGGACTTGAACTGACGATTTCTGGCTTGCAAGGCAGACGCTCAGTCATCGCGCGAAAACCGCCGCCCACTCTGCACTCTTTTACTCGTCTTCCTATAGTAATTAGAAACCCGCACATATATTATACGCATTATGTATATGAAATTCTTATTTTCTTCTTAATATATTAGCCGACTTTTGTACTAATCTACAATCAATGGCCTTATTTTGTTGGGTTTGCCTGTGCTAAATGTCAATAGTACGAACGACTATGTCACTGTTTTCCACATCTGACAAGGGTTATGTTGCTATAAACAATGAATTTTTAGAATATATCCGAACAACTGCTTCCATCAACTGCTTCGGACTTTTGTCCAATTTCTTTATTGAGTTTTCTTTCCAAGTTCTCGAAAAGATTGTTCATGAGCAGATATCGGAGTATGTAGAGTCTAAAAAATTACTTGATCCCCGCCAGACGGGCTTCCGGATAAATCATAGCACGCAAACAGCACTGCTGATTCTGTCAGAAGACATTAGGGCTGGTATCAATAGCAGCAAGAACCTGCTCACCATCCTCCTGATGTTTGATTTCAGCAAGGCATTCGATACAATTTCACCCTCGAAACTTCTTCGGAAACTAATCAGATTAGGGATCTCTAGGTCAGTTCTTCTGTGGATTGCATCGTATATTATAGGTCGTAATCAACGTGTGGTTACGAATTCCAATGGCAATTCAAATTGGCTTACTACCAATCTTGGCGTTCCACAGAGCTCAGTCCTGGGACCTCTTCTGTTTAGCCTTTACATTAATGATATTCGTGATCATCTGGCTAACTTCAAAGGCCCCGAGGGAAAATTATCGCACAGTGTCGATCATTTGCTGTATACTGATAACCTGACACCCGACTTCAAAAATTGCAGAAGTCATGTGTGAGATACATCTGTGGTGCTAGGCACCAGCACATCTCCCAATTTAGAAAAAGGATACGCTGGGTCTCGGCGGAGGCGAGAAGGGAGTATTTTGCGGCTGTACTGCTTTATAAAGCATTTATTATGGGACAGCCTCCGTACCTCGCTGCCCTTTTTGAGAGAAACCTGGATAGAACCTCTTCTAGGGACCCCAAAGAAATCGTCGTTCCCGTTTCGCGAACTGACACTAGAATCAAGTCATTCAGTGCACAGGGGGCGCGGCTATGGAATTCGCTTACTCGAAATCTAAGGAACCTTCCGTCACTTTGTCGGTTTAAAGCGGCAACGCAATGATGGTAGTGTCGTCGACTGATAGATGTAAGCGGTAATATACATATGTAATAAATTAAAAAAAAAGAAAATGTGATAAGCTGTATAGTATAGTACCGTGTGATTGTTTGTATACTGTATTGACATTATAGATTAGCGTGAATATAATTGTACTTGGTATCGTCACGTCGTGTGACAAATCTGTGATATGACGAAGCATAATGTAACTGTGATATGTATGTATTTTTGACAAGTGCAAAATAAATCTATAATAATAATAATAACAATAATAATAATAATAATAATATTATTCTACGCAAGCAAAAGCGGGTTCCGATAAGCGCATCACAAGTTTCACCCAAAACCAGAGCCAGAAACACTCAGGCGGCGTACGACTCGGACGCGCTTTCCGTCACTGAGAGCAACTGCAAATGCAGCGGATTTCCTCCGAATCACCGCGGGCTCAAAAGATCCGCGTCGAAAACAGAGGCGGGTCGCGGAAGCAGCTTGGCCGGCTAGAAAGCACAACGTCGAGGACGACTCCTTCGCAATTTTCTCCGCTAGCTCAGAAACGGAAACCAAAATCGTACTAGAGCCCGAGCTTGCCCACAATGCCGAACTTTCGTCTCGTCTCTTAGTAAGGAATCGCCACCTCTATGCCAAGTGTATTTGAATTCCAAACCGCGCGATCTTTTTTAGATTGTTAAAATGACTAAAATTCTTTTTACATAAATAATCATTAATAACAATCCTACTCTGAATAAGGCTTTCACGCGTTCCTTCACTAAGAGAGGTTACGTTGATGTGCTTCGCGTTCATTGCTGTGAATCTCCCCTTCGAACGCATGATTTTATCCACAAGTTCACTATGAGAGAGACAAACTACCCATAGTGAACGCCAAAGCGTCGAATCCGGCGCCCCCGCGCCGTCCTTCAGCCTCGCTCCAGGTCTAAGCAGACGCGTGAATACAACATCTCCTCTCACTATTCAAGGTACGACCGTGGTGAGGACAGCAAACACTATGTCTGCACACATTGCATCGGAACCATCACTAATATTTGTCATAACTATTTCCGCTGAATCCCCACCACAAGCCAATGTCGCCTACACGGAGACGCCTCTGCTCAGCCCCGGATTGGCGACTTTCGCAGGGGACCCTGGTTACGTCGCCGCTTGTGTCGCATTCGAGACCCATCAAGGTTAGAAGCGATATCGTAGATTTGTTCAGCATCTGTATTGTTGTTACCGTCAATTAAACAAACTCTACTATTTTTATTAACACTAATATCTGCCGTGTTCGGGCATACGGTCCTATCATATTCTCTAAGAGAGACAAATATTTGCGAGTCTTCCGCAACACTGAGGTCACGCTGGCAACCCTCCGCAGCGCTAGTACCACCCGTGCTATCAACGACAGATGTTATTTTGGACATAAGGCTTTTAATGTCCTGTTTAAGGATTGAGTTTTCCTGTAGAAGCAATAGACGATCACCGCGCAGTCCCTCCATCATAGACAACTGCTCAGCAATCGTTTCCTCCAGCGAGGAAACCCTGGCGACCAGACAATTGATTGACTCCTCCAATGCTGTGGAGGGTGCCGAATCTACACTAGCGGCCTTGAGTTTCCCCACGAAAAGAGCTTTCAGACCGTCGATCGCATTCTCCAGCAAGTCAAACTTGTTACTAAAGAGGTTCAGTATGGAGGATGGCAGTGAGCAGTACCGAATGCTACCAGAATCTACAACTTAACCACTCCTGGAAATGACGCTCAAGGATGGTGTTGACGCTGTTAGTTTCGCAGGTACATCACTATTAATATATCACATTAATATTCGGCGCGGAAACATTGAAGCTCGCAGTATCCATGTCGGGCATTCTTTCGGGAGTGCTTACAACCATAACATCCGGGTCAACGGTACCAATGTTACTAACACCATCAGTATCATTTGCACAATTATTACTATTACTAGTACTATTTATAGTAGCTCTTATAAGTGGACTGCGTGCTTTGATCGTATTTGTGGACTTATTTTGCGACATGGGAGCTATGCTAGTAGTAACTGATTCTCTTTTCTTTTTTGCAGTTTTCTTATCCTACACTACTGACACGCAAATTTGCCACTTGTCAGAGTTACCCAGTTATGGCAAATATCGTGATAGGGCAAGTCGCAATCCTTACATCTTCCCCTTTTTGGCATTTAGCCGAAGAATTTTATTACACTTTTTAAATGACGTGCACGACATCTTTGATAAAAATAATAATATAAAAACAAGTGCAAATAATACTGTAGGTTAGACTAGAATAATATAATATATGTGCAATTAAATCACTGCTAAGAGTGTGACTAGATTAATTTAGAATTCAAAATTTAAAATTTAAAATTCGCACCTTAGCACCAATTTATCAATTTAAATTTAAATTTCGCGCGCTCCGATATTCAAAACACGCGCGCAGCGCGTATTGCTCTGGCCTAACGCATGCGCGTAAATTTGGACGCAGGTGTTGCCGAATATCACGAAGCAGCAATGGGAGGGCATCGCGAAATGACCAAAACGTACAGCAGAATCACAAATGATTTTTATTGGCGTAATATGCGACCCGACGTGAAGCAGTTCGTGGCGCGATGCGCGACATGCCAGAGCGATAAGCTAGTTCGCGTCAAAACGCGGCTGTCCCTATTGATAAGTAATACACCTCATACTTCAATCTATGTACCTGCAATCTAAGTATCGCTCCAAGCATTACTACGGCAGGAAACTTAACTTGAAACACTTTCGCGAAGGTGAAATCGTTTTCTTATTAAAAGAACGAAAGAAGGGTAAATTCGCGACAGAGTACCGCGGTCCCTTCAAAATCATTGCCATCAATAGAAAAACAAATAACGTAACACTGCAAAACGGCGAGTTGACGCGAGTCGTGCATGTTAATAAAATTGAGCGTCCTAGCGTATTAGCAAGAGAGAGCGCAGCGTCAGAACCAGATCCCCCAGTGTTATATATTAGGAGGAGAAGGAAAGTGTTATTCGGTACACTTACTGAATAAGTATTGATGGTTTATTTGAATACACTGTACATTAGGCGATGTACACAGTCTGGTGGTCCGAGAACTTCTCAGTCTGTATTCTCTGTGTGACTGTATATATATGCTATATTATATATGTGCTATAGTAGGCTTCTGCCTTATCTATTGATCATATATCACACCCAGAGTAGGACGATTTTTTTTACTTTTTTTTTGCGCGTTCCCGGACGGGCCGCGCAAGTAAACAGAACACGTCTGATACACGCGATCTGAAGCCTCGCTGCTCGAAACCTCGCCAAGTTCAAGTGCGCAAAAGCTAATTCTCTCGCAAATAATTTTCTAGGCTCAGCGTTCTCACAATCAGCGGCCTGGGAAACGGCGATATCTGGCCGATCAGCAGCTCAGATCACTTCATTCAGCAGCTTAAGGAAAACCTAGGGCTCATAACCGAGAAAATTGGGCCGCTTGCGACTTCCAATACGAATTGAAAAATAATAGAGAAAATCGTCAAGTCCATTGGCGAGGACACGCGACGAACCGCAGCCTTGCTCGTGAACCAAACCGAAATCGTAAAGCACGAGCTTTCCAATCTCAGCGAGAGAATGCTCAAGCTGGAAGCAGCCGCCGACGTGCCGATAAACAAAACCGCCGAGCAAGCGATCAGTCTAAGCAGTCTAGAGACAGAAATGCAAATAAAAGCCAGCATAGCCCAATTCAAAATTAAAACCGAAGTCTTCATCGCGATATTATTCGCAGTGAAGAGCCTGATCCAACCCAGGATGATGCCCTCGAACACTATCAGCCGCACGGAGAAGGTAGCAGAAAATTCGGTCACATTTGCAAAATTTCTACTCGCCTTCGAGAAACTTTCCGTAATTCCGATAATGAGAGTATCCAAAATTTCGGTATTATTTTCTAAGGGATAGTTGGCCTACCATGTAGTCATTCCCCTTATCTACATGGAAAAGTTTAATCTTTTTAAAGCTTCTCCGGTACTCGCGAATCAGAATATATTGAATCTACCATCCATCACCGTACATTTAGCCGGCTCATACGCATTTTGCGATAAGCGCAACAAACCGTACATATATGCCGATTCCGAGCGAAAGGGTTCCTAAACTGCGCGAGCTCCTCGGAACATTAATCGTAGTTGACCCTGAACTGGTACCTGAAATCCGCGATAACGCAGCCTGCGAAATAAAAGTCGCAGCCGGGCGCGAAATCTAGAATCCCGATTTGCGAAATCGAGAATCCCGATGCGCAGGTGTCCTCGAGCTCCAGAAAGGATGCGCCGCACACACGGCCACCGCACGCCTCATGGAATCTCACACTTTGACAATACGTTTGAATTCTTCGGCTTTTGGGTAATTGCAATTTAATGTATCGAAAATAATTTCGCGAGTTAACAAGAAGGCGGGCACCACCGCCAATCTACAGCAAGCTATCGCGAGCGAAGCCGCGCACCGCGCCGAATATGCTCACGGCTCGGCTCTAGAAATCCTCAAAGCGGGCGCGGGTGTACGCGAAATCGCGTCCAAAGCCCAAGAAATCGTTTGAACTAAAGAGTCTGAGCCTTTACGCGTCACTTTTTAATTATATCTCTTGGTCGTCAATAGGCGCGCTTGCAATAATTATAATTGCAATACGATGCTTCGTACGCTATCGCGATGGTAAGCCTATGCGTGACCTAATTAACCACCAAATAGATATGCTTCAGCTCGAAATAGCGCGTGAGTGGGGTCGCCGGTCGTAACATGAGGAGTAACCTCCAGGTCCACACTGCTATCGAGCGTGGTCAATGCTTTATACTTTGCTATGCTGCTCGATATATGTATGTGTGCGAGAGAGAGAGGCGTCGATAAATTGACTTGCTTGTAATCTTACACAGTAACTCATTTATTCTTCATGTTTTACCTATATATATATATATATATATATCCATACTGGTTTTGTATTGCAGCATAATCATTATCAATATTTTTATGTTTTTACTTTCCTTAGCATTTGTATTTTTCTAAATAGCTACGCCCTTATCATGGACAGCTATTTAATTTATAATATATATAGCAATTATGTACTTTATTATTTTTATATAAATAATCACACTTTTCATAAAACAGTTTCGGAGCGGTAGCAGCTGTCTCTAAGCAGCTTGTCACCCTACCGCTTCCCCGGGTTTGGATTAACGTTATTTTTTTATAAGCAGCTCGACCTCAGGAAGGGAAGCTGCACTTTATACGCATATTTTTGTAACCATGTAAAGTTAAGAACTGTATCATAATGGAGCACAAAAACTCTCTCTAAAAAACAAAAATTGTAAAGCAGCAGGCGGCTGTCACCGACAACACCGCGCCTCACAACATACAAAACACACACACAAATTCTCACACTATCAACTGCACGGAGTTGAGAAGATCCTTTGATTTAGAAATCCAATACGCTATCAATGCGTTTATTCGTGCTTACACTCACTGGCATCCCGGACATTTAGAATTTTGTTTTCTCTTTCGATAGCATGGAAAGAACTCTTGCGCGCTCCGACGCTCATACACACTCTTTCAATTCACTTTCAAATTTTTGCGCGAAGAGCGCACCCATTTATTTACATACACAGCAGCACCACAGGCATGGCTCCGCTAAGCATCCCTGTTTTTTTTGGACGTCGAGGACAAACGCACGCTCGTCCTCGGACGTGTTACGGATGAGCCGTAGGCTCTCCTGTGGCATCTCCGATGACTGCCACTGCCTGAGGTTCGCACGCTGCAGAAGTGCAGCGTATGCACTTCTGCACGCGAGATCGCTCGCCATCCAGGCGTCATATCGACGGCAGAGCGAGCAGATCACCGGCGACAGCAGACGAGAGAAAAGCTCCTCTCTAGCTACGAAATACACAACATCTTCACAAAGCTCCTCCTTGCTTCTTCTGCTCTTACAAGGGAACGCCTTCAGGTGATAAGCGCCAATAGGCACTTTAATAGGTGGAAAATGTTGGTTATGGTCCCCATAACAAAGATTGACCCATCTTAACCCCTACCTTTTCAATATTTTTGGATGCCGCTTCTTCCAAGTTATTCATTTTTATAATTTTCAAGGAGTATTTTTAAGAGTTGTTGTAAGTAGGTTTTTTAAATCTCCAAATTAATTAGCATTGCATTGAGTAGTCATTTTTTTATTATTTTGGGGGCAGTCTACACATACCTGACTGATATTTTTTTTTATATTATTACCTTATAAAAATTGAAGTGCTTACATTTATCATTTGATGAATTTAAAAATTTATTGCTGGTCAATTGTATAGAGTAAATAAATTGAACGAGTGAGAATACTTCCCGCAGTGATGCTAAACCACATATGAATAACGCTGATCAGTTCTTTACAAAAAATTATACTCTATTATTATGTAGTAGCCAATATAGAGCCAGAAAAGAATGGAAAATGAAAAATCCGCTTAGCCCTTTTTTAATCGCTATAACCGTTTTTCCTCTCAAACTGGAATAAAAGATAAATTTACATTAGAATATTGTAAACAAGTATATTTATATATATAGGTACCCCACCGACAGGTGACGGTACTGTGCGAGCAGGGACCGTGAGAGAGCAGCGCCACGCCACGAGCGAGACCGACGCACAGTTCCGCTCTGATCGCTCCCGCGAGCACACGTCTGCAGAGAAACAAGGAGTCGACAAATAAACAAGTATCACCACGAACTCCTGGCTAGTCATTCGCCTCGACCACACCAGTCCCACATTAGTGACCCCGACTGGAGGCTGCCGACAAGGAGGCCACAGCAGCAACCGCTGCAGCACCACTTCTCTCCGGGCGGAGAGAGAAACGCGCGACAAGCGCGAGCGAACGTGTGGCAACAAGTCGCCGCTCGCTTCCTTTGTATGCGTGCAGGCACGGCGGCACACACAAAGGCCATCATCATCGCAATTTCTCTCGTCAATTCTCGGAAAAATATGAGAAACTACCGAGAAGAAAACCTTCTCTCATCACTTTTCCACACGCGTGCATGCACGCCGGCGTGCTGTGGAAAATGCAATGTTTCGTTGCACATCGTGGAAGCCATTCGACGTTGGAAGAAAGGATTGTACGTGAAGCCAACGTCACCGACGCCTTTTTCAACGCAACTACAACATTGCACAACGCGGAAGAATTTGTCGAAGGAATCAGACTTCTGCGTGATGCCAACGACACCAGTGTCTTTTCTACGAAAACATCGCCACCGCTGTCAACGAAGCCCAGTGTGACTTCACGGTAAATCACCCTGACCGGCGCTTTCAGGTAACAGTGACATCGCGCACGTCTCAACGAGCGGCGGCTCGTTCGCGTAAACAAGCGCATTCCCGGAAAACTGCGCGCGTGTGAACCATTACGCGGCCATTTTGTTTGCAGCCCCGATTCGCACCGCGACCGAACACGCGAGGTCAAGTAGCTCACCGCCATCTTGCTTTGGCGGGACTCGTTTCGAGAATAGTGAACGCGAGCAGTAAAAAGTTCCGCGTATCGTCACGCATACGTCGCGCCACGTTAGCCCTTTTTCTAAAAAGTGATAACTAAACGGGCTTTCGCGAATTGTTGCTTTGCTTTCGGCATTTACACTCATACAGCACGAGCATGGTCTACCATGACCAACAACAACTTTGTGTCGCAAGCTGAACTTCGGTGAAGAGTGCGGTACATAGTTGCCGTAAAGATTTCTACTTTTATAATTTTGTACGTCTTATTTCAAGACGGGGTTAGCTTAGATATTGCGCCTCTCCGTACATGAGAATTCATTAATCGGGACCAACGGTTTGATCGGGCATACGCGTTCCTTTCTCATCCTCCCCTTACCGCAACCTGAGAAAAGCCAAGAAACCAAAAATTTCGCAAATTCATACTCCGACCGAGAAATCTAACAAAGATAACGCCGTTATTCAGGCTACCACAACGAGTGGCAACCAACCAAATCTCAACCTCTCGCTGACAATAATCGCAAATTCGGCAGCCAACATAGCCACCACTACGACTGGGTTCGACTGGACTCCACCTGCGAACACACCGCCGCAATTCACATTCGGTTTGCATCCAACAAATCCATTTAGGGTCCGAACCCAACCTAGTCAGCGTGGAATGCTGCCCTATACATTATGCGTATAATCTCGTGTCTCGTAGTAGTGCCACCCGCGATCGGAAGGGTCTCTGCTAAGAGGGGCGGAGGGCACAGTCGATACCACCGTACTGCTTGGTTGCTTTTTTAGTTGAGAAAGCCCAGGAAGCGATGACCGATGCACTACTCACGAAGCCTCCTACAGTAGTATAGTTTAATCACTACAAACTACACAACAACACAAAACAAAAAGAGAAGACGACTTAAAATGGCTAACAAGTAAACCGAAGCAGGATTAAGAGTACAACCTGCGACACATGACCAACGCGAGCTTCGCTGCTCTCTTACTGCATCGGTAGCAAACCTGGCTGATGCGGCGGGCAATGCGATAGGAAAATGCGAAAGAACGGGCGGAATCGGGGAAACATCGACAGATAGTTGGGAGGTTGCGGAGAGCAAGCTGTGCGAGCACCTTCTTGCGATACGCAGAACCCTAAAAAATATGAAGGCGAAAACTAAGGTCCAGAAGAATGTATGATTGAGGAAACGGTGAAAGTCGGAATGCATGAACTACAACGTATGGCGCTGTTTTTCACAAACTGGACGAGATCGGTGACCAATTCACAAATCAAGGACGGAAACACCCCCAAACCTAAACGGAAGAGGGACAGACCGATTCCGAGTCTAGAAGCGAGAACTTCTACACAACAATAGGGCTCGCTTAAGCAAACATGGGTAATGGTGACAAAGCGCAAAAAACAAAGAGCGGCAATAGGAACGGAGTCAAACGCGTACAGTCCGATGAAAAAGATTAGTGAGCTCAAAGCTGAAACCCGGGCTAGGCGCGATCCTTATCAAGCCAGTGGAGCGTAAGATGTACGCGGACGTTCTTGCTTCCATAAAACAGATCGGAAGAACAGAGACCGATTGTACGCCTCTCAAACAGGGCTAGGAACATACCTTCAAAAGGTCCTTACAGACTGTACTGGGACCTACTGAAATTGTGAAGGACATGAGTTCTAGGATGATACTGGAATTTACGCACCTAGAGGGTATTAATACAGCACAGGACGTCGCGAACCCGATCAATCGCGAACTTGGAAGTTTTCGGAGTCTGTCTGCGAGTTTGAAGCGAAGGAGGTAACTAAACTACTTAAAAAAGGCAGAACAAAAATTGTATGGGTAAACAGCCGGATACAACCCAGGCTCCACGTGCCGAAGTGCTACAAATGCCTTGACTTCGTCTACATATAGAAAGACTGCAAAGAACGAGATAAACGCAACAGCTATTGGAAATTCGGCCGACAAGGGCACCAGGGCAAGGCGTGCACTAACGCCGCTTCCTGTTTCCTCTGTGCGGGGTATGCCGAATAGGATAAGGCACACGTGCACGGCACATCCTCGTGCACGGCATTTAAGGTAGCAGTGGTGGAACAGAAACTGATAATATTACAATGCAAGCTGAACGAAAGCAGCGTGGCACACACATTGCTCTCGCAGATTGCGACGGAAATGGCCGTGGACGTGCTCGTGATAAGCGAGTAGTACAGAAAGCTTACCAAACCGTCGTGGGTCGCTTGCAGCTCGAACATGGCGGCGATATGGCTCCGAGGAACAAACGTGGCGCGGATCACTGGCACCGGGTCCGGGGAAGATTTCGTTTGAGTAATGATCTGCAATGTCATTATTGTCAGTAGTATGGGCCTCGTTATGGGCCAGACAAACATTACCCCTCCACTGCACCAGAGTGGTAGGGGGGCAAGTTCGTCTGGCGCCATATCGAGGCGGTTTTGTGGGGAGACCCAGTGGTGAAAGGGAGACACAGTGTGTGGGAGAAGCCGGAGTGGTGGGGGAAGTCAGAGTAGTGGGTACGGGGTGGTGGGAAATACCGAGGGAGGGAGAGAGATTAGATTAGATTAGATAATTTTTATTTCTGTACATTTTATTGTACAAAAAAACATTAGCAGTAATACAATAATAAGGTACATTGAATATTTATAGATAAAATGAATGAGTGATGAGACAATATGAGTGAAAGAAAGAATCTATTATCGCGAAGATGAGAGGGCAATGAATTCCAAAGATATGATGCGCTTATATGGAATGAATTTCTCAGCGTCTGTGTTACGAAAGTGGAAATGTCCAGAGGGGTCACCTCACCACTCACGGGGCGAAGTGGTATGTGGAAGTCAAAAAATGCCATGATGTAAGATGGAGTAGCAGTGTTAAAAAGTTTCCTAAGGAAACAGGCTTTGAAATACTTTCTACGTCCGGCGGTGGTGAGCCATTGCAATTTACGCCTGTAGGGGGTGATGTGCTCGTCCCTCCTTACACCATAAATGTAACAAATTCCTCTATTTACCAGCCTCTGTAGCTTAATTTCCAGTTCTTGCGTCAGGTCACAGTAAACTAATGAGCAATAGTCGATGATAGGGAACAATAGGGCTTGCACGAGATGCTTGCGTAGCTCAAAACCGGTGCTCTTTCTAAGTAAGTATAATCTTTACATAAGCGAGTGCGCGCTTACACAGTTGAGTAACGTGCTTCTTCCAAGTAAGTTTAGAGTTAAGCACTAGTCTAAGACTACGCACAGACGACTGATATTCGACCCTGGTTCCTCCTATGTTAATGTAGGTGTTAGCTGTAGAAGGTATAGCGTTTATATAATAGGTAGAGCCAAGGACGAACACCTGCATTTTGAGAACGTTTAATTTAAGATAATTCTGTGCAGCATAGTCCATAATCCTCTCGGCGTTAGCACTCATCCTCACGGAACAGGAATCGAGCTCCTCAGGTGGCATTGGCTGTAGATTTGCAAGTCATCCGCGTAAACGAGATGAGATACGTCAATATCTAGATAAAGGCCGATATCGTTGATGTATAATGAGAATTACAGTGGGCCTAGTACAGACCCCTGTGGTACTCCCATGTTTAACGGTAGAAAGCTGAAGAGTTCACTGCTGTCACCAATAACAGCCTGCATTCTACCAGTGAGGTAAGAGGCGAACCAGCGGATAACCTGCTTAGAGAAGCCAAAAGAGGTTAGCTTTCAGAGTAGCCTGAAGTGACTCACAGTATCAAACGCCTTGCTAAAGTCAAAGAGAAGTAAAAGTGTTCCTTCTTTTTGTGCATGCCAAGCCTGACATCATCACTCAACCTGATCAAGCCGGACTGTGTGCTGTGGCCAGTGCGGAAACCAGTTTGTAGGTCATCAAGAAAACGTCATGATTGAAGATATTCAGAGGTTTGCCTGTGCACTAGCCACTCCAGCGCCTTGGACAAGAAACATAAGAGGGAGATCGGACGATAGTCAGTCAGAATTGTTGGAGAACTAACTTTATTTAGTGCGTGCACTAGTGACTTCTTCCAGCCCGAGGGGAAGCATGACTCGCTCAAGGATAGGTAGAAAATACGACATAGAAATTGAGCGAGTACCGGCAGTGCTTTATAAATCACAACCTGTGGGATGCCGTCACTACCCCTGGCCTGGGAGTCAAAGTGCATCACTGCATCTAAGACATCCGATTCCGTTATCTCCCTGAAATTGAAATATTCGGGGATATTTAAACCCTCCAGGGTGTGCAGATATTCCTCTACGGCAGGAGCCAGCGGATCGTTGGAGATTCCGCTGAAGTGCGCGTTGAGATCTTGGAGAAGCGAAAGGGTGCTTTTTCTTTGGAGATGGTAATTCCAAGTCTCTCAAGCCCTCTCCAGATCTCGCCGACATCAGTCAGGGAGGACAGGCGTGAGTGATAGTAATTCAGCCTGGCATCTTCGACCTGTCTATGAGCATCGTCTCAAGCTTATGTATAAAAATACAGATCCAGCGGGAGACGTGATCTGCGAAACCGTCTGTAGAGTGTGCCAGTTCTTTCAAGAGGTCACGAAGAGCCGTGATAAACCACGCGTGACGGTTTGGTCCTGGAGTCATTGTACGTAATGGGGCGAGATCATTAATGGCGTTAGTCAAGTTGGTGTTGAGAGTGGTGATGCAAGCGTCAAGTGATGAAGTATCGAGTGATGACCAGTCACAAGCGCCGAGATAAACCCTTAGTCTCTCCGCACAGATTCCTTTGTAGTTTCGGTAAGTAAACGTTTTGGTTCCATAGCGTGGTATCTGTACGTCGAGAGTAGCCGTAATAAGGTCATGTCCATTAATGAAAGGTGTATCAGTCTTTCAGTGCGACAGCAGGCGATCCTGCTCGTCGATTAAACGGTTGTGTGTCGTACTGGTAAGTAAGGAAGCACTAATTCATCGCTCTGCTTTCTTTGCGCATTACTAATATTCTGTTCACTCCTCGGAGTATTTTCTTACAGCGGAAAGGACCCCCCGATTGGCTCTCATGCTGACGCTAAAAAATCACACTGTTGGTGTTTTTTTTATGAGCCTGTAGGGAATTTTCCGCGATGTACCGACAACATAACCTATAATTTTCGCCACATCTATCGAGAGTCCAAGTACGGAGAGTTCAGCACATCGGGAAAGATCAACACTCGTCTTCCAGAGGGGACTTCTGGTCAGTGGCACATCGCAGTCAACGCAACTCCTCGTTCTGCGTTCATGGTTTTTTTTTGTACTGCAACTTGAGGTCAGGCCTATGTCCATATATATATATATATATATATATATATATATATATATATATATATCTACCTCGCCGATAAGCGCGCGAAATTCTCGCGCCGCTGGACTCGACGTTTCATGCTTCGCTGCAAGGCGGCAACACCAGCGTCGTTATACGCGCATGCGTTGAGCCGGCGCAATACGCTATCGGAGCGCGCGAAATTTAAATTTTAAATTAATTTGGAATTTTAAATTTTAAATTCTAAATTAATCTAGTCACACTCTTAGTAGTGATTTGATTGCGCGTATATTATATTATTCTAGTCTAACTATTCTACAGTATTATTTGCACTTGTTTTTGTATTATTATTTTTATATTATTATTTTTACCAAAGATGTCGCGCACGTCATGCAAAAAGGGCTGAATGCCAAGATGCGCAGATGTAAGGATTGTGACTTGCCCTATCATGATATTTGTCATGACGGTAACTCTGACAAGTGGCAAATTTGCGTGTCAGTAGTGTAGGACAACAAAACTGCAAAAAAGAAAAGAGATGCAGTTACTACTAGCATAGCTCCCATGTCTCAAAATAAGTCCACAAATACGATCAAAGCACGCAGTCCACTTATAAGAGGTACTATAATTAGTACTAGTAATACTAGTAATAATAGTGCAAATGATACTGCTGGTGTTGGTAACATTGGTATCGTTCACCCGGATGTTATGGTTGTAAACACTCCCGATAGAGTGCCTGACATGGATACTGCGAGCTTCAATGTTTCCGCGCCGAATATTAATATGATATATTAATAGTGATGTATCTGCGAAACTAATAGCGTCAACACCATCCTTGAGCGTCATTTCCAGGAGTGGTTAAGTTGTAGATTCTGGTAGGATTCGGTACTGCTCACTGCCATCCTCCATACTGAACCTCTTTAGTAACAAGTTTGACTTGCTGGAGAATGCGATCGACGGTCTAAAGGCTCTTCTCGTGGGGAAACTCAAGGCCGCTAGTGTAGATTCGGCACCCTCCACAGCATTGGAGGAGTCGATCAATTGTCTGGTCGCCAGGGTTTCCTCGCTGGAAGAAACGATTGCTGAGCAGTCGTCTATGCTGGAGGGACTGCGCGGTGACCGTCTGTTGCTTCTACAGGAAAACTCAATCCTTAAACAGGACATTAAAAGCCTTATGTCCAAAATAACATCTGTCGTTGATAGCACGGGTGGTACTAGCGCTGCGGAGGGTTGCCAGCGTGACCTCAGTGTTGCGGAAGACTCGCAAATCTTTGTCTCTCTTAGAGATCATGATAGGACCGCATGCCCGAATACGGCAGATATTAGTGTTAATAAAAATAGTAGTATTTGTTTAATTGACGGTAACAACAATACAGATGCTGAGCAAATCTGCGATATTGCTTCTGACCTTGATGGGTCTCGAATGCGACACAAGCGGCGACGGAACCAGGGTCCCCTACGAAAGTCGCCACTCCGAGGCTGAGCAGAGGCGTCTCCGTGGAGGCGACATTGGCTTGTGGTGGGGATTCAGCGGAAATAGTTATGACAAATATTAGTGATGGTTCCGATGCAATGTGTGCAGTCATAGTGTTTGCTGTCCTCACCACGGTCGTCCCTTGAATAGTGAGAGGAGATGTTGTATCCACGCGTCTGCTCAGACGTGGAGCGTAGCTGAAGGGCGGCGCGAGGGCGCTGGATTCGATGCATCGGCGTTCACCATGGGTAGTTTGTCTCTCTCATCGTGAACTTGTGGGTAAGATCATGCGTTCGAAGGGGAGATTCACAGCAATGAACACGAAGCACATCAACGTAATCTCTCTTAGTGAAGAAACGCGTGAAAGCCTTATTCAGAGTAGGATTTTTATTAATGAATATTTAAGCAAAGAGAATTTCAGTCGTTTTAACAATCTAAAACAGATTGTGGGTGGTTTGGAATTCAATTACACTTGGCATAGAGGCTGGCGATTCCTTACTAAGAGACAAGATGGTGGAAAAACGCACGAGTTTATTTCGGCGGCAGACCTGCATGCTTTGGCGGCTTCCTATGGGGAGATTGTTAAGACTGACGGGACTGTCGAGTCTGCAGCCAGAGAGGTTGCAAGGGCTACTGATGATGTACCCAAGCGGCCTACAGTACAAGGTCGGGCCTTGGTCCCAGCTAGTCAGGCATGACTAGGTCAAGGTAAGAGAGAGACGAACAGGGAGGTACTTCGAGCGGGGTTCCTCAATGCAACCTCGCTGTATGCGCATATGGGCATGTTTCGACAGTTTCTGGAGGCGCATGCCCATCATATCACTTGTTTGGCGTGGCGGAGACGCGATTTGGTTCTGAGGTTGACGACGTGTTTGTCCAGGTTGATGGGTACTCCATTATGAGACAGGATAGGAATAAGCGTGGGGGTGAAGTCGCCCTTTACATCCGTAACGACTACAAAGCCACTCTACTGTGTTCCTCGCCAACGGAGGCGGAAGAAAAGCCGGGAACTCCGGAGTACTTAATCTGCCATGTGCGACAGGGTACCATGCCACCTGTATTTGTTGCGCTAATTTATCGTCCACCGGGTATCCCAGTCTCGGATGACTCTGATCTTATTAATGATCTACGCAGATACTCAGTGGACTACGAATGCAGAATTGTAATGGGGGACATCAACGCAAACATATTGTCGAGCTCTCACGATGCAGAGCTTTTTCGGGAAATTGCGCGAGAGTTGAATCTCAAATTTGTAGATCATGGCGCGACGCATCATGTAGGAGATTCTCACACCTGGATTGATGTGATCCTAACCGACGAAGACAATGTGGTGCTGAATGCGAGCAACTCACTGGCGACCTTTCCAAGTAGGCATAATGTAATTGATGTTGAGATTGACTATCACACGGTTAAACCTCCAACTCTCAACGGGTATGAATATAGGGATTTCAAGGGTATTAAAACGGAGGAACTTCTGTCTCTATTAGCCGCTTGTGATTGGTCGCCAGTTAGTTGCACTGGAAGTGAAGTTGACACACGACTAGAAAATCTTAGTCACATTATCATGAATGTCATTGACCAACTTGCTCCACTCAAACAATTTAGACCCAGAGGAAAAATGCTTCCTCCGTGGTTAGACTCAGACTTACAAGACTTGTACAATCGACGAGACGCAACACATAAATGGTATAAACGTACGAAACGGACACACTTATGGACGGAATATCAGACGTTAGCACAGGAGGCTGAAGAACGTACTGCGCTCGCGCGTGAGGTTTTTATTCAGAGAAGAATCTTTGACGCGATTGAACAATAAAAATGTGTGGAATGAATTGCGTAAGCTGGGTTTGGTGTCTAAAGCTAAGAACGACCTACACGGCTTCACACCAAACAAATTAAACAGTCATTTCGCTGGAGTGTCCATATCGAAATCTGAAGGCGAGGTAGACCTGGATGACATTGTGTCGATGGCTGGCGAGGGAGGATTCACTTTTCGTGACGTCACCCTTGCTGACATCGTGCTTGCTGTCGCTCATTTCTCGTCTCAAGCAAAGGGGGAAGATGGAATTCCGCAGAACATCATTGCGAAATCATTACCCATTATAGGCCAACATCTAGTGACACTGTTTAATATATCGCTATCAACGGGGACTTTTCCGACGGCTTGGAAGAGAGCACACCTTGTGCCGCTTAAGAAAACACCAACTCCATCAGCAGTCTCGGACTTTCGTCCAATAGCTCTGTTGTGCTTTCTCTCCAAGGTTCTGGAAAAATTGGTACACGACCAGATTGTTGAATTCTTGGAAGCGCAAAAAGTTTTTGACCCTCACTAGACTGGTTTTCGACGCAATAATTCAACGCAAACAGCACTGCTTAAACTCACAGAAGACATTAGGACGGGTATTGACAGTGATAAGCGCCTCCTGACAATTTTGCTACTGTTTGATTTCAGTAAAGCCTTTGACACTATTTCACCATCTAAACTCCTTCGCAAGCTGCTTGGAATGGGTTTCTCTAGGTTGACGGTCATGTGGGTTCGATCATTCATAACCGGACGTAATCAGAGAGTGATTACCAGAACAGACGGGGAATCTGATTGGTTAACAACCAACCTTAGTGCCCCGCAGGGCTCGATACTGTGGCCTCTTCTCTTCAGCTTGTACATCAATGATTTAAAAGATGTTTTGTATAAATTTAAAAGCCCACGGAGGTATTTGGATGAGGGTGTCACGCACCTGCTATACGAGGATGACCTGCAGGTATATACTCAGGTCACGAGGGATGATCTAGTTGGGATGGGGGTGGCTCGCATGTCGGCTGTGACGCGCTCTGTATCGGCATGGGCATCTGAGAATGCCCTGCACCTCAACACAAAGAAAACGCAGGCAATCGTTTTCGGTTCCGAGCACAACATTAATCAGCATCAGAGGCTAAACCTGCAGGGTGTTGAGGTTCAGAAGGGTGTTTTCGTGCCCTTTGTCGATGTAGTAAAGAACCTTGGTGTGATCATGGACTCTAAACTTACACGGAAACCACAGGTGGATGCTGTTAGCCGCAAGGTTAACAGAGCCCTTTATGGGCTGAGATCGTTTAGGTCCTGCACCACTGAGGTTCTGCGCAAGTAGCTGGCCAGCGCCCTTGTCGTTTCTCGCTTGGACTATTGCTCGGTGGTTTATCTAGATGTGTCGGAGGAGCTACAGACGAGACTGCAGAGGTTACAGAATTCATGTATGAGATATATTTGGGGTGTTGGACGGGGCGAGCGCATCACCCCTCACCGCAGCAAGCTGAACTGGTTGGACGTTAGTGATCGAAGAGCCTATTTCACGGCGGTACTTGTATACAAGGCTTAATCTATGGGGCAGCCGCCATATCTTTCTGCCCTCTTCGAAAAAAACCAGTACAGATCCTCGGCGAGGGTATCCAGGGAACTGGCCTTACCGAAGTCGCGCACAGAGGTGGGCCTAAAATCGTTTCGAGTTTTTGGGGCGAGGCTGTGGAATTCGCTGCCAGACAGCATAAGAACCTTGGCCTCGCTCTCGAGATTCAAAGTGGCTCTGCGTAGCCATCTAATGAATTTAAGCGAAAATCGATCCTGACGACGAATTTGTATATAAGGCTGCATATTTGCTGCAATAGCTCTGTAAACGTTGTATTAGATGAATTGACTGTGATATTGACTGTGATAATGTAAATCACTGTGATTGACTAGAAAAGAATAAGGGCCTAGCGCGCAACTTGTTCTCTACAAGTGCCGCTAAGAGCCAAAAAAATTGTACTGAGTGAACTTTGTAATGATTTATATTTTTTAATTTGCTCAAATAAAATTTATTCTATTCTATTCTATTCTATTAAGCAGAGGTCAAGCCAGGTGTCTCATTCCGATTTATGACGTGTAGCACCATAGGAAACCGACTGAAGGGAGTTCTCCTCGATGAAAGCCTTGATGAAGTAGGCATCTTCAGATCAGGAGAGTTAGTCTGCATTGAAGTCACCCATGATTTTCTTCGTGGAGTAGTTGTGCATGTGTGTAGTAAGTTTTTTGATAAAATTATTGCCTTGAATGAAAGGGGCATGAGGTGGACGATATACAACACCAACAAAGATGGGCGAGAGACCTCTTGCAGAGATTTTACAGAGAAAATACTCCGGCTTCCCTGGCTTGCCCGACCAGATACCGTCAGATGATGTCAAAACTGTGACTGGGAGTAAATGATGAATGTAGAGGGCCACACCTCCACCATTTCTGTTTCTGTCCCGTCTAAGTAGTGTGTAGTTCTTAAGTAAGGGTATGGTTTTTACCTTGTCGTCCAACCAGGTTTCAGTTACAGCCATTACGTGAAAGAAGGGACGAGTGGACAAGAAGAGCCTCAATGCCTCAACGTGACCCGTGAGGGAGTTAGCATTGAAGTGACAGGCCCTTAAACCCTCGGACAGAGTTACCTTAGAAATGTTTGAAGATGTAGGCAATGATGATATGGATGATGAAGGTGGTGAGGGTGGTATGATGCGAACAGATTTTAGCGGACGTTGCTGCTGTTGCACGGAGGTCTCTTGGCAAAAAAATTCTGTAGATTCTTTTCAGTGGTGATGATAGTGGCCTTTCCTTCGTCCTCTGCAGCACGGATGAAAATCCTCCTATCCCTCACGTAGGCCTTACAGCCCTGTGCCTCCGTAGCTTCCTGTCTGGCCTTTACGCGTAGCTTATGCGCATCTGGAGGGAGCAGCTCGTTGATGTTAATAAGCCCCTAGCAGTCTGGGTTTCTCCAGTAGGTCCGTGCTTAGCTTGGAAAAGTGCAGCTTATCCCTTTTGATTTTAGCTGCCAGGGTGGAGCGAACAAGTGCATGTGAGGACAGGGTGACAGCAATCGGTGATTTAAGTCTTTCCATAATCCTTGTGGCAGTTATGTCCCTTCTGAGAACAGTAGGTTCAAGGGCTGAGAGTACTGAGTAGGCCAGTATACGAAGGAGCTCTCCTGAGTGTAATGCAGCCCAGTTATTACGACAACATTGTTGTTCGATGCCTCCTGCCGATGTTTGATGATCTCAAGCTCCCTACGAAGACTGGCGATCTCAGAGGGAACTATGGCAGCAGGGGAAGGCTGATCGACAGTACTGTTGCTGCTGTGTGCGGGCTGTGGGTTGAGGCGGCCTGATGTTAGTTCCTGAACCTGCACCTTCAGCTCGGAGATGGATGTCTCGGCAGTTGTCATGCGAGACTGTAGCTGGGGCCGTACATCAAGAGCCTTGAGGCCCTGTTCTATGGAGCCTAGCCTAGACTGCAGCCCGGACATCCTATGCTGCGGTGACTGCTGGGCGAGCAGGAGTTTGGCTGCGCGATGGGTTTGTGGATGGTGGTGCAGACTGGTTCTTCTTCTTTCTGTTGTTGTTAACGGCTTTTGATGACATATTACTGCCATTTAGAGAAGACTCCAGCCGCTTTCTTATGTGAGCATCTGCGCAGGCAGAACACGCGAGTGTAGCAACGGCTCTCACCATCACGGACCTGAAGGTGATGCATCTCGGGTGGAAATGGTTGTTGCAGATCGCACACTTTTTGGGTTCTTTTGATTGGATGGCTTTGACAGAGGTCTTGCAGATGGCAGTAAAGGCTTCAGTACACTTCTCTCCACTAATACTCATTTTTGCCGGTAACTTACTGGCAGTCGATAATGTAAAGTACACAGGAATTACCCTATGCTATACAGTTACCGGCAAAGCAAATGAATTTGTTGGGCTTGTCAACAGATGGTTCTAGTAGTGAGAGTAGATAAAGAGCGCCCCGACGTGTGAGAGACCGTGCTATGATGATGTTCCGTTGTCTCGTAAGATGTCTCCACGTGGCCAGGTAGTTTGCAGGTTATGTTGCAGATGAGGAATTTCAAAGACTGTAGACTGGATAATAGTGTAGCAAAAAGCAGCCTCCAGTAGAATAATATCTCAGCTTGAAGGTTGTATTAAGGAGCGTGCAACAAACTGTAAGCAAAAGTGCCCGGCGGTAGAGTGCGGCAGCAAAACAGTTAAGAAGCGGGAGCGTGCAAAATAGCGAGCGTAGGGGCAAGTGGGGCAAGCGTACTCGCGTGAGGCCGGAAGAGAGAGAGAGAGAGAGAGAGAGAGAGAGAGAGAGAGAGAGAGAGAGAGAGAGAGAGAGAGAGAATTTTCGTACGTAACAGTACCGCGACGATGTGTTGTGAGCACGCGGTAAAATGAGACTGACAACGTCACAATACCGTTTTATGCATGTGCATCCGCACTATTGGTGTGCAGGTGTGGTCGGGGAAGGGAGACGATATAGTGGGAGAAGCGACGCTATGAGGTGGTTGAAAATACGATGTAATGATGATGGGGAGAGGGTGGGAGAATGTATTGTTGATACACATACGCCGTTATTTTGTGATTCTTTTATTTATTTTTTATTTTATTTATTTATTTGTTTCTATTAATGATAAATGGATGCGGCTAGGAGGTTAATAATTAATAAATAATTCAAGATAAGTATATATTATTATTTTGATAAAATATTTTATTATAAAATTACGAAGCATTAAGATATTTATTTAATTCGTGTACAATTGCATCAAGATGATTTGTTCCTGGTTGGTAAAATACATCGACAACATCTTCACGTATAAAAGCTAATTGATTATATTATTATTCATGGCTTTTGTACGTGTTACTACTTTTTTTTGCACGATATCCACCCAAATCTCGCCATACACATCAATGAGTTTTTTTATATAATAGGGTATTAATGCACCGACTTTTACAAAGGGTACGGCATCGAGAGAAACACTTATAATAAGTTCCGAAATCTCGCTCGCAACATGACTGACACTAGTTGCTATACACCTTAAAAATTCTAGACGCGTATCGATACACTTTACAATATATTCAGCCAAATTGAGAAACGAAATTTCTTTCATACACTCAGTTGAGCGATAAGGTTTCATTACAAAGCCGGGCAATCTGGAAGGTGTTCGATTTTCCTTGATGATAACTGCTTTATCCGTACCTATCGGGTTATAGCCAAATTTTAACTTCCAACCTACACTGTAGGTGCAGGTAGCTGTAGCTGTAGATGTAGGTGAAGAAGACGCCATTGGAGTCGTCACCCAGTATCCGCACCACAGGCTCGTAGTACTCATCTCGAAAATTGTCGTATTCGAGACCAACAATTATCCCCGTTCGATATGAGTGGTCCAACCTGTATATTGCGCTGACTAGTTGAACAGGTCGCATACAATTATCGGTAGCACGTGCCATAATTTTCTATAATAGTGTGTACAGGCTTTCTTTCTTTCAGTAGAAATGACAACAACAGACTTTCCTTCTTTCGCGACGCAAACCGCTTATACCATTTTCTAAGCGAAAGAGGGGGTAGAGATGGTGGCGTTAAGGTAGTAGGATATGAGATAGAGGTGGTGGTGGTGGTGATAGTGGGATGAGAAAATACGCACGCGCGAGAATTAGAATTTCAAGGTTTCAGCAATGACATCTTGGAACTGCAATTCTGCAAATATCTGACAATGCAACCGCCACATCCAATGAAATTTTCGTCACATCATTTGCTATTTTTGCAACGTACATATCGTCTTACCACGTTATCATTCTGAGAAAAATTGTGAGGAAAATTTTTGAGAAATTTATTTTACCCAAGACCGTTACTCATGTAACATAAAAACATAATACAATACTGGCCACAGACATCGGATGACTCACTCTGTAATCTAACACTGTTCGAACGCAACCATTTACAATCCTTGCGTAAGCGTTTAATATGGTCGGGTATGAATCGATGTAGTTCAAAACTGTCAAAATAGAAAGCATTGTCGGATTTATCGGCATAAATCGCGACCCAATGCGTTCCCGATTTAGTGTGATTATCCGTATTGATCAACCGTATTGACAACGAATGCTGCTGGCTTTGTTCAGGCTTTGGGGATCTGATCGGCTGGAAACAAACCGACAGTATGCCAACGGTTCCTCGTGGACAGACTCTTCAGAATCTGTAAACTGTCCATGTGAGCAGAATGTCTTGGACGTTTTCAACTTTTTTTGTTTCTTTTCGACTCGAATATCAGCCTCGCGCATCAATAAATACGAGCATATTTTGTAAGCTTGATTGAGAGCACAACCATAATTTTTATAGAATAATTTTACACCGTGATGTATGCAGTAACGATAGTCTGTTAATGTATCAAAGGACGGACAATTTGGATCTCGCTCTAGATTAATAATTCGACGTGGTATAAACTTTTGCAGCACTGATCATTTATCACTACCTCTGACATAAATTTTTCGCGCACTTTTAGATAGCTCTTTCAGGACTTTCTGCACACCTTTCAGAGGTACCTCACCGTCCAGAAAGTCTAAACCGTGATGATACTGTGTCAGCCAATCGTTTAGTTGCCGTACATCTTCACGTAGAGTTCCGAGGCTTGGTATTGATGACGAAATCAACCAGTGTCCACTAATATCATCATTACCAGCCACTACAGCAACTTCTTTTGGTATATTACGGCGACGAGAGTCCTTGAGAAACTGAATGTCGATAATAATATCCATGACTAATAAGTAGTGTGTGAAAATGTGTCGCTGATTGAAAAGCAAATCCAGACTACTGACGAAGCTCTATCTATGAGATTAGCTTTTTACCTACCAAAATCTACAATGATCTGACGAGCAGCGTCAAATTCTAAAATATTATCGTGCTCAACATAAATAATACAGTTGACTGTTTCGGTGAGAGCATGACTAAAACACACTTCTAATCTAACACTTCCGTGTTTTACCAAATTCCACTGGCTACACTCATTTGCCGATAAATCGGGTGTCAAATCAAATGCGAAAAAACAGTAACCGTGAGGATAGTCTTCGCCTGTTACTTGATTACCCTCGTTGAGAAAATGTATACCTGTACCTGTGGTACGCATCTACGTATAATTTTTTACTTTAGAAGTCTGGCTGTAGAGGTTTGGACGGTATTTGCACACCATCAACGTACAGACATACAAAATTAATGTTAAAGAATTCAAAATTGAAGGGGTTAAGCTGCCGGTCTGCATTGAAAGCCTTATTATTCACAAATCCAAAAGATAATTCTTTTCGGTAATTGACCCAATATTATGTTGTCCAATATCTCACCATGTACACCACTATGCATAGTAATGGCTTTCACCTCCACACGTGTTAATGGATATTTAGCTGTTATTTTCGAGAGAGATTGAGCATATGCTAGAAATATATGAGGGCTAACTCTCACACGTCTAAGCAATAAATTAGCCTTCTCGATATATATAGAATAGTAGCCTGATGGATCCATGAGACAAAAATTATCGCGAGATTTCACTAGACGCACTCGTACTTCCACACCATTGAGCAATAGCTTCTCCTGGTAAAATACATCTGGATTAAGATGTCCGATGAGATCGACAGGTTTACCAGCACCGATTAATTTTCTTCGCTCCACAAGACCAGGATTTTTAAGTTTTCGTATTATCCATTTTTTGAGCTATATCGTTAGACTACAAAACAGTAGATAGATGAGAAGATATGGCGCTAGGTCCATAATTTAACAATGTTTCAATGTACGCTCTGTAGGCATAGGCGTTAGTTGGAGGCGAGACAGTTTTTTGATTAAAAAACACATCTACCTCATTAAAGAGAGAATACATCAAATTGTTGATTGGTCCCATCCGAGCGGCTAAACCTCTAAAACCTGCTAGATCTGTAGACTGAGATTACCGGGAATCACAAATTCAATTGGTGAATCATCGGCTAAAGACGAAATAGGCTTATATTGCACCCAATGCGACCCCTCGATAGTCGTCTGGGTTGGTGGTATATCAAACAGCTGGAGTGGACGCCGGAGATGGAGTAGACACTTTTTGACAAACACAGTCTTACCACAACCTCTTGGCCCACATAGCATAGATGTAAACGTATGTTTCCATCGCGTATCCATAACTATGACTAATGGGGAAAAATAAAAAACTGTAATTTAAGATTTAGAAAATGTTATATAACACCATCTATGATTTTAATTTTGATTTAAATTTTGCTATTTTGTTTAAATGAAAGAACGTATTAGGATAGGATATGTGAGAAAGGTGAATAAATTTTTAACAGATACAAGTATTTCATGTCCAAATTAAATATTTATTATTATAAATTCAAAGACATTTACTTAAATTTTTCTACGAGTACATTATCAATGATATTACTAATTCTAAATATTCTCAGTTTAAAACGTTCTCTATCACGAGCTGTCTGTTCCCATTCGCGGTGTCGTGCATATCTATATGCATATAGCCATGTATGCATCAGTTATACTCTTAGTGGTTGCTCGTCAAAATATACTCTTCTTGTTGTGAACTCTAGACCGTTGTTGCCTTTGTAACCCAAAAATAATTGTAGTTTATTGGCTTGTTCACATAAATTGTCAAACGGTTTGGTATTCTTGTCTAGCACAGCGGATACTCGAGACGGTACAAAAACTTGGTATTCCTCGTCAAGGACAGCCACAATTTTCGAACCGAAACGTGTCTTGACAGGCTTCAGTGACGTCAACATGTAATGTCAATCAATTTCCAACTCGGCAATTTTCTTTGTTGGCAGGAATCCACTACCAGCAATCTCATTCAGTCCTTCCAAATTCATTATTATTATTCTCTCTCTCTCTCTCTCTCTCTCTCTCTCTCTCTCTCTCTCTCTCTCTCTCTCTCTCTCTCTCTCCCTCTCCCTCTCCCTCTCCCTCTCCCTCTCCCTCTCCCTCTCCCTCTCCCTCTCCCTCTCCCCCTCCCCCTCTTTTATCTTATCACACACAGTACTATCCCTGTTATACGATCCTTTTTTTTCTATGATTTTCCAAACAAATTCTCCCAAAAAATAGTCTACCACAAGTATTACATTTTTCTAACGGCTCCGCTAGACGTCAAACCGGTGACGACCTGTATTTGTAGCATGTGTTGGCACACCTGTGATTATCCAGTCGCCAATAACCTTTATTGCAAGGTATGCAGTAACCAGCACTGGCACTAGCACCAATCAGGTTTAATATTGGCTGATAATGTCTTCTCTGTTCATAATACATTATCCGTAGCACATGTGTCACAGTTTCCCCATACACTTCGCAAACAGTTTGAGTACCATCATATAACGGTGGGCTGCTACGAGTGAAAGTTGTAAAATTATACACAACGATTGCCGTATGGTGTTGAGCAAAATAACCTTAAAACTGCTGGATTTGTGCTAGTCTACAACCTTCAGCGGGTATTTCAACACGTGCCAAATTTACAAGTTCATGGGCGTCATTTTTCTGAGTCCTGCCATTGTATTTTCTAATTGCATTCCAATAATCATGGAGCTGTCCACTGCGAATCTGTCCTCTGATAGCGTAGGCATATGCAGCTGCTAAATTCCTGGGTAGGCAAAGGTTATCAACGTTACTGATTGTGAGCATAGATTTTTTATTTACTGACAACTCAGTTAAACATACTCTGCCACGGCCGGGTACACCTTTCACAATAGCATAGTTAACCACTAGAGTTTTATTTGTATTTAAATTATCATTATTACTCTGTACAACACTATAAAATAACCCGTACAGATCATCAAGTAGAAAGTTTCTTATGAGTCTAAATTAGAGCCACATTGGTCCATGATTGAATTGTTCGAATGTGATAGTTACACCTGTATAGTCATCCGGTCGGCCTCTTCGACAAAATTTTAGATGCAAATCTTGCATACATCCTTCGAACCACCTATGTATATCACTGCCATCCGGTGGGGTTGGTATTAGTCCTTTAATTTCGGTTCCCTCATAACCGAATTGTAGATAGAATCGCGGGGTCTCACTTTCAATTTGAAAATGAGATTGTTGACCACCACCACTACTACCACATCCGATTCGTCCTTCTCCTCTGACGACTTCTTCTTTTTCTCTGCCGTATTCTTCTTCTTCTTCTTCCTCTTCTTAACCTATCTGTAACAAAGAATCTGTAAGATAACAATAACCAAACGATTAAACCTTCAATCAATTTACATAATATTTTATATTTTTACCTTCTGCTGCTGTATCGGTGCTGCACCTATCACTGGTATTGCTGCTGTTACTGCTGCTAGAACCGAGCCGCCGTCGGCACCTTTTAATTTGTCGCCCACTTAATTGTTGTTGTTGTTGTTGTTGATGATGATGATGATGATGATGATGATGATGAGGGTAGCCTGCGTAGTCTATCGTCATTGTTAAATATAGTTGGTTCCCGATGTTGGATAATTGAACTAGTAGATGGCGTTGGCTGCTGCTGATGGTCTCTAACTTTCGTATCTAGAGTGGTGGTACGTGTCATAAATATGTATGCAGAACAAATTGTGAACATGCAAAATTTTTAATACACATACACCACTCACCAGAAATACTTAATGATAGCCCCTGATCGTATTCACAAATACGTATGATGTTATGACCATCAATATCTCGACGCATCCTATTGATCACTGAAAGACAGAAAAATACACCTTATATCAATATATATATATATATATATATATATATATATATATATATATAAGAATTAAAATTTAGCAAAATTATTAGACAGATATACTTACGATGACGATATAGCATTCTTTGTGCTAGTGGGTGTTCTTAATCACCCCGTTGACAAATTGTATTTAGAGCGATCCATAAAATATCGTCATTGTGAAATAGAGATACGGAAAACATATAGTATGCCGTCTCTATAACACAATGTAATAGCAGAAAATTCAACTTACTGCATAAAATTTATGCAGGTAGGTTGTGTAGATCCGATATCTACACGCTGCCACACATAGTGTTAATGTGTGGTTCACGCACTTTCGCAATATTGTGCGCAAGCCGTAAAACTTTGGCCAAATGTACTATACTTGCTCGAATCATGCTAATATTGTGACGGGTACTGACTCTTGCAGATACAGCTGCTTATATATGATTTTTATTCCACGCGATGCGTTAGTTGCAGCGCAATTTCTCACACTTTTTTGCTATATCCACGTTTCTTCCTTCCTCTATCTAACACACTCCGTCTTCTCAGAAAATGTGCAAGGCAATGCGACGCGTGTGCAACTACTCCTTTGCGATCAATTACACGACGAAATATTTTTTATGTAACCTGATACCCTAGCTACAGCAAAATCTCTCACATTTTTATTTTTGCTGTGTCCGTCTTTCTGCCTTTTTTTCTTTCTTTCTTTCTTTCTTTCTCTAACGCTCGTTTTCTCAGAAAATTATTAAAGGTAATGACAACTTCGGCTTACTACACTTTTTTCACTGACCCGAAATAAAAAATGCTCGACCACTCGAACTAGTTCACTTGAGGGTTTGAGCATCGACTGACACTTAGCGTAAGAGAAAGAGATAAATCTCATGGTAAACAACAGTTGCATGTTGTGTGTGTATATGTGTGTGTGTATAACTTCAGCTTATCATGCGTCTTTCGTCCTGAGCGTGAGAGACGTCGCGGAGAAGACTTACCGAGGACTTCAGCAGGTTGTTGTTAATATGCAACAAGCCACGGACATACAGTGTAACTGATACCTGAGTCTACTTGTTTCTCCAAATCTAAACTTCATTTTAAATATTGCGAACTTTCGCGATAAATATTTTCCATAAAGTGAAGAGAGTAAGAGAGAGAGAGAGAGAGAGAGAGAAAAAACGCACGTGAGCTGACTACGCGTTTTTCGGTGTAACAGTGTATCGCTTGCTACTTTCCTGTGTGTGTGTGTGTGTGTTTGGACTGTAAGCATTCGTCCTGAGCGTAAAAAGCTTATAGCCGATACCTGATATCCCGTAGAATTCAGCTTTTAAAAATCTTTCAATTTTTAAGATATTTGAAAAATTCAAACGCCAATAGGTAGAGCATATTAAAATATGCTTACAGTCCAAAAATCAGCCTTCTATGTTGAGAATTGAATTAATAAAATGGCTAATAGAATATACTAACTTATAACCGACACCTAATAACCAGCAGATTTAAGAATTTAAAAATCTGTTAATTTTCAAGATAGAAGGCTGATTTTTGGACTGTAAGTATATTTTAATATGTTCTGTCTATTGGCGTTTGAATTTTTCAAATATCTTGAAAATTGAAAGATTTTTAAAAGCTGAATTTTACAGGATATTAGGTGCCGGCTATAAGCTCTACTACCACGAGTGCGAGAGAGAAGTCTGTCTCTCTCTCTCACTCTCTCACAGCGTCAGCAAGCGCACGATCTCTCTCCCATTCGCCGCGCAGTTAGTCCGCTAGAGAGCATGCACACGCGCGGTTGTACATTGCATCAGCGCGCTCTCTCTCTCTCTTGCACTCGCAGCGTTCGTATATGCGCGCGTACACAGCCGTGAGTACGGGAGAGAAACTTCTATAGTGCAGCGAATGTGAGAGAGAGTATACATACGCGCGGCAGCGCAGTACATCAGCGCTCTCTCTCTCACACTCGCAGCGTCGATATACGCGTGCGCGTACATAGCCGTGAGTGCGAGAGAGTAACGTCTATAGTGCAGCGAGTGCGAGAGACAGTATACATACGCGCAGCAGCGCCTTGCATCCGCGCTCTCTCTCCCTCCCTCCCTTGGTATTTCCCCCCCCCCCACCCCTACTACTCCGACTTCCCCCACCACTCCGGCTTCCCCCACCATTATGTCTTCCTCCCACCACTGGGTCTCCCCGCCACACCGCCTCGCTATGGCGCCAGACGAACTTGCCCCCCACTACTCTGGTGCAGTGGAGGGGGTAATGTTTTTCTGGCCTATAGCGAGGCCCATACTACTATTGTCATTGTCTGCCTTTCTCAGAAGAATAATGCGTTCGAGTATATAAACAAGGTAGAAGTCTGGAAAATCTGGAAAAGTATCTGTAGCGCTTATGTAAGGCCACGATGCTAAGAAAACGATACCAACAAGGCAAGCGGCAGACCTACTGATGGACGCAAGAGATTGCCAAAATCAGACAAGAATATAACCAACTATGCAGACATGCACAGAGACAGGTAGAGATAGACGAAAGAAATGCTCTCTTGCGATAATGCAAACTTGCGAGAGCTATTCAGACGGACGATTAACGACACTAAACGATGATGTTGGAGACGACTCGAGGACAAAGTAAATTCAGACTCCTGGGGAGAGGGCTACAAGATTGTGACTTGCAAACTTAGCATTTGGAACCTCTCAGAGACGAAGGACGGGGACAAGATCGAGAGAATTGTTAACGACCTTATTCCAACTCACCCAGAGAGAACGAACCATTCGGACGAAGACATCGCAATAGAGTGCCAACTTTTCGCGGTGGTGGAGCTCGAGAGCGCTGCAGCCAAGCTAAAGCCTCGAAAAGCTCCAGGACCTGATAGTTTGCCTGGAGAGTAATTGCAGATCATCGTTGCTGAGAAGCCTGATGCGCTGCTGCGGCTCTAGGATGAATGCCATGACGAGCGTTCAGTGAATCGGAGCACTGAGAATCACGTGAGGGTACCGAGCCGTATCCAAAAACGCGTTTTTCATCATAGCGCACGCAATCCTGATGGACTTTCTTGCACATCAGCGGAAAGGCTTGCAGGACGACTGGAAACTGGCAGACGAGATGGACAATGCACGGACAAGAACGTTTGCTGCACAGACTGATACGGGAGGTCGGACTGTGGAAGCACAGGAAGCACAGAACAAATAAAGTAATGACATCAGAATGTACGTACTGTGGATAAGCCGGGGATGATGCGGAGCACACGTCTTCGTGTACGACCGTTGGACCTAGTGGGTACGACGATCACACGAGACAATGTTGATAACGAATACACTGATGACAACAACAATAGATGTTTGGACAAATATCGCATCATACGTTTTTTAGTATCCTGCGAAGTAAGAATATGGATGGATGTCTGGATAACTGAGAGGCAGTGAGAGAATGAAAGAACATAATAGTAGTATTGAATGATCGTAAGTGAGGAATGAATGTGCAAAAGACGCGCAAAGGACAGCGGCCCAGTTCGAAGTAATGTGATAAACGGTACGTAGCTGGTGTCGGACGTACAGGGAGATATATGTTTATTGGATAGGGGTGGCCGCCGCCGCCACCGAGCTCCACACATGGTGCTCTCGCAAGAGAATACCAGTCAATTCGTTACTTGGGTTTATAGCCTCCTACAAATGAAAATAAATAAATAACAAAATTTAAAAAAATAATCTTTAGCTGATATTACTTTAGATAGTTAGATACTTTAGATATAAATATAACAAATAAAACATATACTGGTCAACAAAATTTTTATAATAAATTGATTGATATATTTAATAATATTATATATGGTATAGAAAATATGTTTATATCAGCTAAAGATTATATTTTTAAATTTTTAAATATACTTAATGTTTAAGTATAACAATGTTCTGTAATATATTCCACAATAAAATATAGTAAACAAAATATGTAAATTGCGAGCGAAGTGATCGTTTTTGGCTAGTTTAAATTAAATATTTACGTTCGTGTTTGTACAACTTTGGAATGTTATAGTTTAACTCTTACTCTAGACTTCCTTTACGTTTGAGCCTTTAATATTAATAAACACATTTTTTTCTTAGTTTTCAGTTCTAGAGATTACAGAAATTCATATTTAATCATAAGAAAACAGTTAAGGATTATTAACAAAATTGATTAAAATCAGATTCCTGAGTAATTGATAATTCAGAGGCTTTATGTAATGGAGCGAATAACCGTCTATAAAAATTTACTTCCACTACTGCCTATCTATAAATAATTACTTTTTGGTCCAAACATCCGGTAAAGAAATTAATAAAATGATCCCTAATTTTTGTAGATCAGAAAAGTTATTTTATAACAAATACAGAACGTAAACTTTCAAAGATCTAGAATAAAAATTTTGAACTGTGCGAATGTAATCTGCCAGTAAATACGGGCTCTCATGTCTAAGCTCTGCGTTTTTTTAGATTACAAACAACGGTCTATAAAACAAAAAACAATTAAACTACGTGTAATAAATTGAGGCAAGCTAATACTTCTTTTTTTAATATTCTGAAAATAAAAGATTACTACACAAACAGAAACAAACGGCAAATGTGGAATATGCCAATTTAATTTATTTGATATATTATCGTAATCATTCTTTTTCAAAAGGATACAAAAAAATATCTCAGCTCCAGAGCATTATATACAAATATTAGACATAAAAATTTGAAGAAAAATTGCGACAACTTAATAAACAGGGATAGAATTTGATTGTAAAAATATTAACTATTTAAAAATTAATTATTTTACAGCTTCATTCTCACACTCATTTTTAAACAATTTAAATTTTTAAATTCCAGTTTCCCTATATCGTATACGGTAGTTCAATTCTTCCGGAATATATTAGTTGAAAAGGTAACCATCCGAATTTCTAAATCTAACATTTTCAGATTTTTATTTATAGAGCTACCTAAAAAATAAAATCGACAGCAACGGGCCAACTACAAGAGCTGGCATGATTTAAAGGATTAGACAAATCTGCTTAAGTATTCTACGTCAAATATTATTAAATATAATTAGAAACTTTAAAAAAAAATAGAATACTGTCAACAAGTGAATGATGCTACTTTTAAGCTTCTCCGAAATAATTGGATGACATGATTAAATAAACATATGGACGTGGAATATTTTTTAATTAACCTGGTAACCTACGACCTTACCTTACATGGTCGGACAACCTCTGACCTTGCCTTTACTGGCTTACCCTCGACCTTACCTTCATTAACTGGTTCATCTCTGACCTTCCCTTCACTGGCCGGGTCACCTCCGACATTGCTTTCACTGGCATGGGTGATCTCCGACATTGCCTTCACTGGCTAGGTTACCTTTGAGCTTGCTTAACAGACCGTTTTACCACTGACCTGATACTTAATCGGCCAAAGACTGGCTATAACATTGACAATGTCCTTGACCTAGGGCAATTTCTGAAAGATACAATTTTCTGACTTATGTATTGACGACTTTAAAAGTGGGGCTTCTCATTTAAAATAATAGATTTGACCTCCAAATACCCTTGATTCGTGAGCTCAAGATCATGACTAAGGCTACTGTCAGTTGGGCCCTTCGAAATCCTAAAACTATTGTCTTTAAAACTTTTTTCCATCTAGCTTAGTTTTCGAGATATTTTCTTGGTGAATTTAAAATGGTAAAACCTGTATATTATATTGAGCTTTTGCACAGTAATTTATACTATTAAATAAAAATATATTTGTTTTAACTTTAACAATCAGTAACTGGTGTAACTGTCTCATGATAGCCATTTTTTGCCCGGCTATCGATTTACAACTACTGTACTCTTTATTTCTAAGGCGCATTAGACGGGAAATACGTGCACATTGTACAATAAGTTTATATCAAATATTATATTATATCAAATAATAACAAATTTTTATGTTATATTATAAATTATATCATAAATACTTATAAATTTGTCTCTAATAACTTATCTCTACCTAATAGTTAATTTTAATTTCTGTCCATCTTCACCATGATTAAATATTATACCTTACATGGTAATAGTTTAACTCTTGAATTGAACTCTTACCATGTAAGAAAAACAATTTAAAGCTCAGGTATACTGTATTATGAAAATTACAATCATTGTCAGTTACGTGTGCGTACTAGTACTAAAATAAATGTATTCTATGAAAAATTCATAGAAAGATAAAACTAGTATAAATTATTTGTTAATTTTCAATAGATATACACAGTGTGGTAGAAATATTTATTTAAAATAAAGTAACATTATGAACAAACTCTATAATGGATTTTTGCAAATTCTCAATATCCAATACATTACATTGCCCCGCAAACCATATATAAAAAGGTTAGACCCAAGATCGAGGCTATGGTATTTTGATCTATTTAGTGATCTTGAATCCACATTCGATCTAAGAATTGCTCTATCACGTCATGATTTTGAAATGTTGGAAAAAATTAAATCTTTTAATACCCTTGACTTTAAAGTCAAATTTATTTTTCCACCCAAAATAAAAGTTCCATTATACAGGGTGTCCCATTTTAATTTACCACCCCCTAAAACTGGTTAATAATTTGCTCTGAGAAAAAAATGTTTCAAATAAAATTTGTTGGGTTCGAAGGGCGGCATCTTTTGGCTATTTTAGCTGCGACCTTGAACATGACCTTCAAGGTCATTTGAAAGTCAAGACCAAATTTTCATATGAAATGTGCATATTTTTATGGCGGATTCGGATTCTACTAAAAAAGAGAAACACTTTTTGTCCGAATCATTTTTTGAAAAAATCCTAAATTTTTGTTGTAAACGGCTTTAAAAAAGTTGAAAAAATTACTAATATCTCTTATTGCCCCACCCTTTTAAAGAAGTTAAAAATTTGCTCTGAGAAAAAATGTTTCAAATAAAATTTGTTGGGTAAGAAGGGGGGCATCTTTTGGCTATTCCAGCTGTGACCTAGAACATGACCTTCAAGGTCATTTGAATAAGATTTATCACAGATTCGGGTTCTACTAAAAAAGTAACACTTTTTGTCTTAACCATTTTTTGATCATCAATAGGTAGCTCTCCCTTTAACTGAAAAGAGAATTTGTCCTAGTAATAAGCTGTTTTAGACGAATGTTACTAGCTTCAAACAAAGACAGAGGTATCCTTTGGATCACTTAAAGCAAGACCTTCACGTCCAGCCACTTAAGGCAAGACCCCGTCCAGCCACTTAAGGCAAGACCCCGTCCAACCACTTAAGGCACGACCCTATCCAGCCACTTAAGGCAAGACCTTCACGTCCAGCCACTTAAGGCAAGACCCCGTCCAGCCACTTAAGGCAAGACCCCGTCCAACCACTTAAGGCAAGACCCTATCCAGCCACTTAAGGCAAGACCTTCACGTCCAGCCACTTAAGGCAAATTATTAACCAGTTTTAGGGGGTGGTAAATTAAAATGGGACACCCTGTATAGTAATCGGCATCCTCTTCAAGATCATCTTAAATTATTCATCAAAAGTATAAGACTCCGAGATATTCATATTACAAAGTTTTGTAATTTTTCTGTCCAGCGGTTTTCATAATTACAAAAACTTTGTGAAATTTCAAATACGATTATCTCAGATACAAATACTATTATTTTACTCTTTTAACGGGTCTTTAAAAGTCGCCGAATTACTTACAATTAGTCTGGGAGCAGGGTACCTTTCCGTGACCGATTGATGACCAAGCTTTAGAGTAGCTTTTTAAATGTATTTTCTTTCGTTGAACATGAATCTATAACTCTGAAGTTTGAAAAGTGGTCAGAAAAAAAGTTACTAACAATTTAATTGTATAAATTGTTGTAATTAATTAACAACATAAGTTATTGACATGTGTAATACGTCAAATTGTTTGTTTTTTAATAAAAATTATGATCATTTTTCAGAATCCAAAAAAGTTGATTTGAACCAAAGTTGTTGCAAAAATAGTGTCAATAACTTCGTTTCTTACTATTTCCACCGAGAAATTTTGATATATTTTAAAGGAAATATTATACTTATTTATATACATGTTATTTATCTTTTATATTGTATTATTAATATTCGCTTTACAACCAGATATTTTTTAACAACATTTGGCACCAAAAGTGGAAAACGAGGCTATTGACACTATTTGTGCGATATCTTTTGTTCAAATAAACTTTTATCGTCTCTGAAAAACAATCAATTTGTACGCATTACACATGTCGATTCCTTGTTTAGTTAATTAATTAAACCATTTCAATAATTAAGTTAGTAATAACTTTTTCTGATTACTTTTTGAATTTAAAAGTTGAAGATTCGTGTTAAGTGAAGAAACATACATTAAAAACTGCTCTCAAGCTTGGCCATCAATCGGCCGCGGAAAAGTACCTGCTCCTAGACTAATTTGGTCTTGTATTAGAGATCAACTATATATAAAATTCATATCAGAGGTCGAGCCTATATATAGGCAGTCTAACGGCTAAAAAACTCAATTTTTTTAATTATCTCAAAGTGATGACGTAATAGAGCAATTCTGAGATTGGATTGGGATTTCAGGTTACTAATTGTAAGTGCATCGAAATACCATAGCGTCATTCTTGGACCAAACCTTCTTTAATTTTTTTGCATGGCTGTGTTATAATTAACTGAAACTAGTACCAATAATGCGAAACTAGATTAAGTATACGAACATATAATCAATCATTATTTAGTAATAAACTATAATACTGCTACATATGGAAATGAGCTTGTCATGCTGTAGCTAGAACAATAGAATACCGAGTAGTATCGTAGGGCTGTCCACTAGGAAGGAGTGCAGAACCAGCAGCTGTAAATGGAGAGTGTGGATGATCAGCGGGTTGTCGTGCCGGCAGTTTAATCCCGTACAGACTGTACGACTCTTCCAATAGCTCCGTATCACTGCTTAATCATGTAATACATACACGACCCTTTTAATTAACAAGCTTATTCTCAATTATTTCGATTTTCTTATGATATATTCCACGTATTATTAAATTAAATAAATTACGAATCAATGAATTAGAATAAGTTTTTGAAATGCATACATACATTTTCTTATCTAGCAGTTTTACAATAATAGTATAGAACCAAATGTTCAAGCAGTAATGGATTACACCGGCACACAAAAAAAGTGGTTTATTCAAGAAACCAAACCTATCTATCCTTATGTATTTTAACCCGCTAAATCCGAATCCAAGGCCAGTTTTGCCCGTACAGCCCCAAAATTTTGTTAAAATCGCAAAAAACGTACAAATTGCGGAATTATGAAAATTTACATAAAAAATATAGTATGAGCTGTAAATATTTTTGTGAGTGTACGATATACATGGTTTTTATGTATTTTGATGCGCTGGATCCAAATTTAAGGTTTATTTTACCCGTACGCCCTTTAAACTTTGGAAAAATTGTGATAAATCGTCAAATTTTGTATTTAAGAGCGTAGGTTAGGAGTAAAACATTTGTTATGACTGCACTATACGTGATTTTTGTGTGTTTTTACTCGCTCTATTTAAATCCAGGATTTTTTTCACTCCTACGCACTTAAATATTTGAAGAAGTAGTGGAAACCCGTCACAAATTGGGAAAAACTACGTGAAATCGTGAAAATTTTCATTTAAGATCATAACTTACTTGCAATTTTTGTGTGAAAGTCTTGTATATGATTTATGTGAATTTGAAACTTTGAAAAAATGTCAATATCGAAAACAATATATATCGTACTCTCACAAAAATATTTACAGCTAATACCATATTTTTTTATGTGAATTTTCATAATTTTCCATGATTTTCATGGTTTTTGCGATTTTAACGAAATTTTGGGTGTGTATGGGCAAAACTGGCATCAAATTCGGATTCAGCGGGTCAAAATACATAAGGATAGATCATACGTAATATAGGTCTGCTTCTTGAACAAACCACTTTTTTTTGTGCGCCGGTGTTATCAAGATGATATTTTTTTTATGGAAATTAATTATTATAATGTATTCACTATAACTATTTAAATTTGGCTCTAATATTTTATTAAGTATTTAAAATTACACACTAATACGATAAAGTAGGTAATAATTCTATTATTTATTCCCACCAATTTTATTCATTGATTTAGATTCGAACAGGTGCGTGTTTGTTATGATGCTTATTTAAAATGTGACTAAACAGTATATGACCGATTATACATGCAACAATATAACGTTGTAAAAGCATTTCAAAGTGGGTCAGTAGCGTTGAAAGTATCACTGCGGACCGATCTTATTTATCTACAGCATTTTTTGTTCAGATTATTTAATCCAAACAAAAATAAAAATTAAAAGGGAAGATACATTCTAAACTCACCTAGCTTCTTCATCGATGACTGGCGTTACCGTACCAGAGTACTGCGAATAGTAAGGATCTTCATAACTACTTCCTGCGCTAAAACTTCCTGGAGGATACTTGCTTGAAGTGGTAGAACCTGTACCAGTACTGCTACCAGTAGTGCCAACAGGAATCGTTCCGATGCCAACCCCACCTCCTCGCTCAGGACTGCTGGTGTAGCTGCTTTCTCCATGTGACCGATCTATAAGTATGATGATATGTTGTCATATAAACGTTTATTCATTTACTTTTACGATTTCTTTCTCTACTTTTCACCTTTTCAAGGGAGGCATCGATTAGTCAATCATTAGCCATTTATTCGTGTTTGAATAAAAATCATAGGAAACTCAGCTGTTTGGTAGCAAAATATGTATATATGCATCTTCCTAACACATGAAAGGCACATTCGGAAACATTGGGAGATTAAATCACGTAGCTTCAGAAGAAGTAGGGGGTGTGCGGCTACTGGGCCACTAAATAACGATCGTAACTTAGTATTTTTCTTTCACCTGATCTTACCGATCAACCTCCTCCTATATTACCGACTAGCTTACAGTGTTGTTGGTTAATGGTGCATACAAGACTCTAGAAACTTGCATGTTACCTGCCTGATTAGTCTCCCTACAATACTACCGGGTTGCAGTATTGGTAGGCGCAATATGAAGGACTAAAGATCGAGATTTTACAATCAGTTATGGGCTGACAAAAGATTTTGCTAGTAGTGTTACGTCCTCGGCTATGATGCTGTCGTCGGTTGCAACATTTTTATTGGTTAGTTTATTATGGGGAACACAGAGAGCAACGAGAATTTTTATGAGAAAATCCCAGCGCCTTCGGTGTTTGGACATTCCCGCGATCCTGAAGAGCAGCGCCAAATGCCTGGTAAGGAAACCTTCTGTTAGTGAACAAAAAATTAATTTCGTGTCTTCAGAATATGATTCGACTTGAAAAATTCCTCATAATCTACTCTACGCGTTAGTTCTATAGCTTTACTTCTAAGAGGGAGAGAGAGAGTGTGTGTGTGTGTAAGAGAGAGAGAGAGAGAGGGAGAGAGAGAGAGAGAGAGAGAGAGAGAGAGAGAGAGAGAGAGGGAGAGAGAGAGAGAGAGAGAGAGAGAGAGAGAGAGAGAGAGAGAGAGGGAGAGGGAGAGAGGGAGAGAGGGAGAGGGAGAGAGAAGTTTCTAGCGGGCTAGTAACGCTGTATTGAATTAACACTTATCTTTTGTTCACTCGGCTGCTTTGTTGCTTTGCTAGCTGTTCGCCCTCTCGGCGGGTGATCGGAATCACTGGGTCGGTGGTCGACGCGGGTTATAAATTATTTCATAAGGTGAAGATAATATGTAAGGACTCGTAATTTGGATTTCGATTAAAAAGTCGTGATTTAATAGCAATAAACCCCTTTTTTTATTTGCTTGAAATAACAATTACCCGAACTTTGTCGACGCTCAGTGTGACTATCACATTAATGAAATATACTAAGTCGATGTAGTAGCGCTAAGCTCACAAACTGTAGGTGAGACGATTTACTCCGATAGACGGTACAAGACGTAGTGATTGTATACTTTTTTACTGAAAGGGGTTACTAGTACCCAAAAAGAATAATTTAAAATGTACTTGATTCTGATTGGTTCTCAGATGACTTTACTTTATTTAACTCTGAAGCGCGTTTGAAAGGCTTTTGTGATGTCGTTATTCTTTTCTTTTCCCGTTGCTATGCGGTAACTACTTTATCTCGCGGCTCGATTTCCTGGTTTCCGTCCAAATTTATACTATATGAAAATTATTAGCATTTATGTTAATTTGACGCGAAGCTCTAATTTCTTTCAATAATAAATCTTGTCGAACTTGAATCAGGGACCGGATGATTTTTGCACGCACTGAAGCTAAGTCTCTAAACGAATAATTTTATGTGCACTGATGCTAAGTCCCAAACCGAGTTTCGACTCGGCTAAATTTTGTCCGACAGCGACTAAGTCCCGATCGAACTTCTGAGATCGTGATAATGCAGGTGTACGGTCCCGCTCAAGATTCCAAATGCAACTGAAAGAGATTAACCCTGACTGAGAGATTAAGTCCGAATGAGAGGGGCCATGCCGTTTGTCCGGGCCCTTATATAGTCCGGGCTCGCGAATGTTCTAGAATATTCTCATCGAAAATCCCCAATAGGAGGTGTTAGCTTTTCCATATATGGAGTTATCTATGATAGCTTTTCCATATATGGAGTTATCCCTAATCCTCTTCTTACTATTTTTCGTCTCTGGCTATTTCTTACAGCTTATCATACATCCCCTCCCCCGGATATAGTTCCGTCCTGCTCGGCTCTATGTTTGTACAGGTGGTCGAGCTTCTTTGCGTCGTATGGCTTCTCCGGGCTTCTTGTAGTCGTCAAAATAGTGATCTACTTTGCCGTGAATATAAACTCTTAGTGTTTGTGGGTAAGGCTGCTTCTCTTGCAATAGGTATCGAAATTAAGAGAGACCGTTGTTGGGCCTCGCGATGCGTAAAGCGGTCCATCGGTAATAGGTGGAGCATTACGTTTCTAGCATCTGCATCTCCTAAATTGTTCTTGATTTTCCTCGTTGTGGATATGATGTTTATATATTTTTTTACACTCGCTATTGAACTACTTCTAGCGACATTCAATATGTTCAAATCTCAATCTGGTTTTAACTTTCGTGCATTATAATCTTACAACGTATTTGAGTTAGTTATTCTTACTCTTCTTTAATTGTATTTTACTGAAATTTGTGTTCGTATAATAATATCGTCTCACGTATGATTGTTCGTATTTCGTTTTGGATATTTGCTATATCACATTTTATTTTAATAATATTAATTCCGCATATGATCATTTCGTCTCTCCTGTTCTTATCGTCTCCCGCTTCCTATCTTTCAGAGTATTTGGAATGTATAATGTGCTTTCTCGAGTTGGCTTGTACTTTTATTCTCTTGACCTTCTCGGCTCGGAGCTATTCAGTGTTTACTCAATATCGTCAATGCTCTCTCTCTTCCGCTATACTCATTGGGTTCGCCATTCTATTGCTTGTATATAATATTCTTTTAGCATCTATAATCATTCTTATTGAAAATAGAAATGCGAAAAATTGAGCATTTCACACCTTCTCCCTGAGGTAAGCGTTCTGAGGTGAGCCTCTGACGCTCACAATTTCATACTATTTATATAACTTTATTTCATGTACAATCTGTTGTTAAAATTATCATATTCGGGTTTACTGAGCGTTTACAATTGATGCTTAAATATATTGTGATTGTAAGGTTTCTTATCATCTAATTTCTTTATTTGACAAATGTATTTTCTAGCATTATTGTGTTTACATATGAGGTAGTGGTTTGGTTTACAATAAGTTTTTCTTTATAGTATTTCTTTCATTTTCGTTAAAAAAAAATTTTTTCTTGCTTTTGTTTCCCAACACATATCTAATTATAATTTCCCTTCACCAAATTCTTATTATTATTATAGATTTCCCTCTTACTGTTTGGTACATTCTAATTTACCCTTCATTAATTTGTATATACTTATATATTAACTAATTACTATTATTCGCTAGGGTCATCAATTTATTTTTCTCCTGATGGGTTCATTTAATATGAAATAATGAATATAATAATAATAATGATGCGGGATAATATAATTTGATTCGCCTTTCGAAACATATAACTTGCAGTTTTTCTTATCACTTCCTTTTCCTTTCCCAATATATATTTTTTTCCTGTATAACATGATATTTCTATATCATAATATAATAATATAAGAATTTCAACTAGTATTCCCATCACCTTGATATAATTTCAATGCTTATAATATACATTTATACATTTTTTTTTAGTTTTTTTTTTCTTTTAGATTACTAGCTTATTATAAAAAAATTTTTTTCGATTATAATTTCTTATTATTATTATTTGTATATAGATTTACGACTATGATTTGTAATAATATAATTTTGGTTCTCTTCACTTTGTTTGTGAGATTACACTGTTTTCTTTTCCTTATAAGTCCATTTTATGACAATTTAAGCGTATAACTCTACTTGGCTTATTTAGTAGTATCGCTTAGCATTTTCATATTCTCCCAATTGACCATAATATATAATGTGAATTCTTATAATAGTTTGTAGTTCTATAATATTTCTTAGGGTATCAAACTCTAGTTCTCTCAAATTTAAACTATCTTGGCAATTTATTACTGGTATAATAACAATAGAATACTTTGGAGTGATAAAAACTATATTATAGAGAGAGAACAGAATTTTAATTTGCCTATGAAATATACTTTCGTAGTCTGAGATTCTTTCTTCCTTCCTAGTTTTTCTACAATTGTACTTGGGTTGTGACTATTATGATGAACTTCTTTCTTGACCTCTGAGGTAGTTTCGTCGGATGCATAATATAAATAGTTTGACTCTAGTGTTCATTTTAATGTACTCAGATTTCCTTAAATAGGTTTCTGAGTCCATAGGGGCCCTCGTCCTCCGTCTCTTCAATATATTGTAAATAATCCGAAATTTCTTTTCATCGTAGATGTTTATCTAATAATTCGATAGGGTCTCTTTGATGATGAAGTCTTGGTAATATTCTGGATAAATCTATTGTTTTTATTTTATTACTTTCATCTTCTGTGAAATATGAAGAAGACACATTTGCTAACTCCATGTAGGTGTCATCAAAGAAATCTTCAATCAATGATCTTTATGCAAAGTATTCATTTACATAAAAATCAATGCTCGGGAAATCTTGTATAAATATGTTTGATACACATTCTATATCCATAAGATCTTCTATGACTTCTAGTATGATTTCCATATCGTCTTGTTCTTGGGAGTTTTCCTTTTGTTGTTGAATTCTTTCGGCCATCTTCCTTCTGTAATTTCTTTTAATTAATTTAGTTAATGTGATTTCTTTATCTCTCTCTCTTCCTCTTTTGGTGTTTGTAGGTTAGTTTCAATATCTGTTTAAGCTCTTCTAACATTTTATCTCCTGATTCAATTGCAAGAAGGTCGTTAAATTCTAACGGTGATAGCTCTGCATTATCTTTTGTTTCAATGTCTTCTCTTATGTGAATCATCGGGTAAACGTTGACTCTCTCTTCTGTGATAATGGTGAGTCTTTCTCCTGGTTTTGGTAGCCTTGTTAAATCGATTGAAGGTAGTATCTCAGTCACATCTGTAATTTCTCTATACCGAGTAGTAACGTCTTTTACATCCTGAATAGTAATAAATGGTCCAGCGGGAACTCCCTAAATTGTAATTGACTCGTTGTATGTAAACTTTTTGTTCTTGATTTACTCCTAAATAACATCTGCTACAATATTTCTTTCTTCGATTATCTAAGCTGAGATATGTTTCGGTTCGGTTGCAATTTACTTTTTCCATCTGAAATATTTTATAGTTTAATTATTGAATAGAGTTATTTCTTTTATATTGCTTTCTCCTCTCTTTTTATTATGTTCTTTCTTATGCCTCATTAAAAAAATAAGGATTAAACTGATTAACGACATTGATATTGTTGGTTTGGCTAGTTTGTTTTGGAATCAATATTAATTCTGTATTTATTTCCCTTTTCTCTATTGTAGCTGTTATCAGTGCCAGATCGAAGTTGCATCCTGTTAGATTTTAAATTTACAGTCGCATACTAATTTGTGAGCGAGATTTCTACGTAACCTTGTACTACTACATCATCCCATTGTCAATATGGATGTACGTAGGATGCTTCTTTATAATGACCTTCATTATCAAGTTTTCCGGTGAAAGTAATAGGTGTAGAGAAGGTGTTATTTTTCATTAAGTTTGGTATCGATGTGTCAGTGATTATAGTATTTCCTCCATTGTGCATTCTTATACAATCGTCTCTTTGTACTTATGTGTTTTGGCAAATCAGTTGATTTGTAGTAATTGTATGTATTGCTTTATGATATTTAGTTTTGACTCCTTTATATCACATTCTCCCATTTTTAAAAGAAATATAGTCGTTAAATTGGATAGCTGTTCTCCACAGTCGAATCAGGCTAGACGGATTCCAACGTTCCAACTTGACTGTCATTATTATTAATATTATGATTAGAATACCCTTCATCATTGAATCTAAAACTTAAAGCAAACTTCCTTACTCCTTCTTATGTCTATACTGAGTCTATACTATTTTCTCTTATTTCCATACTGTATGTGATTGCTATTATTGCTAGTATGAATACGAATCTAATCGCTCCTAGCGTTACGAGAGTTATAGTGAAATTGTAGTATCTTCTGGCCGGTACTATAACGCAGTAGGTTAGTAGGAGAAAATAGAGTTCTGTGTCCATTGTCATCGTGTACTGAAAGGGAACGGAGTCCCTTAAGGTGTTTGCGTATACGTGTGTGTCTTTGTATAATTTCAACATTTCATTAATTTCGTCAGAAAATATTTTATTTTTATATTTATTCTATTCTATGTTAGGTGCATATAAGTCTTAGCAATTTAAGCAGTGATTACATTAGTTGCTAGTATTAATATAGTGCTATTGAAATTGAAGTATTTTGTTTTCGTTTGTTAATTAACGAATTTCTCATATATACATTTTTTTGTAGTAAATTATCGCTTTTTGTTCCCAAATTTTCCTGAATCTTCGTTTATGTGTTGCTTATATTTGAAATACCAAAGCACGATTTTAAATTATGTATTATGACGCATATTCCGTCAATGCAGCAGAATATGCACGCTGCATTCTGGCAGACTTTAACATACTCTTGTAATGCCGAACAATTAATAAGGTGTAAATCTGATATATAAAGTGAAAACACTAATTAATAATGTGTATAATATATTTACATCAGTCTATATACATGATTATATTAATAATTATATTACTCTAGTTGGGCGCCAGCTACAGTCGTAGCACGAATACAATTGAATTGAATAATCCGGAGGCACGAATTCGGACAGAGTCTATTACGCGCGGGGTATCGCACAATAATTAAGTACAACTTACAAGTCTCTCGACGTGCGGCACAAGGTTTACGATGATGGCTACGATTGCTAATAACTGCGAATGGCGATTTCGATGTCCAAAACGAGGCGATGCGAATGCTATCTAGGAACAGAGTGTTGAGTGCGATGTCACAGCGAGGTGATGCAAGTAATAGCCCGGAACAGAACAGAATGTTGAGTGCAAAGTCAAAGTGCGAGTAGTTCGAATGCTATCCCGGAACAGAATACTGAGTGCGATATCAAAACAAGGTGATACGAGTAATAGCCCGGAACAGAGTGATCGAGGCTATCGGGATTCGGCAGCGGCGAGGCTCGATTGCGTAGTTCCCATAACAGCCGTCGAGACGCTGAGAGGGCCAGCCACGTGAAGGGGAAGGGACTTTAGGTATGTGAGTGAGAGAGAGCGAACGAGAACGGGCATGCTGCTACAACATGACCTACGACATACAGTGCGGCGAGTGTGTACCGGTGCGGCTTCCTCCTGGTGCAGTGGAAATACGACCAGTCAGCTGTTCCAGCTACTAGTGCTGTGAGTTGGCCGTCCCGTCTCCTTCTCGACGTTCCTGGACACAGTGTTCGAAGACACTAGTGAAACTTAATGGTCTGACAAGTGCATACACAGGTTCTGATACCTATGTATGTTGACTGTACGCCTCTGCCAGTTTTTGTGTAGTGACTGTTTACTTCTAGGATGTCTGGTGCCTGCCGTTCCCTTCTTCTGGTAGGACGTCCAGTGAAGCAACATAATTCGATGGTGACTCCTTGAGCAGTAGCAGGTACATTTAATTTCTATAGTCCATTGTAGTGATCCTGTACTAATCTTTTCTTCTTTACAGGAGCTGCCTAGGAGTCGAGGTAAGTCAGTCTGTGTCGTTGCACTGCACTAACTATTTATCTCTCTTCTGATAAGTTATTAATATCTTTTCTATTTACAGGGGACTAGGTGGGATGGTGACTGGCCTCCCAACAACTCAACGCCTGCCAGGGCATTGAAGAAGGAAGGTGTAAAGGGGAATATGGGTATAGAGTAGGGTAGTATGTGAGGGGATAGGGTAGCTTAGGTAGTTGTATTTTAGTTAGGTAGGATTTAGCATGTGAGGGGTTAGGTGTTGGGGAGGTTTTGACGCATTGGCTGCATAGAGCCTTTCCTAAATCTATGCACTCTGTTCGCTAGTTAGGTTTTTCTATCAGCATGAGCAGGACTGGTGATTGCACCATCGCATCCTGCTCTGCTATGTAACACGCACAAAGTGTGGCTATTATCCCCTCTTGAAAGCCTCTTTTATTTATTATCCTGGTAGTACAATATGCTTATATCTAATTCTATTGACATTTTCTGTGAATTTATAATATTTATTCCAATTCTATTGGAGGCTCAATATAGGATATTACTTTATACTTATTTTGTCCTACTTGTATTTTAATGTTACCGTTACGTAGAATATCAACTACCAAATAAGGCCCTTCATATTGATCTTTTAACTTATGAATTTTTCCTCCTTTTAGTAACCATACATAGTCGCCAATTTGAAACTTTAGGGGATTAGCATTTCGATCGTAATAATATTTTGCTCTCCACTTTGCATCAATTAATTTTTCGCGTGCGATGGTTTGTATATTGTTAAATCGAGTTGCGAGTTCGACGATATAGTCGGAATAGGTGGGGAGCCTGTCGTCTGGTTCTAAGGGGTCGCTCGACGGGGGGCGTACTAGCCTGCCGAAGACGTATGGCGTGTGCTTAGTTGCTTCGTGTACTGACGTATTATATGAATTTCTAGCCATTGATCCCATTGCGCATATTGGGAAATAAATTGTTTCAGATATTCACTAAGGACGTGGTGGCTGCGTTCGAGGGACCCATTTGATTGCGGGTGAAATGCGGTTGTTTTGAATTGAGTAATACGAAACGACACGAATATACAAATGAAACGTTTTATTAATGCGTCGGCGACGGATCTTGCTGTGGCGTCTGTAAGTGCTATCGAGTGCTATGAATACTTAGTTAAACAATATTGTACCATTAAGATATTATCGTGTCCGTCCTCTGATTTAGGAAATGACCCAACTAGGTCAATCGTGAACTTATCGAAAGCGCCCATTGGTGTATCTGTAATTACCATAGGATTTTTACTCTAACGAGCTTTTTTAATTGACATGGTAAGCATTTTCGTATGTACATATGTACGTCAATTTTCATATTTTCTCAATAATATCTTTGTTTGAAACGCTTATAACTCTTAGTTACCTCTTTATGTCCGCCGATGGCTGAACTGTGTGTCTCTTCTATTATTTGTGCGCGCTCATTTATAGATGGATAAATAATCGTCCCTGGGAAAATAATTATTTTTACTGTCAATTCTCTCAAAATAGTCCGAATTTTGCAAACTATCTCCTCCCATGGTATGTTTTCTATTGAACTGCTCTTGGCGATGCTGAGTGATTGCGTCCCGTCTTTTATAATAAATATTTTTAATTACTATAATCCGTTAGTTAAATTTTCAAATATCGTTGATATACTTTCGCCTATTTCGCCTCGTAGCGTTATTATAAAATGATGTTTATTGCTCTTAGGCATCACTCTCAAATTTCCTATGGATAAATTATGTAAACGTGGTAGTTCTCGACGTTTTTCTAAAAGTCGTGCTCCATTGTCACACGGCTTGCCTTTATTGGTTACAAAGTACAAATAATTGTCTTTGCGCATGAACAACTGCTCTTTACATTCGACGAAAATTTTTCCATAACTTCGAGAACGTGGTTCTAAGAATATATTCGTGTTTTCTTACCCATTCTCTTGATTTTGCTTTGGAATGCTAATTTGTTTTTCGTCTTGCGTCCTCGTATTGTCAAAACTTTCATTCATACTTCCTTCAAATGCATTAGGCTCTGTGCATACATTTTGCGTAATAGCTGTAGGACTATAATCGTCAGCGCTTGCTAAGCCGGGTGCGTTACTTTCCTCTGTCGTAAGAGTACGACTTTCGTTCTCTTGGGTATCCCTTACCTTCCCCCTGCGTTCATTCTTACCCTTTGATTTATTGGGGGCCATGTTTCGAGCATCTCTGTAATTCGCTTGACTCGTATTGCTGCTCTATATCACACTCAGTCGTTAACACAACTTCGTTGGTGCAGGGCTCGATATTCGCTTCTACTTGTTTAATGTGCATTATAGTTTCGGAAGTTTCTTCTATAGGATTGCGTGATAGCGCGTCCGCGTTAACCACCTTTAAAATCTGAAACAAAAAATTCAACATTAGATTTTAATTTTAAAATATAATTGAAAAAGAGTCTTTTGATATAAAAGCACTTACAATAAACATTAAATATCTAAATTTTAATGTATTTGAACTTGATATGCCACCCTGGCAAAGCAGACTAGTTTCGATGACTTTTTTCACTCTCGGTAAGATTCAAAGTGTACGCATGGTTGGATTGGGCTTAAATTTTGTGGAGATACTATTTATATGTGTACTTTCAGTATGAACGGAGGGATTTTTATTTAAGCTAGTTGAAGTATATTTTTGTTTAAATTATTGCAATATTACACCTATTTTGCAATAATTTTTTCACTTTTATTGGTGTTGAATCAATTCTACTCGTTCAATTCAAAATCCCTCCACTCATACTGAAAGTACTCCTCTAAGAAGTATCTCCACAAAATTTGAGCCCAATCCAACCATGCGTTCCCTTGGAATCCTTCAGACAGTGAGCTAAAATTCAGAAAAACAATATTATGAGATATTTAACAATTAAGATTCCAATTATATTAGCTATAATTAATACTTATCTAATATGTTCAGGATCTTAGCTCCTCTTTCCAATGCATTAGACAAGCGTATCCTCCAGTTGGCACCAATATTCCACGGTTGGCTTGGGTTGAACCGCTCTTTTGTTGTTGCATGAGCTGAAATAAAAAAAAAACACAAAAATTAGAAATTTAAGTGCACTGTACTTATCACACTTAGCTCAGTTAATAATATTAAGCATTGTAGTCATTCATTGAGTCTGCTACACATCCATAACCTCACCTGTCACTGTTGACAGAGACGGCTCATGCTCTGCAAAGAATAAAATAATAAATTTACATTTTAGTTGGAACTAAATTATATTTATTTATTTATTGTATAAAATAAATTAAATAATAAATACAAGTTTGTGGCAATAAAAATATAATCATTGGTTAAAATCAACATTTATAATAAATACACTTATAATAAATACCTTAGTGGGCTCCTGCTGCATATGATTCCTCTGGGATTCCTTCTCGTGTTCTTCTTCTGTTACACCAGGCCTCTACAGTACTGTTTAATGTTTTTATTTCTGCTTGAAAGAGTCTGGCATCGTTGCTCGTATTGGTTCAATCCACTGCTGCATATCCTGGACTGATGTCAAACTTCCTCATAATATTCAGAAATCCTGTGCGTCCATCATTGAAACAGGTCACATCTATATATGTATAGACCAATCTTGTGAACCAGCAAGCCACTCTTGGTCCAACTTTTTCACTTGAATTGATTGAAGCAATCTGTTTACACTTTACACACACAATATCAACTTTGAACCCGAAGCCTTGTACACCAGACTCACTAAATGTCAGTTGCCGTTGCACTCATTGCATAATTCTATTTCTTGTGTCACTAAGGAGTCTTTAACCACTGTTGCACTTTTAAGTTTTTTTGCACTGGTAGAGGGTCTTGATCTTTTTGACTGATTTTCCTTCTTCGTCAAAAATTCTCTTGGCCTCTTCTTAGGTCGCCCTCGAGAATACTTACTGTCAGAATGTGTACTTTGAAGTCTTTCTTTCTTATCCGTCGAAGACATTTTGCACAAAATTTTGCTGCACTACACACACATATACACACAAATTGTCAAGAAAAAAAAAGACAACACACAAATGAATTTTAAAAACGAATTCGTTTAAAATTGTGACCTTTAAAACAAACAAATATCGTATAATTTAAAATTTTTTTTAGCAATATCAACATGCAAATATCGGATGTGTTTATCCAAAACTGATTCGATCTCACCTGCATGCGAGTTCCAATATCCGCCGATAAAGTGGTGGCGCAGCAAGCGGCAATTTTCGAATCAATTCCTATTCCATTCAAACGTATTATGACCGTCATAACACGTTTACATAAACTTGTCAGTATTTGAACATTCATAATATGTTTTAAAATCGAATAAAATTGTATATAAACAACTGTGTTATAAATCATTGTAAACAATAACAAAATTTATTGCATATTTGGTCTTAAAAAATAAAAAAATATAACAGAAATATAAAATAGGAAAAAAACAAATTTTATTGAAATTCAGTAAAAAGGTGATATACAAATTTTGCTTAAAACATTACCAACAAATTTTTTTTTGAAAAATTTGATTCCAGAATCGTATTCTACAGAAAATTTCTTATAAAAATAAGAAATAAAAAAAATTAGATTATTTGAAGATACAAAGGTGGTTTGTCCCCTTAATAGATAGTGTCTGAAATGGCGAATACCAAAAACCATGGCTAGTGCTTCCCTTGAGTTAGTGTCATATCGTGTCTCGGCGTCATTAAGTACTCGTGAAGCATACGCAATCGGGCGATCTTGGCCTATTGTTCCTTGAGATAGTACGGCTCCGACACAGGCCAGACTAGCATCTGTGGTGAGTACAGAAGATTTTGAAAAATCGGGATAAATAAGTGCAGGTTCTTGACACAATTTGTTCTTCAAAATCTCAAGCTTCTTGAACTTTATCAGTCCACTCAAAGGGCACATCTTGTTTAAGCAAATTACTAAGAGGCTTGGCCATTTTTAAAAAACCGTCAATGAATCTCCGATAATATCCTGCTAATCCTAAAAGTGTCTAACATTTTTAACTGTTTTTGGTCGCGGAAATTTTCTTACGGCTTCTACCTTTTTAGGATCGGGACGAACTCCTTCTTCGCTGATAATGTGTCCCAAATAACAAACTTCTCGACGTATAAAATCACATTTATCGGGCTATAGTTTGACATTCGCGGCTTTTAGTCTTCTCAGTAATTTTGAGAATTTTTCATTATGCTCTTCTATTGTTTTAACATATACGATGATATCGTCGAGATATACACAGACTTCTAAAGGTCCTGAGTTCAATTCTCGAGCATCTTCGGGCGAGATAGAGAGTGGGTTTCCGGCTTCCTCTTCTTTAATAGGTGCATTATAAATAATTTTATTTATGCAACGCATGAAAGTAGCCGGACTGCTTTTTAAGCCTTGCGGTGCTCTAGTCCACTCAAATAATCCTACATTCTGTGCTGTAAATGCTGTCTTATGACGATCGTCCTGGTGCAACGCATGCATTATTGGTTCTCGATGCGCATTCGGGAGACGATATTGCTTGACATTTATAGGACGATTATCAATAGTCGGGATGTGATATTGAATTAAATGCGTAGTAGTCAATTTTTCGTCAGGTAAGTGAAATTGTTCGTGATAAATATCGATGAGGTTCTCGAGGGCTTTTCTTATTTCGGGTTCGAGATGGTTGAACCGTATGAGTGCCTTAACTCTCTCCGAACGAGGGACGTTGGCATCTATAGAATTTATTAGTAAGACATAGTTGGAAGTCTCATCTGTGTACTCATACATTGGAATGCTGTTTTTTAAACCCTTTATAAAAAATAAAAAACCGTAATAGTATTTCTAGGCCAATTATTTGCGCATTGCGCATGCGCGGCAGAATTAAGGTGGTACTTACAACAAAAGCGTGCTGCACATGGTGCTGCATATAAGTACCTAATGCAAGGCATTTAAAATATAAAGTTATTTATCTCAACAAAAAAATGAAACTGATTAATATAATATTTCGACCTAAGTTAAAGTGTTTTTATAATTGTTCCGTTTTCGGTATATTGTGGTGTACAGTATTGAGTTGAACGTTACTCGACAATGAAAAGTGAAACATTATTTTGTTTACGTCGAATATAACCTCACTACTTCACTTAACAGAGAAGAACTGCATGACTGCATCAGTATTTAATTGGATTAGCCGGAAAATCAGTATCAGAAGATATGTGGAAAGTGTTGGAATTAATATACGAGCTTTTCCAAAAAGATGGTTTCGATTACTTTACAGGCATGATGCCAGCTCTACATAATTATATCACTATACATACGCCAGTATTTTTACCAAACGAAAATCATATCTTAGCAATGTTCAACATGTGCAAGGCTTTGCTGGTTGGTGACGCAAGGGAAGATCCCAAATGTCATGCAACAAAATTTCTTGAAGTAATAATTTTGCAGTGTTAGAACTCGTTATAATTCATATTAGAATGATTAACACGCGAGGTCAAAACTTCAGAATTAAGGACAATGTGTCTTCAAGTTGTTATCACTGTATTGTATTACAATCAGACTTTGTGCCTCGAAACCATGGATATAGACTGCAAAGTACTTTAGGACAGTCATCAGAGCCGATTGTATCACACTTTATTAAAAAATCGATTCACGACACAGATTGCTTCCTAGGGTAAATGATCTTTTACGATTGCAAAAATTTGTTTAATGTAAGGGTCAATTTTAGATAAATTTTTGTATTTATTATTTTTAGACTTCACGACAGGAAACTTTCTGTTCAACAAATCATTCCATCTTTGATACTTCTTTGAGAATGAGGTTAACGAGGAATTTTTTTCAGACATTCAGAGGACTGATACAACGTGGTATAATGCATTAACTAATCATCTACAACCAAAGCAAAAGACATCATTATTGGAAATTATAGTGTTAGCAGATCAACATAGAATAGTTTTAGAGAGTAAGTGAATTGAGCAAAGTGGAGGTTATTTTTTTTTAATTAATTTCATGTCTGTTACTGTGTTACTACATCACAGACTGTACCCACTTCGTTTAATTTTGGTGGTACGCCTTTAGGCCGATAAAAATATAAACGTTTTTTACTTATGTAACTAAAAAAACTGTATAATGAGCGAATCGTAGCATGCGAGTGCAACATGACCACCTTCAAAACAATTACGCATTTCCTACACCACAATATACCGAAAACGGAACAATTATAAAAACACTTTAACTTAGGTTGAAATATTATTTTAATCAGTTTCATTTTTTTGTTAAGATAAATAACTTTATATTTTAAATGCATGGCATTAGGTACTTATATGCAGCACCATGTGCAGCACCTTTTTGTTGTAAGTACCACCTTAATTTTGCCGCGCATGCGCAATGCGCAAATAATTGGCTTAGAAATACTATTACGGTTTTTTATTTTTTATATATAAATTACTGAATACTTATAATAATTTACACGCGGGCTAATTAAATTAGCTGAAGGGAAATTTTTCTAAGCTTAGTAGAGTATAATAAACCCATTTTTTAAAGAGATATGGGTATTTGAAATGCATAAAAATGGAAAATCGTATTTCGATTTTTCCTGGGAAAACGAAAAAGGGACTTATAAATTAATTAACGTAGATCGAAAGGGCTAATTAAGATCTATCAGATATGATTTTTTTTATTTCGAAATTCCAAATTTTGCAGGCCGAAACGTGTCCGGTCTCTCTCCCGCTATACTCAGTGGGATCGTCATTCTATTGCTTGCATATAATATTCTTTTAGTATCTATAATCATTCTTATTGAAAATAGAAATGCGAAAAATTGAGCATTTCACAGTGGGAATATAAATTATAAGTACAATATACGCAATATGTTGTGTTTTATTCATCAAAATCCTTATTTATTATATGAGTATACATATTACATTAAAACTAAAATATATGTCTAAAATCTTTAAAATAAATACAATATTCACGATTAATGGTGATATTGTCGGCTAATATGTTAATTCTTGAGAAGAACTATGAAATACTGTGCATATATATATATATATATATACAGGGTGTTCAAAAAGTATGGGACCCCGCCTATTTTCTAGGGGACGAAGATTTTTGGAAAGGTCAAGGTCAAACCTTTAATAACTTTCAAAGAGGAACTGACTGGTGACCTTGAATTTGACCTTGGAGTTGACCTTGAAGGTTATTTCAAGGTCAACTTTTGTTTTTCAAATGGGAACCCCTATTTTTGAAACCGTCAATCGAAAGTACGGAAAATTTTACGTTCAGATGATGTATCGTGTCCATGTGACCCTTCGACCTTCAACGTCATTTCAAGGTCAAATAGGTTGAAACAAGCACTAGACGATTATCGGCAGAAATGATACCTCTTAAGTAGTGGTTTTAGACAGAAGGTGCTAGAATAATTTGTTCTCGAAATAAGGTTTCGTAAGTGGCAGCTGTTAAATTACCCTCATTGAAGAAAGGACCCACTGATTGACCTCTGAAAATACCTACCCATACATTAAGTTTCTGTGGATATTGTGTATCATTGTCCCTTATCCAGTGAGGATTTTCTGTTGGTCAGTATCTGCAGTTATGCCTATTTACATTGCTTGAGATTTTGCAACAAATCCTAAGATTTTGCAAAAATTTGGAAAATTTTGCAACCTTGATAGTAATTTCGCAGTTGTTAACGATTTCAGTTTTTTAGTAGTACTAAGACACATTAGTTTTGTTATCATGAAAAAGTAAGCCTCTGAAGTATTCTTTAGTTTCCAGTTGCTAAAAAAGTGTTTGTGATAACGAAGCTTGTTTAAAAAAATTTACTGCATAAATTAGAGTTTTTATTTTTCTTTACCAACTATAGCGAGTCGTTCTTTCTAATTTAAATTTCCGCTACTTCACCAATTAGAAATATTTCCTTTTATAGTTAATTTTGAATTGAAGTTTGAATAATTTTTTTCTTTTGCTGAATCTTTTGTTCTTTCTAGTTGACATTTCCGTTACTTCACCAATTAAAAGAAATTCATTTTTGTAGTTCTTTTTTACTTTACAAGTTATAGTGATTAGTTCTTTCTTATTCAAATTTCCGTTACTTTACAGATTTAAAAAATTTCCTTTTTTAGTTAGTTTTGAATTAAAGTTTGAATTTTTATTTTTTTCTTTTGCTGAATTTTTTGTTAGCTACAGTTATTTAAAATGGCAGAGTTAACTGAAAGAGAACGTATAACAATACTAATGATGCGGGGGTGGAGACAACAGCAAAGAGGCTACAAAACAGTAGTACAGTTATTTAACCAAAATTTTCGAGGCCGAAATAATAGGATCTCGAAAACTACTGTAGTGCGTACAATTCAGCGTTTTGAAAATACTGGTAGTGTGAAAGATCGTCTAAGATCTGGAAGATCTAAAACGGCAACAAATGACGACAAATCATTAGAAGTTTTGCAGTCATTTGTTGAAGATCCTCACACTTCTATTAACCGTGTCTCTGAACAAAGTGAACTCAGCGTCGGATCTGTTTATAAAATTTTAAAAATTAAATAAATGGCACCCCTATAAAATGTCTTTAGTTCAAGAGCTATCTGAAGATGACTTTGATCGACGCATGGAATTTTCGGAGACTCTAATGGCTATGATTATTGATGATCACGAGATTCTCGATAATATTGTGTTCTCTGATGAGGCAACTTTTGAATTAACAGGCAATGTAAATAGGCATGACTGCAGATACTGGTCAACAGAAAATCCTCACTGGATGAGGGACAATCATCATCCAACAGACACAAAATCCACAGAAACTTAATGAATAAATTGAATAGATAGGAACGTAATGATATCTGCAGTGGCGAGGTTATAAATAAATTGTTAATTTGCGCCTAAGACTCTGACTGTTACTAAAATAAATGTAAAACTTACCTTTACGTTCAGTCTTGCGTTTGTTGAGTAGATTGCAGCTATTAACTCGTTCTGGGTAATTTGTAAAATAATATTCTCATTTAATTTAAAAGAGCTAATACTTGTAGTTTATAAAATCTGTATATTTAGACTTTATAAGAGGCTTTTTCGTTTTTAAAGTAATCGTCACCGATTGTCGGACATGTTCTATACGAAGTAGTGACTGACGACGAAAGTCGTACAAAGCTTATTTAAACCTTCTCATCCTTCCAAAATTCGGTAATTTGTTTCGCAAGGTAAATCGAAATCATATTAGAAAAGTGATTAATTGACATTTTGCGAACTCAACTCATAAGCGACACTGGCGTATTGGGGAATCGAGATTCAGCAGTTTTTATTTAATTTAGGATTTATCGAATTATAAAGACGTATTACAAGTATTGGGCATTCGTCGTACGACGCAACATCAACGTTAATAAATGAACCATGAATCGTATTGCATTTCTTCTATAATCTAAATATTTACACGCTACGTTTTCGAACATTGAAATTAACAGCTAACGTAAAAAAAAACACATTGTCTGCTAGAGCTACAATCGGCCTGCATATCCTTGAGCCGACCTTTCTCTGAGTCAGCTCGCTGCATGGCAAGCAGGTCATCATAAAACGTTCACTCGTTCCTTTTCCCTGTATTCAATATTTCTCAGTCTAGTCAAGAACAGGTACAAAATGTTCAATCGACACTTTGCCCTGAACTGAACATACTATTTTCACTTTGTACTATCAAATGGTAGCACGTCGAGGTTTCTCTCTCGGATCACAACCTGATCGACTTCCGGTTGGGGGGAGCGAGCACGGTTGAGCAGCTGAGAAGAAACCCTAGGAAAACAAATTAGGAAGGTTATAGGGAGGAACTGAAGGCAAAGATCCGGGCGTTTCCCAGATCCTACGGGGCAGTTGAGGACCAAAAGCACTGCTGTGAAACACTAACAGGTATAATAATCAGCTCGTACGAAAGTAACTGCCAGTTGAGAAAAATAAAAGTATTAAAAGGAGCCCCGTGGTGGAATACTCACCTAGAGAGGCTGCGCAAGAAGGCAAGGAGGCTCTGGAATAGAGCCAAGCACACGAAAGGGACGCAAGACAAGGAGAAATATAGGAAAGCGAGGGACGAATATAAAGAGGAAATCGTCAAGGCTAGGACTAAAGGGTGGAGGGATGAATATGGCAGTCTGGAAGGTCTATAAGGATACGGCCTGGCTGTGCCGAATCCTGCAAAATCCAAAGGGACCGAAAGCGGGCACGATTAAGCTGGGAGAGTAATGGGCGAAAGACAAGGATCAGGTCCTAAGTGGTCTACTCAAGGACCACTTCCCGAACTGTAACACAGATACGGAGAAGGCAAAGGAACGATAGAGAGTAAATAGGTTCGACTGGAGCCCAGCGAAAAAGATTGTAGAAAGGAAAAGGATCGAAGGGGCCATCAACACGTTCGAACCTTACAAAGCGGTAGGGCTGGACGGAATCTTTCCAGCGCTGCTCCAGCAGGGTCGAGAGATTCTGATACCAGCCCTTGAAAAGATATTCAAAGCCTGCCTAGCCATGGGGTACATACCCCAGAATTGGAAGTGGGAAAAGGTCGTGTTTATACCTAAACCGGGGAAAGCACAGCACTAAAGATTTTAGGCCAATAAGTTTAACACAGTTTCTACCTAAAACAATGGAGAGACTGGTGGATAGATATGTCAAAGAGGCACTTCTGCTAGAGGCCCTGCTGCAGGATAGGCAACATGCCTACCAAACAGGCAAGTCTGTCGACACGGCTCTAGCGGAGGCAGTGAGGTTCATCGAAAAAGGTATGGAGAAAAGAGGGCTAGTGCTAGCGGCCTTCTTGGATGTAGAGGGAGCATTTAACCACACATCCGGGGAGGCCATAGTGCAAGGTATAAGAGAGCATGGAGTACCAGGGACCATCTATAGGTGGACCTGGAATATGCTGTGTAATAGAAAAATAAAGGCAGAATGGGGAACGAGCTCATGGACGGGCGTGGTCAACAAAGGCTGCCCGCAGGGAGGTGTACTCTCCCCGACAATGTGGTGCTTGGTAATCGACAGACTCATAAAGGTCCTATATGAAGCAGGTATTTACACACAGGCATATGCGGATGACATCATATTAATGGTAAGAGGGAACGATGTAGGTGTACTAGAGGGCGTCATGAAGTATGCACCCGAAATAGTAGAGTCTTGGTGCAAGTCGGTGAAGCTGGGCGTCAGCTCGCAAAAGGCCAACGTTATGCTTTTCACGACTAGGTATAAGACAAAACAAGTTGAGGGACTCCGTTTAAACGGAGAACTCATAGAAATGGTCAAACAGGTGAAGTACTTGGGGGTCATCATAGACTCAAAGCTAAATTGGGGACCGCAAATCAGGGAGAGATGCACAAAGGCCATCAACAGCGTCTGGGCCTTTACAAGAGCATTCAGTAAGACCTGGGGGCTAGGACCAGACAAGGTGAGGTGAATATACGAGTCCATTATCAAGCCAAGGTTACTGCATGGGGGACTGGTCTGGGGACACAAGTGTGAACTCAACACACGTGTTAGATCCCTAGAAAAGGTGCAGAGAATGGTACTGGTAGGGCTGACAGGGGCCATAAGGACTACTCCGACGGCTGCTATGGAGCTCCTTCTAGGTCTTTCCCCCTTGAACAAGGTTGTAAAAATAGGAGCACTTAGGGCGAGTGTAAGGATAATGGGCTCGGGATGTGGTAAGCACTTCATGGAAAAGAAATTGACAGAAGAGTTCCTACCCAACATCGCAAGGGTAGGAAGGCACAGAATAATGGAGCTACAATCGGCCTGCATATCCTTGAGGCGACCTTTCTCTGAGTCTGCTCGCTGCGTGGCAAGCAGGTCATCGAAAAACGTTCACTCCTTTCTTTTCTCTGAATTCAATATTTCTCAGTCTAGTCAAGAACAGGTACAAAATGTTCAATGGACACTTTGCCCTAAACCGAACATACTATTTTTACTTTGTACTATCAAATGGTAGCACGTCTCGCGTGCTCATTATTTATTTCGCGTAATCGGTTTTCAAAAAGACAAGTAGTTCTATACAAAACATAAAAACAAACCGATTACGTTTCATATTCTGGTTTTGAGGTTAAAAAATCTAAAATAATTCTTTAGTTAATTATATAAAAAATGAACGTCTTACAATATCGATTCAAATGAAAATGTAAAGGCTTCAATTATACTAAAATATTCTAAATTTCGGCGTTACTTGACCGAATGTCCTGCTATAACCAATACAATCGCGTTTTTTTTAAATCGTCACAATATCCGGCCATTGCTATAGGATAAAATAATATGTCAACTGGATTTTGCAGGTCACAAAGCAGTCTAGCACTACTTTACCCTGAATTATTTTAGTCCATTTGACTACAGGTCGGGGAGAAGTCCCTATCTTCTTTACCCGAAAAAGGCGACTACGACACGATGATATCAATCAGCATACCAATCCGCCTACGCACACGTCTTAGTCGAGTTCGACTGTACGGTAAAACGACTGATACAGAGTTCGCACTGTAGACAAATCCCCAAGTGTGTCGGTAACATGATTCTGCAAATTTATTATCGTCACAGTAAACTTTTCATGTTACCGCCTTCCCTTTCTCTCATCTATTTGAATCCCGCGGATTTATATCAAATTTATTCTTGGAATTAATTATTATCAAAAATTTCAAATAATTCTGTCTATCGTAACCAGTCAGGTAGCTAAAAGTTCACATATTTAACCTTCTATCAACCTTTGCTAATATGCTTTAGCAATGTGTTGTGTAACTCTTCAGTACACGTAATCACAACGTTTCAAATTCATACCTACAATATATACTTGTAATATATTTTAAATTTATCAGACTATTTCATTCACAATTGTCAGAAATTTAAACCAATTTTAGAAAGAAACTACTTGAAATTAGCAGTACCTAAACCAATTTACCTTGGCCCTAGGCAATCGGCATAAGTGCTGAAAAATCGAGCAATCGCTTGTGAAATAAAAATATATTTGACTCAATCAATCATAATAAATCTGACAACAAAGGAAGCTGCCGAATCAAAATAATTATTTAACGGGTCCAGCAGAAAAATTGACAAAGATCAATTAGGAATATCAACATTCCTTTTTCTTTTCAAACAACATGTTTGATAGCCACATGCAGTGCCTCGAAAGTTTACTGCACGTATCATTTTCTAATAAAAATACACAGTGCCTCGAAAGCCTATTGTGTACGTACCCATAATTGTGTATTTTCATTTTCTTTAAACGTCTAGCGCATCTAAAGCCTACTAGATCACTTTAATTTTCAAAATTCATCTACATAATCGTATGAAAAATGTATACACAAATATTTCTAGATGTAAATATCTAAATAGTGAAAAAAACAGCATGCATTTTCCTACAATGCGTCGCATTATTCTCAAGAAAGAAAACCGCATGGCTCCGAAAAGCCATTGCAAGAATTCCTTCACTAATGACTCTCTCGATAACGGTATAACAACAAATAATCTTAGTTACATAAAATATTAAATATCTGTCCGTAACAATATATATATATATATATATATATATATATATATATATATATATATATATATATATATATATATATATATATATATATATATATTATAACGGGTTGCTACCCGTACCCACGCGGTATTCGAAGTAGGTTGAGCGAGCGACGACACAGGCAGCATATAAGGCTATAAGGATAGCATGCTTGCTTAGAGATCTCGGGGACGCCGGATCGATCCTCGGTCCCGGCGCTCCTTTTGTGTTTTTCGTCGCTCTCCTCGTAGGTCCCACCCCGTTACAATATATATATATATATATATATATATATATATATATATACAGCAAGTGTGATTTTATTCTGTTATTCAATTTAACATTCTATATTTATTACCCCATATCTATTAACGCATGGGAGGCTTTTCCGGTGAGGATAACTTATAAATTTACACTTTGCCAGTTACACTGGCAATCTCCACCCCGGTGTGGATGTCGGGCCTGCCTTTTAGTATAGCTTTGTCACCGGTAAGGTCGGCGCTCCCTACCTAGTGCATATAGTCGATGTGATTACGCTGGCTAAGAGTACCCGTTTACTTTGAGTTGGTCCTCCTACATTTGGCATCAAACGCGATAAAGCAGCTCCAGCTTTTGCTGCTCAAGTTTCAAGATATTGCTTGAACGTAAGTCTTGCATCTTTGAAAGTCGCAATTGCGCGTGCATTTAGTCTTTCCTATTGTTAGCTTGGTTGAGGATGGCTTCTCAGCAAGGAAAAGAAACGCTTGAGTCAGGATATAAGATTGCGAACTTTATTTGACGATACAAAAGGGGAACTATGCCCAATATAAAAATCCCTCGCTCGTGCGACCAGCCAGAACGATGGCTAGTCACTCTCTCATTAAGATGGCGCCGGAGCTCGAACGTGTTGCCGGCATCGCCACACATCGTGGCGGTTGAAAGTGGCGCCGCAGGACGACAGTGGCCGCGAGGCCAACTGCGGCTATCAGAAGTCAGCGCGCGGGAAGAGGCGCTGCTTGCATCGCTGGCTCCGGTGGTGGTGCGGATGAGCCCCCACACATCTATGGTAATGCCCAGGTACTTAATGGTCAGTTGAGAAACAATTTCGACCCCATCCACCATCAGTATTATTTTCTCCAACTTCTTCCTACTAGAAGTAAGAAGAACTTTAGTTTTATGCTACTTCATAGGTCTTGGTGCCATCCTCCGTCTCATATAATAAGAGTATTTGTACATTATTCTTCTTATATATAAAGGTACTTCTTGCTTCTGAATTGCCTCCCGGATTTTGCTCCAGTTGGCAGTATTGAATGCATTTTTGACGTCTAGGGTGACAACAGCACAGTACTTCTTTGATCCTCCTATCCATCTCTTCCCTTCTATCGCTGAGGCGCAGTGTCACCAATCTCACTGAGTCCCGAGTTGATTGTTTCCTCTTAAAGCCATATTGATGTTCCGCTAGTCCACCTTTCCTTCTATAACCTGATACATTCTGACAGAGATTATGCATTCCAAAATCTTGCCTGAGGTGTCCAGTATGTATAGCCGTCTGTATAATGAAGCGTTTTTAGGTGCCTTCTTTTCTTTTGGCAGCAACACGAGGCATTGTTTCTTACTTTGGGTAGGACATACACCCTTTTCTAGACATAAGCTATACAAGTCCATGAAGACCTCTGGTTAAGCATATATAGCATGTTTCAATGATATAGTGGATATGCCATTTAGGCTTGGAGTCTTGCTGTTTTCGACCTTCTTGCAGGCAGTTAGCAGGTTTTGTATTGTAACTGGAGGAATAGCTTCTTCGTTTGCCTCTGCTTCAACGTTACACGGTTCGTCCCGCTGTCTGGGGAAGAGTGTAGTCACTACCCGTTGTAGAAATTCCGGGCACTTGGAAGGCGGTGCGTAGCCTTCCTGGATCTTTTTCATTACTATTTTATAAGGTCGACCCCAGAGGTATTTAATGACCTCGTTCTTCAATTATTTCAGACACCGACGTTTATTGGTATGGATTGTCTTCTCAAGTTTCCGCTTGGCGTCCTTTATTGCTTGCTGTTAGGTATCTACTATATCGTGGCCTCGTCCAGTTCTATAATATTTATTTCTTGCTCGCTGCTCCTGTCTCCTAGTCCGATGACATTCGCTACGGGCACTTTCCACCTCTTTATCAAAGCAGTTTGTTGGTGATCGTCTATACTTGGGCACTCTTCTTGCCATAATAGCATCGCAGGCTCGGATAATATTATCTATTGCCTGTTTAGCCTTTCTGTCGGCTGTCTCAGAAAGTTGTATTTCCTTCAGTTCCAAAAGAATTATCTCCTTATTATAATCCTTTGTTTTTCAACCGGCTCTATTGATCCTTGTACTCGCGCTGGCATGCTGCTTTGATTTTCTTATCCCCATTATCATGCCCTGGTGATCACTATTGGTGTAGTTTTTACTCATGATTATAGATCCCGTGTTACCTTTCCTCAATGTGTTGGTCCAACCCTGATTAACTAGTACCAAATCCAGGAGAGCGAATGCTTCAGTAGCACCTGGCCTCTTTGGTTAGTTCTTTGGCTGCACCACTCTACGGCCCACGCGTTAAAATCGCCCGCTATGTTTACTGGCTTTCTTCCTGCAAGATCTTGTACGAATCGGTCTAATAGACTTTCGAACTGCTCGATTGGCGCGTTAGGTGAAGCATATCAGCCGTATAAGTATATATTTACCTCTTTCGCTCGTGCAAGACCTTCCTCTTGAGTCATCATTTTTTCTTAGAAAGCTACGTCCCCACATGACCAGATAGCCGTTTTGCTAGTGGCGTTGTTTTCCTATATTGGTTCGTCTCGATCTCTGTACTGCTCATATATGATGGCTACAAAGAACTTTTCTTCACGGAAATACTATTTAAGTAAACCCTGGGCTGTCTCGCAGTGGTTTTGGTTTATATGTACTCTCTTCATTTTGTTTTCTTTTTTGATTTTTCGAATGCCGCTCGGTAGACTGGGCATGTGTAACTACCACTTGTATGATTACTTTTCCCTTCTGAGCCTCCTTCACAGCAAAGTACGCAACTCGGTTTGCTCGTACAATCTCTTACTTTATGTTTTCTATTGCCACATTTGTAGCAGAGGTTACTACGGACCTGTGTTTCGGTGCAACTTTTGCAATATGTACACATTCTAGACATTTATCACCTAATTGGGCGAGTGCTCCTTTCCATCTCCCGTATTCTGCAGACTACCTAGCCTAACTTTATCTTCTACTTAGCTATTATTTGTCGAGCTGCTTTAACTGGCATTTGGATGACCGCAGTGTGCGTGTCTCCGTATGCCTTACGCAATGACTTTACTGACACCTCCTTCCATGTTGATGCGTCGCTACTTTTGAGCTCCTTACGTAGCGCTTCTGCGATGTCCTTCTTGCTAGTTGAGACGTCCAGATCTTTTATTTCAAAGACAGATTTGTCTTGCAGGGTCTTTATTTTGGTACCTTCTTTTACCACTTGTCGGAGTTCTGCTGTCTTCCCTTCTGCCGTTAGTTGGTGTTCCAACAGCAGGTTTCCAGCCGCAGTCCTCCGTACCCTATATACGCTATCGCCAAGTAACTTCAATTTGGATTCCGCCTTCATCTTTCTTAGTATATCGCCGTAAGACTTCTCGTTGGCAGCCTATACAGGGTGATTCAAAAAGACCGGGACACCAGCGTAACTCCAAAAAAACGTTTTTTACAAAAAAATGCTTCAAATAAAAGTTGTAGGGTTTGAAAAGATGCACCTAACGGTGACCTCGCATTTGACCTTGAGGTCGAATTTCAAGGCCATTTGAAGGTCAACTTAGTTCTTTTACTGGCGATCATATGCAGAAGTGAGACTATTATTTAATAAAGAATTCCGCAATGAAGGTAACGAGATCTCAAAATCGACGGTGGAACGTACTATTCGACGATTCGAACAAACGGGCAGCAATAAAAATCGCGCGATTCCTGGAAGACCAAGATCTGCAACCACAGATAATAAAGCGCAAGATAATGTTGAAAACAATCGTATGACCTTTGGGGTCACTTTGCCCCCACAATATAGGGGTATATTTGAACGTAGAATTTTATGCTCTTTCTAATCCCGCTGTCAAAAAATAGGGTTTCCATTTAAAAGAACTAAGTTGACCTTCAAATGACCTTGAAATTCGAACTCAAGCCCAAGCGCAAGGTCACCGTGAGGTGCGTCTTTTTAAACCCTATAACTTTTATTTGAAGCATTTGTTTTTAAAAAACGTTTTCTTTGGAGTTACGCAGGTGTCCCGGTCTTTTTGAATCACCCTGTATAATGATTCGGTCTTGACTGTGGTGGCTTCTGTTTTTTCTTGCCTTTCTGGCTTAAGTTATCACTGCCACCCTTGCCGCCTTCCTTTTCTTTCTTTTTCTTTGTCTTCATGGTTTCTGCCGTCTGCCAAGGTGTATTTGTTTTCTTTTTGGGCGTTTGTCCTGGTGGAAAATCTTTTGACGTCCCTGCAACAACCTTCTCCTCCTGACTCTTCCTTTTCCTTTTCCTCCCCCGCCCCTCTGACAACGACAGGGCCTTATCCGGGCACCACCCAGCACCGGCGAAGTCATTAGGATTTTCACTAGTTGATAGGGCAGCCAGAGCGTATCGGCTAAATCGTTTAGGGCTCTTGTACTTACCGGCAGCCCGGGAGTGTCAAAACCTAGTTTTCTCACCACCTCCAGTCTCAACAGTCGAAGACGAGTCAGACTGCGGCAATCGGCGGCGTCCGTTCGGCCAGAATTCAAGGAGTCAAACCCTGCTTCCCACGGCAACTGTACACGGTGTAATGTGTTGTATTATGTATAGTAAAGTGTAACTGTAGCTTGTAATGCTTTACCTATTTAGCCTTACCTTAGAGTGCGTGCGTGTGTGTTTGTGTGTGAGTGCGTGAGTTAGCGTGTATATGCGTGCGCCCGCAGGGGTTACTCTCGTTTGAAAGTATCGCTCGAGATCTTCTCAGTTAAACTCGTTCTTTATTCGTCTTAAAATTTACAACTTTAGACCCGCGCAACAACTCTCCAACTCGCTCTCTCTCTCTCTCTCTCTCTCTCTCTCTCTCTCTCTCTCTCTCTCTCTCTCTCTCTCTCTCTCTCTCTCTCTCTCCCTCTCTCTCTCTCTCTCTCGCTCTCTCTCTCTCATTCTTCATTTTAATTTCTAAATTTTTAAGCTGTAATTTTCTACAAACACTTTTTGTAAATATTACTGTGTTTTTTATATCTTTTAACTCTTTTTTTGTATAACATAATGTACAGCAAAATAAATCTAATCTAAGCTAATCTAATCTAATCGAATCTAATCTAATCTAATCTCTCTCTCTCTCTCACTCGCACACTTCTCGAACTCTATACTATCTTTCCCTCTCTCACTCACGCGCTTGACCGATTGTACGAGGTTGGTAAAGCAGCGTCCCATGCTGCTGCGCTTGGGTAGGCTTCGTCGCCTCGCGACTCTCTCGCGCCAGATCTCCCGCCCCTCTCGTGCTCGCCCGATATCACAATGAGCGGTCCCCGGTTTTCTCGGAATCGGCCCGCGCATATCTCGCCTCTCAATTCTCGCACTTTTCTGAATTATACCGTTCAACTCGCGTTTTCTCTCACGTTTTCCTTTCGTTCGTTATTTTCTTTCTCTCTCTCTCGCTCTCTCACCCTCTCTCTCATTCTCTCTCGCTCTCTCTCACGCGCGCGATTTCGGTCTTATTTCTGAAGTTAAAAGCAACCTACGAGTACATGGCTTCTCCCCGAATGAGTTGAACAACCATTTCGCTAGCATATCCATATCGAACCTAGAGCGCGAGGCAGATCTGGACGGCATCATCTCGGTGGCTGGTGTGGATGGCTTCTGATTTCGTGAGGTGACCCACGCTGACGTTGTACTCGCTGTCTCTCACTTCTCGTCGCAAGCAAAAGGAGAAGATGGAATACCACAAAACATCAGTGCGTAATCCTTACCAGTTATCGGAAATCATCTCGTGAGCTTGTTCAATTCTTTATTCTCAAGTGAAATTTTTTCCTCGACTTGGAAGAGAGCACACCTGGTGCCCCTAAAGAAGTCAACAATTCTATCTGCTGTCTCGGACTTTCGTCCAATAGCTCAATTGTGCTTTCTTTTAAAGGTCCTGAAGAACCAAATGCCTGGTGTGGGAGTGCAGGGCGGCGTTTTCCTGCCTTTTGTCGATACAGTCACTAATCTTGGGTAATAATGGACTCGAAACTAACGTAGAAGCCACAAGTAGATGCAGTTAGCCGAAAAGTTAACAGGGCCCTTTATGGGCTACGTCATGTACCTCGGAGGGTCTGTCTAAGCAGCTGGCTAGCGCTCTTGTCATCTCCCACTTGGATTATTGCTCCGTCGTGTATCTCAATGTGTCAGGGGAGCTCCAGACACGAGTACAACGATTGCAGAATTCATGTGTGAGGTATATAAGTGGTGTTAGAAGGGCCGAGCACATTACCAGGCACAGAAGGAAACTGGGCTGGTTCGATATCGAAGAAAGACGTGCTTATTTCGCGGTGGTATTAATATATAAGGCATACTCTATGGGGCAGCTGTCGTATCACTCCGTTCTCTTCGAGAAAAACCAGTACAGAACTTCTGGGGGGGGGGGGGGGCGACCAGGGACCTGATAATGACGCGTTCAAGGACGAACGTAGACCTGGGCTCATTCAGATCATATGGCGTGCGTCTCTAGAATTCGATTCCGCAGAGTATGCAAACCATGGTGTCACTCTCGAAATTCAAGGTGACTTTGCGTGACCACCTTTTTAAAAAGAGCGAAGACTGACGTTGTAGCGAATTGTACCTGCGTTACTGTGCCTCTTGTATATACCTGCTGTAGGTAAAATTTTTGTCTTTGTTGTAGTCCTAAAGACGCGATAGAATAAGTTATAACTGTACATTGTGATAATCTACAAGACTTATAAATGTATATGTAAACTACCTGTGATTGACTGCTGTGGTATTCAGCTCTAATGCTAACTTACGATGTACAAATTTTGACATGTCAAATAAATTATTGTTCTATTCTATTCTATTCCACTCTCACACGATTCTCTCTTCCGTACTGTCTACTTACCATCGTCCTCCTGGGATAAACCTCGTCTCGCTTTCTCTCTCTCGAGCTTGCCCGTCTTCTTCCTCGGGATCCTGGTCAGTGGCCACACACTCACACACTTCGCGCACTTTCCGCTCGGCACCAAACTCACTCCGCGAGGATTTCGCACGCGATCCACTTAATAGGCGTCGTTATCAATGTGTCGAATGTCGTAGGCAGGACGATTCTGATACGAGATATGCACCCGGACACGAGGAAGGAAAACCACAGCACCTGTTAGTCGCGACAAGGACAAAGACAAATCTCAAGAGAAAAATGCTCGGCACGTCCGAATTCTCCAGAGGCTCGATGCTCATTCCTGAGCCTCATGCCGTGATTCGAGCGCTCTCGTCCGCCCGCTCCGTACAGCCAATCAGCGCGAGATCAACGAGCTACTCGAGTGCGCTGGTCGTCTGAAAACTGACTATTTCGTCGCGAGTTTCCCTCTCTCCACAAGTCCCTTCGTTCGCAGTCTTCTAAAAGCGATACTCTTTCTTCCTTACTCTCTCGTACAACATACGGTCTGCTCTCGCAGCAGCGTTACATTTTTGCGCCCGTGACTCTCATTCCAGGAATGAGATGCTCAGCTATTCGCTGAAATTCCCTGTTCATCTCCAAGCGGCCGCCACCGAAGATCACTCGCAGCATAAATAAATAAATACAGCGGATTAATAATTGCAGAATGAAATTATTATTGTCTCGGAAAAAGGCGGCCTTGTGACGGAAAACGTACCTTCACAATATATATATATATATATATATATATATATATATATATATATATATATATATATATATATATATATATATATATATATATATATATATATATATGTTTGTGATTTCTTTCAAGGAAATCAAGACTGCCGAACTTTAGTTGCAGCAATATTAAGTGAATATCTCTGTATATTGGAAACCTATAGATATAGATTTTTTTAGAATATTGTAGAAATATCTACAATGAGAGAAGTATTTCTTTACTATAAAGAAATCGTTCATTAATAGCTAATACGCGAACTTAATACAATATTATTGAAATTTAATTGCAATTTCCAGTATTCACAACTAACTAAAAATGTAAAAAAAGTATTCATCATATTAATATATAGGTTAAATGTAGTTCTAAAGTTAATAAATTAAAAATGCCAATTCTATCCTCTTTCGTTAACATTTTTAGTTAATTATACTTACTGGAAATAATAATTATAGGTCAAAAATGGTGTATTAAGTTCGCGTATTAACTATTAAGAAATCGATTTCTGTATAGTAAAGAAATACTTCTCTCAGTGTATAAATATACAAAATAGCCAGAGTTTTTCTTAATATTGCTATAACTAAAGTTCTGCAGTCTCGATATCTTTGAAAAAAATCACAAAATTCTTTTGCGACAACATCTTTAAAATGGACCTAGTCCGATGTTAAGAAGAGTGCATGAACACAAGTTATATACAATATATTCTATCATACCTAAAAAAATGGTTCTAGTTTGCGATAAAAGTAAAGATAAATATTAACTCTCAAATTTTTATATGGCTATAACTTGGCAACGTAGGTACGTTGAGATAAGTAATTATTTTCGCTACATTGAATTTTCATTACTATCTAGAATTTTCCTTCAGTATGATTTCGGATTTTCACTGGCTTAGAATTTTGCCACGAATTGGCGAGGAGTGCCCCATATGCATTTACATAATATTTAATTTTTAGATCATAAATTACATTAAAATTTGGTAGGTAAGAGACCATCAACGGATAACTTGCCGATAAGTAAGAAATAAGTTACTGACTAAGTGAGCGATAGTATGTACATGTAATGGCCTACGTAAGCGCAGGTAGAGGGCGTGCGCGCATAAAGCATTGGAGAGAGGGACGGCCACAGATATAAAAGGAGATCCGCAGCCAGCAGCGAGCACTCACGATCTGGCCCTAGCACGGAGAGCATAAGGAGAATTGTCGTCCTCTTCAAGTGCTCTGTCTCCTTAGTACTCAGTATGTAAATGCTGCATTGTGCTCTCGAACGGTACTAAGGGGATCCTCCCCCTTTCCATTTAGTATAAGGCCAGATTTGTATCGTTAAAACAATATATATTTATAGTTTATCCAATCAATTGTTATTATTGTTTTGTTTACCCCTCACCTCTCGAATATCCCTTGGGATCAGGAAGGTAGTTCCCTGTTCTCACGTGGATATCTTTCGAGTACGGATCAGTTGTGAGAGGGTGGGTCCTCACGTACTGATCCGAAGCTGCGTGGATATCCTAAGTGTGCAGAGCTCGTGGAGTAGATCTCCCTCCACCACTCCCGGTGCACACCAGCAGCTTCCCTCAGGTGGATCCTCCACTGCAGAGGGTAGGGACAGCTTACACTCACTCAACCGATAGTGCGGGGTGATTGTAAGTTTAATCTTTGCTTCCTCGAGTGCATTCTCGCCTCTTCCCACATCGAGTCTCGAACTTTATCTACGGCCTTTCCTCGGCATAGCTTGGCCCGTTTCATTTAGCGCCCGAACAGGGACTCGATTTTGTTAGTAGCACGGGACATAAGGAGAATCAACTACGGAATTAAATTTTTTTTTTTTTTTGTCATATACAAAAGGTATTAAATGATTCCAGTGCTGACGCTTCCTTTCGAGGAACAACGAATACATATGCGTCTTGATGAGATCACCGAGTACATCGATACTTTAGAACATCGCGATCAAGCCCACCGGGAGGCTGTTAAATTCTTGAGTAACACGGACATCGATTTATATAAGCAAGTCAAAGTTCTCAAAGCCGTGGTTAGTGATTGTTCAGATGTACTCGGAGAAACCGTAGACCTGATCTGACTAGTACATCTAAGCGTGACTTTCAAGGATTAGAATACCGCATTCAGACATTGGAAGGCCAGATCTCCGAGATCACGAGGGGTATGGAAAATTTGACGATATAGATCTCTTGCGACTCACCACCCATATGGTCCCGAGATAAAGAAAACGCCTCTTTCCAGATTGAACTAAAAAACGGATCTATCAGACCGTGCCTAAACGAGCAGAAGCTTAACGCGGTACTTCAAGATAACTTCGAAGGACTTCCCGGTATCGACGAGGTCTTACAAAGATGCACTGATAAGCCAATAACAAGCATATCAGATTTTACAGCAAGTTATTGGCAGATCAAATTCGCGGAAGAATCGTGAAAATGCACAGCTTTCAAAATCGACAGTCATGTTTACGAATTCAATGTTGTACCGTTCGGGATAAAAACTAGCGGATCGACGTTAATTCAAGGTCTTGCGGAAGCCACATGGAACTTTGAAGATTTTCTAATATTATTCGTGGACGATCTTATGATACGATCACAAAATTTCGACGAACATATCGAGCACTTAGATAAATTATACGAACGGTTGATTAAACATAACTTACGGTTAAATTTCAAGAAAACAAAATTTATTTGTGAAGAGATCAAATTTCTCGGACACTTCATTTCCGCAAAGGGGATAGAATTCGATAAAATTCGAACAATAAAAAATTTTAAACCACCTCGAAATTTGAAACAATTGCAAAGTTTCATCGGGTTTATAAACTTTTACTCAAAGTATACAAAAAATTTCGCGGAATACTTAGTCCCATTGTTGGACCTTATGAGAAAAAATGTCGCGTTTCATTGGACAAGCGTACATCAAGCAGCATTTGAAATGTGATACGCAGACCCGAAGAAACCCTACATTTTAACTGCGGATGCATCTGATTACGCATGCGCCGCGGCCCTGACCCAGTTAAATGAGGAAGGGGAAGAAGAAGTAGTCTTTTTTGTGAGCAGAACATTCAAGGGAAGTGAATGCTCATATTTTACAACAGAAACGAAATGCTCGCCCTTGTGTGGTCGCTCAATAAGCTAGACACTTTCTTGAGGGGGTCAATTGAGATTACAGTCCGAACGGATCACGAGGTTCTGACATTTTTGCGAACTTGCAAATTTAATAATCAAAGATTACAGAGATGGAACCTAGCGATTCAGGACTTTAGACTCAACCCAATAGATATACCGGGAAAACAAAACGCTGTCGCGGACTACCTTAGTCGAATGGATGATAGCGATAAGTCGAAAAAAGAAAGCCAATCAGAAATAATCATTTCGGCCATTGTACGACAAAAACCGAGCCGCGAGCTCATAAATATTTGTAAAGAAATCGAAAAAAAATCAAAGACGCGATCCTGACACGCGAGAAATAGTTTGTAAGTTAGAAAATAAGGATGAAAAAATGTGTAAAAGATACGAATTAATCAATAAAGTACTCTACAAAAAATCGGAAAACAGATCGAAAATCGTCATACCGGACAGCGTACTCAAGAGCTTTGTCAACGAAACCCACGAAGCATACGGCCACATAGGGGGGCGAAAATTAAACCAAATCTTAAGCGAATATTTTTATGTAAATGGCTTACGCAGAAAGATAGCGCGAATTTTAAAGTCCCGCGACAATTGTCAACGTACAAAACATTTAACTACAAAATACAGAGAAATAGCACACCCTATCTTGACGCGAAAGCCACATGAATTCTATCAATAGACTTCAACGGCCCATTGCCGAAATCTGCAGGAGGAGTAAAATACCTGTTAACAACAATAGACGTTTTTAATAAATTTGTGGAATTTTCATAAATACCACAAATTTATTAATGGATTTAATATGGATACAAAATCGTGAAAATCGCGGAAAATAATGAAAATTTACATAAAAAAATATACGATATACATGATTTTTATGTATTTGGACACACTGAATACGAATTCAAGATTTATTTTACCAGTACGACTTTTGAACTTTGGAAAAATCGTGAAAAATTGTGAAGAATCGCTAAAAAATCATGAAATTTTGTATTTAAGAGCGTAGGTTAAGAGTAAAACATTTGTTATGACTGCATTATACGTGATTTTTGTATGTTTTTACTCGCTTTATTTAAATCCAGGTCTGTTTTCACTCCTACGTACTTCAATATTCGAAGAAGTGGTGGAAACCCGTCAAAAATTGAGAAAATGTGCGTAAAATCGTGTAAATTTGCATTTAAGAGCATAACTACAGCTTATATCATATTTTTTAATATAAATTTTCATGATTTTCCGCAATTTTCACGGTTTTTGCAATTTCAACGTTATTTTGGGGGTGTACGAGCAAAACTGGCCTCGGATTCGGATTGAGCGGGTGAAAATACGTAAGGATAGATAGGTCTGGTTTCTTTTTTTGAGACCACTTTTTTGTGTGCTGGTATTATTATTGCAGTATTCTTTAGAAAATGTAAGAAAATTGGTAAAACAAAATATGTAGTCAAATAACTTGAAATTTTAATGGGACCTTTTTTATTTTTGCTGCCAAACGGTGCGGTCGATGCCGAGGACCAAACGGAAAAAAGTAGCTAATTTTATTCTCTTTCAAATGCATTATAGCTGAATTGTTTGTAATAATGGGATGATTAAAAAAACCTAAAATAGTGTTTTTCAAAAATCAAAAAATGGCCATAAAATGAAAATTAGTTGGCAAAATAAAAAATTACTGCTTTTCCCGAATTCAGAATCAAAAAATAGATATACATGCCAAATTTTATTGATATTGACTCGTTAGTTCCAGAAATATTACGGTATACATACACACACACACATACATACGGACATTTTCTAAAAAAACGTGATTAGAACTCCGGACATCGCAAAATGGATTTCTAACCTGTTTTTGACGAAGTTAAAAATTTTACTATTACAAAGATTTCTCTAGAAGGAAGCAATAAATAAATAAGCTAAACCAATTGTATTATTTCTTTAAATTTCACTTATTTCATGGCTGCACATCATTTTTGTTTATCAAAACCAATGCAAGACAATAACTTATTTCCACGTTTCTTTAAAACTTTTTCAACTAAATAAATATCTGGAGAAGTTAATCTTCATAGAATCCATCTTCTATTGATCTTGATAATCCTTTAATTGGTAAGTCCGTGGAACAGTATTTGATACTTTATATACAGTCAAAATTTTAGTTGACCAGTTACACGTATATCCTTTAGAAAATATTTGCTTGCTTTTATTAACTCTGATTTTATCATTTAGTTTGAATTTAACTTCCTTAAGTTGACGCAATTTTTGAACAGCTAATCGAGTAAGAATTTCTTTAACATATGTACAATTTACATCTATAAATTTTATACTAATTGTTCGATGTTTAGATTTATTGTACTACAACGTTAATACCTTGCAGTATATCTATCCACTTATAATTACTACGCAAACTTAAACGCATCTATATTTTACTTTTATAGCACAATGTGGCTCAAATCCGTGTTTAAGTCACGTCTATCCGTGACCTAAGTAGCCCATTATTGCACCGTGTATATCGCACTCGCTACGCTCGTGCGCTAACTTCACAGTGCAATAATGGACTACTTATATCACAGATAGACGTAACTTGGCGGATTTAAGCAGCTGTACTATAAAATTGTATATGATACTTGTGACCTAAGCAGCCGATCACTGCACGGCGTTTTATCACCCTCGCTGTGCTCGTTCGCTAATATACGCCGTGCAATAATTGGCCATTTAAGTTACAGGTATCGTAATATACTATTAAGATTACGATTAAAGCGTACGCATATTGAAGCTTTCATATTGCTATAAATCTAATGCAAAGTAATTAAAACTTTTCATCAATTGCTTAAATTCCTTGTTATAAAATTCTTTACCACGAACCGTGTGCAAAATTTGTAGTACTGTATTTTTTACTGGAATAGACTTCATAGCTTTTATTACATCTTTTCCACTTTTTTGATTTATTGTTACAGTCCATGCGAATTTGGAAAAAATATCTATAACAGTGAGCATATACTTAAAGCCTTTATTTTCATTTGCGTAGTATCATTTCAATGAGATCTGCTTGCCATGTTTCATCGATATCTCTAATTTTAAATGAGTGACGAGGGAAAGTACGTCTTGCAGGCTCATGGGTTTCTTCCACTAACGATTCTTTCATTTTTATTTACATAACATTTTTTCGAATAGTAGTAGTAGATTTTCATCGATATTAATTCAATTAATTTTCTGTAATAAATAAACCAATGCGTATGATTTAAAAAGAGTTCACTTAAAGTGTTTTTGGCGAGTTTTGCAAATATAGGATTACGGTACAGTGGCAGTATTATAATGCGGTTTATAGAGATATCGGTACGATGCAATACAATGTGGAGAGTGTATGTGTGTGATTAGTGAGTCATCTGTAAATGATGGAGGCGTGGGCGCACGACTACATCGTTTCTCGATGTCTTCCCGTTCCTACGGTGCTTATTACTCTCTAAGCGCACAGTGATAGTCACACGGCAGGCAGTCATATGGAGACGTGTGCTCACGACTACACGAGACTTCTGTCCTTGGCTCTCGTACTTACTACTTAGAGAGTATATATGTATCCCAGAGAGACGCACAACTCTATGTGATCCCAGGCCTTTATAATGGGCCCTCTCTAACCCTGCGTGCTCACAGTGGTAAGGGGGAATTACGGTGCGATTGGTGTTGGTACGTTGTTAAAGTATAAGTTACTCGAAGTGACACCCACGAGGACGGTACTCTGAGTTTTTCCAGTTACCGGGATTTCACTTAGCCGGTGTGCACACCGTGGTAAGGGAAATGACGGCTCGGTGATATGGTTGGTATTGTATGGTCGGTTAGATGTAAAAACGGCATCCACGTCCAGGTTATCTCGTGTGCGCACGATGATAATTCGAAGGATGGTTGTTTTCACCATCACGTGTGCTCACGAGACGGTAATACGAGTTGTTCTACTCGGATTCTCTCCACGGTGTTGTGTGCGAAACGGAAGCTCCAGCCGAACTGAGCTTGCTGTTCTGTGGCTCGCTTATATAACCGGTCGTGATATGTTGATGTATGTCGGGTTGTCGTGTATGTGGAGCTCTGTGGTGGTGTCTGTTTCTGCTCGCGCGTGAGCTGCCGCGAACATGCGGGCTCAACTTGTTGTCGTGGTGTGCGCGCACACGCGATTCGATTGTATGCCTGTGTGCCCAATTTCACGCTAATGCTGGTGCGGCTATGTCGGTGTATGTTTTTGCAGGTGACTTACGTCTCATTGCAAACTATAAGACTATCACCGACTTTTAGTTTATCATCACTTATTCTTCGTATATTATATACTGTATCTAAAGTTTGCATTTGACCAGTTAACAATAAGTTTATGTACTAGTGTTCTGTCTCATTTTTTTTCTTTTTAATAGTCTCTTCTAGATCTTCTTCAGACTCACCTAAAGCTGACTGAATCTTAGTATCACCTTCAGTATCACCTTCAGTATCACCATCAGTATCGCCTTCACTACCTTCTACAATATCGCCTTTTTTCTCCACTTTTTCTTTTTCCCAATTCTTAATTTTCACATGTTATATCGTCAAAGACCAATATTGAATTAGCCTCATTAGGTGATACAACAAGGTCGTTCTCAACAAACGGCAAATATTGTAATCCTTCTATATATTTATTAAGCTTTTTAAAAAATTTATATTTTGACTGATTTAGAGACATTAAATATACTTATATATTTTCAAATTTGTGACCATTTGGATGTATTATGAGATATAAGCATTTATTTGTCGATTAGATGGTACACAAAAGACAGCTCGAATGCTATCCGGAAGTAAGTTTTCATACCGTTCATAACGTTTACAACTTCATTCAGTGAGTATATCAAAATTGATCAGAAGTAATTTTAGTGTTTGTTGTTACAGATCCATTTTACAGAAAAGAAGAAGAGAGAAAATAGAATTACTGTGGTCCAGGCACGAAACTGTGTAAAAGGTTGTGCGTAGAGATCGTGGAATGAATTTTCTAGACGCTGCATGTAAAGAACATGATATAGCTTACTCAAAGAATCCTAACAATCTTCAGGCAAGAAACTTGGCTAATAGAGTTTTAGTGGAAAGAGCAACTTACTCAAAGAATCTTAACAATTTTCGGGCAAGTAACTTGGCTAATAGAGTTTTAGTGGCAACGCGTGACCTCTACTGATGCTAATTTACGTAAATAATCAGCTGCTTTTGCTGTTTCAAACATCATGAGAGTAAAATCAAAGTTAGGCATGGGGCACAGTAGAAAAAGAAGAAAAATGCAAAAAAAAAGAGAATGGTTAGCATTGAAAAATGTGGTTAAATCTACCGCAAAATCATTTATTCCAAGCAAGAATTCACGTTGTTCAATCAAATCAGCTTTAATAGTAGTTCGTAAACATATACAAAATGCAGGTGAAAACACAAATATTAACATTCCGTTTGTACTACATGTGTCTAAGGTATGTGGTTTTCTTTCAGCTCTAATTCCTATTTATGCTGGCTTGAGTGCTGTAGGTTCACTTGCCAAGCGAGCTACAGGTATCACTCAAGCTATTAGTAAAATGAATGCTGCTAAACAGCACATTAACCAGCAAAAACGATATAATAAAAAAATAGAAATGCTAGCACTTGGAAAGGGACTTTACTTAAAACGTCATAAAACAGATTTTGGCTTTTGTTTGAAATAAAGTAAGCAGAAACGTATGCAACGAAAAAGTTTACAAGAAAAACAAAAACTCGTTGACGTAGTACATTTACCATATCGTCCATTAACTAACTATGATTTACTAAAATACACACGCTTATTGAAATTCCAAATTTTCGAGTGATTTTCATGAGAAATGCATTACCTGCAAATAGCTGTCATTATCGAGAATCTGTAATTACAAATCTGGATGATAAAAAAGGAATTAATACTCACTGGGTAGCTCATCGTAAAAATGGTAATAATGTTTACTACTTCAACAGGTTTGGTGACTTACAAACACCTGAAGATCTTATAAAATACTTGAAAATTGATGAAGTCAAATATGATAATAAAAGATGTCAAAAATCTGATACTCTTATGTATGGTCACCTCTGCCTAAAATTTGTATGCAATGAACTCAGTGACACAAACAATTTTCGTCCATAAAAAAAGTTATTTGATTGAAAACTATCAGTACCTTACATCCATTCAAAATGATTGAATCGTTAACTGCGAGCCTGTCAGGTACTTCGTCTGTTTTGGAAACTCAATACTTTCGACCATTTAAACCCGATACAGATAGAATGTACGTTCTCTGCTTAGCTGAAGTACTATATAATGCTTTATATATACATCTAGTTGAAAATAAGAATGCTAGAAAGATACAAGATGACCTGTATAAAAAAAATAAGAATTCTAGAAAGGTACAAGAGTGTAATGTATATCGAGGAGTGCTTTGCTCTAAGCCTGATGACTATAGTAAAGAATGGAAAATTGTTTCAGCAAGTATTCTAACAACAGGAATTTTATGCCAGAACGTTAAGATTACAAGAGGGTCTGAGATAATATAATATAATATAATACATATCGTTACAAATAATGTTTCTATTAAATTATCATTTTTAATAAACAAAAAATGATCTTATATTTTGTATGCATTCATTTATTATTCCTTTCCCTTATCTCTTCCTAATTCTTATAAGTAGGATAAGCCTTACTTCTATACGGGGTTAGAATTATAATAACTACTACGTTTATTTACTTAAAAAGGGAGAAAAAAGTACCTTGTATATATAGTATGTGTGTGAGTGAGAGCTAGGGTGTGTGTCAGCAGGAGGTTACAGCTATGGATCCTTAGTGCTTGGTAGCCTTGCTTCGGTAGTTCAGTTCGATCAAGCTGTCGATAGACCGTCGGTTCTCAGTTTCTCACTCTCTGAAGGAATGCGTTTGCATTCCTTCAGAGACGAGAGGGCGATGCGTCTTGCTGAACGTGGTCACTGATATGAATTCACGGAATGTAACAGGATTTTGGGCTTCCTCTTGATCGTGACTTTATCTAATGATACTTATATCTTGAAATGGATTAAAGTGTTTCTGGTCTTGCAATTGGCAGCGTAACGAACTGTATAGTTACTTTTAAAAAACTGATGCTCTCCAGCCCTTTGCTCCCGGGCTTTATATACTAACATTTCGTATTCTTCTTCGTTCCATATTAGGAGTGGCTAATATGAGATATTCTTTAGAGTCTAGCTCTAATAGATCTGTGACAGGTCAACTCGTAAATACTTAGTTTTATTACTCTTAATTTGGGGGATCAAGCTCGTAACTAGCTGTCCTGCTGCTCTTCTCCGCCTGCGCTCTTGCTGAGAATTCACGCGTAAGATTTTCCTGATTTGTTTTGAATTAGAAAAATCGTGTAGCCGGTATATTTTTATTTTTATGTACTGTCGCTGTTGACAACGCTCGTGGTTTTAATGTGGTTTATTTATTGACTTGTTTTTCCGTCTTAATGTCCGTGTTGGTTTCCTGGAAGCTGCGATTCTTGCGGTAGTTTGACGCAGATACGCACTGGATACGGCTTGTTGTCTATTTCTAATACAGTACTGCTTCTTTCCTCGGCGGGTGATAGCGGCGTTTCGTGAGGATAGTATGCATGTACGTATATGCGTGTAATAATTTTATATTCTCTGTTCATTATGTTTAGTGGCCTTATGGAATTGAAGATTCCGTTACACTGCACAATCAGCAAGATATCCAAATTTTAAAAAAATATAAAAATTGGTGGGTGGCGAAGGTGGGGGGAGGAGAGGGGTGAGAGAGTGGAAATGTCACCAAAAAACTATATAATATAGGAAAATGTAACATACATGTGTGAAAATAACATATAATATATATGATTTGAGAAAAAATTTTTTTTTCGAAATCATCTCAAAAGACGAATTACTAAAAATAATATTAATTTATATTATTTAACCCAGGCTTGACCCCTGAACATCTTGAAGCTTTTCTCAATGTTGAAATTCAAAATCATTTTGTAAACATTCAAATTAGTATTATCACGTACGAGCAGTCGGCTCTCTCCGATGATGTTTCCGATTGCAGCGGCAGACGATGCGCCAGGCGCCACGTCAGTAGGGAAAATCATTGCACGGGAATTCTCACGCACAGAAAATACAGCGCATACACTTCTACAAGTGTGATCACTCGCCTTCGACGCGACGCATCGATGGCAGAGCTAGCAGATCTCCGGCATCCACCGAGATAAGCAGAGCTCCTTTCTTAGGCAATACACTTCTCTCACCAGTAGCTCCTTGTCTCTTTCTTCACTCACCGAGTAAGCCCACCCACCTTTCCGTGATAGTATGCATACGCAATTCTTTTGTAAATTATTTTACAACAATCGTTAATATACAGACATGTAATTTCAAATAAAATCATAAATGCTCGTTTAATAACAATTCTGAATTATTTTCATATCATTATATAACATGTTATAATATTGTCTAAATTGTAAATATTAAATGGTTATTTAACATATTCAGTTTACAATAGTTTCAATTTAGATTTTGTCCTTGAAGGTGTCACACCCACAAAAATGTCAAATCTTACCCCTGTAAGACCGCAACCGTAACAAGTACGAGCCCCTTTACAATACTACCCCGCCTATCTTCAAGCCCGATTCAGTGCAATTGTGGACACGCACCGCCCAGTTAAACACTACCGACGCCGACCCCACCTATACACTCTCCCGTATATGTGCACGCCAATATATATAGGTATACAAACCCATACAAACATCCTGCATTTGCATATAAGAGCCATAAAAGCTCTAATTCAAACTCGAGGGTACTAGGAATATGTATAGATATGCACATATTTCGGAAATAACAGTAATTATTATTTAGTATTATGATTAAAATTAACTATAAAATTATTAGAATAAGCCTAATTAATTAACAACATAAAAAATTGCCTACCCTAATAATATTTCTCTACTCATGTGTAATAATACTAAACATTCTAACTTAAAAAATGATAAATGAGAAAGACACTTCTGGGAAACGAAAGTGCATCACATTTCCATAGATGCAGACGCTTAATATTTAGGGGGAGATAAAGCACGCCGACGCATATACCATGGCGTCACATCCACATTTACACACAGACACAGTTTTTCATTAAAACAGACATATATTCATTAATCAACATATGTTAGAATATAGCTAGGACACGTACAAAATCACACGCAACATAATAATAACAAAATTCCACATAAATAAAATTTTGCATCACACATACACACCAGGCGCACACGTATACACTTACGAAATGGACCTTAAAACAAGAAAATAAATATAAATACACGAGCCAAATTTAAACCAATTGATATACAATCAACCTCCGTTTCAAACAAAAACGAAAATTATCCAAAATCTATTAAAAACCATTAACTAATTAATAAACAATTTCAAATACAACAATCTATAATAGTAAATTATATAGTAAAATATATAATAAATTGCGAAGGGCTCGTATGCACATTTTCACGTATTATACATTTTCATAATTATAATTAGTTTATAAGTTTTATATGATTAATTGTTTAAGTAAGTTATAACTCCAAAATATAATAGATTATAATAAGTAATGACATACATTGTTGCGCGTCATACCTAGGAATAAGTACTAAATACAATATTGTAAAACTTGTAATAATTTCTGAAATAAATAAAAAGCTTGAGTATGAGAAAGAGATAGCATACTCCCCTTCCGTACGGATCCGGGCCAAGCTAGATGGCGCTAGCATCGTCCATCCTTCAAAGGACCCGCACGCAGTCCTCCGCACGCAATCCAGACGACAAGCTAAGAAGTTTGAACCTACGCCGAGCTCCAACCAAACCGAGAAGCACGCCTAGTGTTGCTCGATCTACAAGTAGGAAGCTACGCTCGCACTATGTACTCTCTCTCTCTCCCTCTCCCTCTCCCTCTCCCTCTCCCTCTCCATCTCCCGCTCCCTCTCTCTCTCTCTCATTCAACCTAGATTTTGCATTCAACTACAAGTCAGTTTGTTTGATTCATTTTTCACCTAAAGATCTACACGGTCAGGATTCATCCGACCTGGTACAGTTTATATATAAATTAAAAGCATTTTTAGTTTAAAATACTGCTCTAGTTCAAGATACTTAATTTGCTCACGCCTTTCTAACCCGTAGTTTCCCATTCCACTAATCCTAATAAACACTTCACGGCCAGGATAAATATCCGGCCACGTGCTAATTTATACACTGTTATAAATTACACTATACGGCCTGTATTTATATCCGTCCTGGTGCTAATTTATACAAACGATAAACATTACACTGCCAGGATAAATATCCGGCATGGTGTTTATTGTTAAAAAATTACGATCAAATTAAGCATTTCACGTCCAGGATTATATCCAGCCTGGTGCTCCTAATCTAATTATTACGGCTTCTATTTCACGGTCAGGATCCCTTCCAACCTGGTATAAGTTTCTAATAAATTAGTAAATAATCTCCAATTAGTCCGCGCCCCTTTTCGACCGATATCAAGGGAGGTAGAGTACCTACTCGCTATAAATTAACATCTGAGGTATAGGGAATCTGACAATATGCCAGGTCCTGTGCTATTAAAAATTCAAAAATCATTTGCATGTTACAAAAACCTTTTCTTAGTAAATATGTTTATGCTGGATGTACAATGTGTTAGGAGGAATCTTCTAGGAATAAGAGTGACATCTAAGACTCCTGTGGTTATATGGCTCTAGGCGATGATACAGCAGTTTTTTATTAAATTATTACATTAAAAATTTAAACTGTCGATAATAAATAATTATATATATATTGGTTCTTGTGGATACACGTCGCGGGTATCTAATACATATAAGAAAGCGAGTGAAAAAGTGCCATGTAGGTAGCTGCTGTGGCGCGGCAACTGACCATAATGTCGCCCTTGCTTCTAACTTGGGGCTGTCGCTTTTTAATTGTAATTTTACTCGTAATTATATATTTATTTATTTGTATCTTTTACCTGGAGTACCCAGAGCTTTCGATTGAGCCGTTACAACTGACGATGATGATCCAGAAAGAACACTCATTGCTGGACTATAAGAACGCATCAAGGCTCCGTTGCGTGGCAATGTGCTGCTACCACTTATGTAATAAGCACTTCCAGAGTTTGACTGTTTAGTATTCTGCAAGCAAAAATATTACGATTTTAGTAGTAGTAAATAAGGATAAAGAGATGAGCAAGGAAAAGTAAGACTAGTTATCAGTCTTCCTTGTAATGCACTTTATAATTTTTGCCAGTAACGTTAGTCTATTGATATTTTGGGAGTTGAGTACATAGTTATGAATAAAACTAAATTGTTTCAAAATTAAAATTTCTTATTGTATTTTTTTAATTAATTAATTTAAGCATTAAAAAGAGATATATGTACATAAATTGTATTGTATGTATGAAATCTATCATAGTTTCTACCTAGAAAGTCCTCCGGCGAGCGACGGTTCTCGGGTATAATCTACAAAGGTAGACAGAAGCTACTTTGACGGTAGGACGTTAAGTGAAATGAACCCGCTTTTATCCGATGTGATCGTTATCTCCATAGTCGTCGTTCATTGTCTGCATTTGTCGTCAGCCTATCGAATGCACAAAACACGCTCCCCCAATCTCCAACACTCACTCATACACACTCACTCATACACACCCACTCCCCTACGCAGAGGCACACACTCACCCACTCCTGCTTCTCCTCTCTTTCTCGTCCTTCCTGACCTCCTTAAGGATATCTGCTGAATAATTGCTCACTGCGCGCCATCCATCTATCGAGGTCAGCATAGCCGTCATGGCTGACTCGGGGGTTACTCTCGTTTGAAGGTATCCCTCGAATTCTTCTCGCTTTTGTTGATACCTTGAGCAGTCGCAAAATACATGATCCGCATCCTCCGTTGCGTCCGAACATACTTGGCAGTTTGGACTGTCTTCTTGTTTGAACCGGTACAGGTTAGCCCAAAAGTACCCATGGCCGGTCAAAAACTGCATAAGGTAGTAATTGACTTCCCCGTGTCCTCTTTTTACCCAGTCTTCTATCCTCGGCATGAGACGATGTGTCCATCGACCATTGCCGCTGGGTATTGTCACTTAGCCGTCGCTTCATCTCGTAGACGTTCTCCTCTCCATTGCTAGTAGGTTAATAGGCGGCATGACTGCTATGATGCACGCAGTCTCGTCCGATACCGTACGGTAAGCGGATGCCACTCTTAATACACTTCTTCTATATACAATCGTCAGCTTCCTTGCGTAGGATTCCACAAACATGGCATCTACCCATATTGAAGTTCCGTACAACATAGTCGATGTAATCACGCTGGCTAAGAGAACCCGTCTACTTTGAGTTGGTCCTCCTATATTTGCCATCAAATGCGGTAAAGCAGCTCCGACTTTTGCTGCTTTATCACTCACCGTTTCAAGATGCGGCTTGATCGTAAGTATTGCATCTATAGTAATGCCCAGATATAGTCGGTTGAGAAACAATCTCATGTCCATCCACCATTAGTGTTATTTCCTCCTTCTTCTTCCTACTAGAAATAAGAAGAACTTCAGTTTTATGGCTGGCTAGCTCCAGTCTTATGTCTGTCAGCCATTTGTGTATTACACGAATAGACTCGTCAGATATGTCTGTTATTTCTTCTAACATTTTCGCTACTACGACTACTGCTATTTCGTCCACGTATCCTACCACCGTCACCCCTTTGGGTGATTGCAGCCTTAGTATCCCATCGTACATGACGTTCGAGCTAGGTAGGCCAAGTACTGATCCCTGGGGAATGCCTCCTGTTACTTCATAGGGCTTGATGCTATACTCCAGCTCATATAATAAGAGTCTATCCTTCAAATAGTCGGACATCATCCTTCGTAGATATAAAGGTACTTCTTGCTTCCAAAGTGCCTCCCATATTTTGCTCCATTTGGTCGACTTGAATGCATTTTTGACCTCCAGTGTGACGATAGCTCATTACTTCTTTGTTTCTCCTTTCCATCTATTTCTCTCTATCGCTGTGCACGCGATGTCACTCACAAAGCTCACTAAGTGCTCACTGAGCTTCCAGAGTTGATCGTTACCTCCGAAAACCGTATTGATTTTCCGCTAGTCCTTTTCTTTCCATGCCCCCCTTCGCACCCCTTTTCTTTCCATAGCCTGGTCCATTCCGACGCAGATTATGCATTCTAGTATCTTGCCTGAGGTGTTCAGCATGCATACTGGTCTGTATTATGAAGCATCTTCAGGTAGCTTCTTTCCTTTTGACAGCAGCACGAGGCGTTGTTTCTTCCATTCGGCCAGAAATATACTCTCTTCTAGAAATGAGTTTAATAAGTCCATGAGACCTCTGGTTGGGCATATATAGCATGTTCCAATGCTATATACGGTATGCCATCTAGGTCTGGAGCCTTACAGTTTCCGACCTTCTTGCAGGCGGTTAGCAGCTCCTCTGTTATGACTGGTGAAATAGTTTCTTCGTTTGCGTTTGCTTTAATGACACACGGTTTCTCCCGCTGTCTGGGAAAAAGTGTAGTCAATAAAATAGCTGCTAACGCACGTCAGATCTATTATAGATCCCATGTCACCTCTTTTGAAAGTATTGGTACGACCCTGATTAAGTAGTACCAAATTCAGGAGCGCGAATGCTGCAGTAGCACCCGGCCTCTTTGATTAGTTATTTTGCTGCCCCACTCTATGATCCATGCGTTAAAATCACCTGCGATAATTACTGGTTTCCGTTCAGCAATATCTTGCACAAGTCGATCTAACAGTTGCTCGAACTTTTCGATTGGCGCGTTAGGCGAAGCATAGCAACTGTATATGTGTATACCATACCTGTTACTTCGCGCGAAGAAATCGTTCCGTACGCGTCATCATTTTTTTTTGGAAAGCAACGTTCCCACATGACCAGATCGCCACTTTGCCCCTGTAATCCGTTTCCCACGATGGCTCGTCCATATCCCTATATTGTTCACATATAATACGTCAAGCTCCGTCTCGTGCACGTACTGTCTGAGTAGGTCCTGTGCAGTCTCGCAGTGATTTAGATTTAACTGCGCTATCTTTATTGTTTTTGTTTCTTGATTTCCTCTAATACTGCTTGGTAGACTGGGCATGGGTAGCTACGAGCTGCGTGGTCCCTTTTCTTCTGCACCTCTTTCACAGTACAATACGAAGTTTGGTTGACTTTTACAATATCTCACATTATGCTCTTTGCTTCTATCATTATAGCAACAGTTAGATCGTTCTTGTATTGCTGTGCATCTTTTAACAATACAACCAAAACATAGGCATTTATAGTATCAAAGTAGGCGTGTCTCTTGTTGTAACTCTCGAATACTGCAGACTGACCAACCTATTTTAATTTTCGGCCTTATTATCATCCTTTGAGCATCTGATAGTGGCATTTAGACGACCGCGGTCTGCGTACCATCATATGTCTTGCGATACCGACTTCACTGCCGCTGTGTGTGTGTGTATATATATGGGCAATTCTTTGTCAACTGAAAGATGAAAATTATTTTTATCCCCAACCCACAAAATTATTGCAATTTTTGCCTTATCTGACTTTGTTAAAAAACCGCTGCCAATTCATTGGCACGTAGCTTCCTCTAACTAAATTTATTGTTCCAATTAATAAAATATTTTTGTAAATTGTGAAAAAAATGCAAAAAAAAAATGTTTCTTTGAAAATTTTTACGTTTAAATTGGCCATATTTTTTTGTTGATGTCTAATCGAAATTTTGAGCTCAGATTCTGAAAGAGAATCAAATTTCACGTAGGAATAGAGTTATTTCATTATTCTTTTGATCCAATAACATAATAAATAAACACGTTGAAAAGTTCGTAAACATTCTGACGACCTCGGCGTTAATGGGTTAAGACCCATAGGGTTCTAAAGCTGTGCAAAAAACTCTTAAACAATATACAGAAAGTCTACCTTTTTCCAAAGAAAATTTCAATTAGTTTACATTCGTACTCGTATTTTAAAGAAAAGATTCAAATTTTAACAAAAGATTTAATGAAATATAATGATTAACGATTATACAGAGTATACAGGGTGAAAAAAATTGAAATTTTCGTGATTCTAAAGGATTTTATAAGCTCGCAAAGAACTTAGCCAAGATAAACAAAAGATCTATCTTTTCTCAAAATTTCAAGTTAATTAAGGTTTTTTTACTCCTGTAACCATGTCACATAAAAAAAAACATTTTTTTCTCAACAACTAATCACCAAAATGACTTAAAACTTTTACAACATGTAGACATTATTATTCATTGTTATCATGAATTTTGTTAAATTAGACTGTTTAATTTGAAAGATATAAATTTAAAAAAACACCTTTTTTGTTATAACCATTGCGGGAAAAAGTAGGAAATTTTATACTTTTTCAAAAACACTATTGCTGAATTTTTTGTATAAATTATATCATTTCAAAAAAAGAAAAAGAAAATTCATCAAACCACAAAAATATATTAAACTGTCTAGCATGATTTTGTACATGAAGTTTTAATTCTTGTCATATTGCAGGATTTTAGAAATATTCATTATTTAGTCACAGAACTTGAAAAAAATGAAGTTATATTAAGTTATTAAAACTTGATATGCAAGCCTTCGTTATGTATTTCACGTTTATATAGTTTAGTGACATACCTGGAACCTTTGGTTCGTTCTAAACATACAAACATTTGGTTCGTTCTAAATATATAATTTTGGCGAAAATGCTTTAGAACAAAATACATCTTCTGATTGTATTAAATTCATCAAAATTCAGAAATACATTAAAACACGTTACAAAGGCGTGCATACGAAGTTTTAAGTGTATGTGATACACAAGAGTTGAGATATGAGGCGTTTCGCGTGTACTATTCCATGTGTATAAGTAAAATACTTAGATCCGATGATGCTATATAGACAGCAGTATAGTAGAAGCTGCTCAATCAGCAGTAAAGGAGAAGATATCTTCTGATATATAGCAGTATCAGCCGTAGATGATACAAACATACATTCGCAGTAGATCCTGGACATACATTGTAGCTGTATTTGGCCGTTGACAGCTGCAGTCGATTCTGGTTGTACAGCCCCAATAAACCTTGGTAAGCAGCTACATTAGAAGCTGCACACGTGTCAGCGGCAGTAGACTGTATGTATTTAGTTGTAGTAGACCCCGGATATGTAGCCACAGTGTTGGGTAAGCACAACCAGCATCAGTAGAAACAGCCCGTGTTGCAGCAGTAAATCCTGGATGTTCAGCAATAGCAGATCCTAGACGATAGGCAGTAGTAAATAATACGTACATATATTCAAACCATCCTCAATAAGTAATAACTGCTAGTATAGTATCAGCAATAAATCCTAGGCAAACCGGTGTAGTCAACATGGAACGTGCGGCAGCTGAAGCAGCAGTATCATCAGCACGAGCAGCAACAATAAATTCTAGATGCGTGGTGGCAGCAGCACCTCGAAATCGGACCGAATATTTCCCCTCTATCTACACATTTTTCACTCTGGTCGAGGAAGTTGTCGAACACACGCGTACTTCATCTTTTTGGTTATTTCGATGCACCACGTCTTCGCACTTTCCATATACAAAGGATAACATTCGCGAGTATTCGATTCAAATGTTTATTTAGATCAGATATATTTCTGGTCACAGCGAGCGGCGTGAACTTATCGTCAACCGATCACCAGATAGATGTTTGCCGAGAGTCAACGAGCAGCTGCTCGGTTCTCCTTGGATGATAATAAAACTACTTTTTCACAATGAGATGTTTATAAAATGAAGAGGCATAATTTTAATATTGACTTAATCTGTTTTATTATTAATTTTGTTGAATTGTCGGAATTTATTTTGTGCTCTTCTAGGCTCATTTACACCGATAATTTCACTAACCGCTACACGTGGTCACATAACCTCAAATCATTTTAACCATTGAACCACGATCTACTATAATGTTGAAAAATGTGGATATTTGTGGTTTAATAAAGGTTGAAATAATATTATACATACCTTTATTAAGTATCTCGGATTGTTGTCTCTGCTATAGTGCGTATGGTTTATAGCATCTTAATTACTCATATTTTAACACACATCGTTAATTTTTATGCTACCTAAACATTAAACAATTTTCTGAAGCATTCTAAATTTATTTCTCCCCAGAGCCTTTGTTAAAATGTTAGGAATATTATTTTCGGAGTCTACTTTTAAAATTTCAATGTATTCTTTTCGTATAGCATTCATTTACAAAACGATATAGCACATCAATGTATTTCGAGTTATTTTGTCATGATACCAAACTGCGCTATTGTTATGGCTCCTGAGTTGCCCTCATAAATTTTTATCGGTTTTTCTAAATTTAAATTACAGTCTTTTGACAAATTCCGAACGACTTTGATTTCGCTTACTGCTTCTTATAAAGCTATATACTCAGCGACTGTTGACGACTTTGTCACACTGCCCTGCGTTCGGACTGTCCTGTATATTACATTTCCAAATAATCTTATAATAAATCCTGTCGTCGTTTTCTAATCGGATTTATCTCTTGCTCAATCAGCATTAATAAAACAGTCGATGATTTCAGCATTTAAATTCTTTTCATAAGTTAACTTTAATTCTTTGGTCAAATACAAATATTTTAACTCTCGATGCATATTTATAATGAGTCTCATCGTAAATATTTCGAAATCTATTGAAATAGTTTACACTATAACTAATATCAATTCTTGTTCCAGTACTTATATATAATAATCCTATTATGAGATATCTATATTTTATATTATTTGATGTTGTTTGTGCGGATTCAAGACTTAAGTTTGTTCCATTGGAGTTTTAAATAATTTACTATTTTTAATATTATACTATCTACCTAATGACTCGATATAATCACTTTTTTGCTTAATCACATCAACTTTTTGCCTTGTTTTCGCAAATTAATAGATCATCTACGTGTAGAATAAGATAAATTGTTTTAATGTTATCACATTTTGTATACAAGTAATAATCGCTCATACTAGCTTTATGTACTTTACATATTCTATCGATTTTGTCATCGTAACCTAAAGGTTGTTTTACAAATACTTCTGATTCTATATTTCTATTCAGGAATTCTGTTTAGATCATGCATCACTATAATCATTAAGCCATTTTGAAAACAATATGATAATAGTAGCTTCTATGATGGCAGTTTTACTATTTCAACTGCAATCATAGCCAGGGCTAGAAGAGCCCTGTTTATTATAATTTAAAGTTGTCGTGCGTGCAGAGGGCACGACTTAAGAATGCTTGTGTAACTTGCACGAGCCCGCGGAGGCGGCAGGCTCCAGGATTATCAGTAAGAAGATATCGAATTATATAAAATCGTTTATATTCTCAAATAAAGTACAGCGTTGTGCAAGCACGGCACACTTGCACAAGCGAGAAAGAGAGGTGAGAGAGAAATGTCCGGTTAACGCGAAAGAGAATGGAGCTACTGCTTACAGGCGATGCCTTCGAATTTAGCACCGGGCACACTCGCACGGACGTGGTTCTGGGTCGCGACGGTTGTTCGGACGTGGTCCTTGACGCTCACTCACTTCACCTGTGATCCATAACAAAATGTCGCTCTAGCTATGCATGCGGGCTACTTGCGTGGCTACTTGCGGACTAGCGGCTCACCAGAGACTCGCCCCCGAATCTCGCGCGCGTAGATGACCTCCGACCCATCGGCACATTGTTGTCATATTTTGACAACGATGTGAGGTCAGGTGGCAACAGCGCTACTTGTTCCCACCTCTCTCTCTCTCTCTCTCTCTCTCTCTCTCTCTCTCTCTCTCTCTCTCTCTCTCTCTCTCTCTCTCTCTCTCGCTCTCTCTCTCTCTCTCTCTCTCTCTCTCTCTCTCTCTCTCTCTCTCTCTCTCTCTCTCTCTCTCTCTCTCTCTCTCTCTCTCCCTCTCCCTCTCCCTCTCCCTCTCCCTCTCCCTCTCCCTCTCCTTTTATCTGCAGTGATGCACTTTGACTCCCAGGCCAGGGGTAGTGACAGCATCCCACAGCTTGTCATTTACAAAGCACTGCCGGTACTGGCTCCATTCTTATGTCGTATTTTCAACCTTTCTTTGAGCGAGTCACGTTTCCCCTCGGACTGGAAAAAGTCACTAGTGCATGCACTGAATAAAGTCAGTTCACCAACAGCCTTAACTGACTATCGTCCGATCTCTCTTCTTTGTTTCCTGTCCAAGGCGCTGGAGTGGCTAGTGCACAGACAAACCTCGGGGTATCTTGAGTCAAGACTTTTCCTTGACAACCTACAAACTGGTTTTCGCACTGGCCACAGCACACAGTCCGGCTTAATTAAGTTGACTGATGATGTCAGGCTTGGAATAAACAGAAAGAAGGTAACTCTTCTACTTCTTTTTGGCTTTAGTAAGGCGTTTGACAGGTGCTTCGGGAGGAGCCGAGGCAGAGCGTCCCAGGGTTATGTGAGTATGTTGTGTGAATGTTCTAACATTTTAAGCGTTTGTCTGCTCCGAGCAAGCAACGCCAGAGTAGGGGAGACGTGCGAGAAGGTCATCCAGCACTGCCTTCGTCGACAGCTTCCGCAGAGGGCGAGTAGGTGCGAAAGAGGACGATGATACGGTTGGCGCAGATCAGGGATAGATGGTCGTCTTCATGGCTCAACAGGACACATTTGTTAGAGAAGTTACGCTTAGAACACGGATGTTTCAGGTATACGACAGCGGTCGTTTCGATAGTCGTATAGAAGGTTTATAACCTAATAAGGTTATAAACGGTTATCTTACTTACTGCGATTTATAATTAAATTTTAATCAATGCGGCGGAATACCGGGATATCTACGGTTATCGGGCTGCCTTTGTGTGTATGAGTGTGAGCGGAACACGAGCGAGAGACTACGGTACTAGCCCTGTCCTCGTGATTTGAAAAGTATAAAATTAGTTGTGAGAGAATAAAATACTTGTAATAAAGATAATCACACAAACTGTAATAGTCAGACTGTCTAAAACCCACCCCGCTCCTCGAACCCCTACGTAACATCCAACAGAGCTAGTCCAGCACTCCTCTAGCCTCCTTGTGCCAAGAAAACGATTCGCGAGACTCCAGCGATTGACGGTGATCACTTGGCGCCCCACTTATTCCTTTTTACTAGGAAAGCACAACGAGGCAGGAGGCCTTATAACGTTCTACCGGGCTCATTCCCACCTCTAGCCGGGCTCAGCAAAAACATACGTTATAAGATTAAAATGAATTAAATATAGGTTGAGAAAACAAATTTTAAAGCTTAATATCTTGTCAACTAACTGGTTTCATAAAAACAGCCCAAAGAAAAGGATCAAGGTGCTATATAATGCTAACTAAATCCAAAATTTAATTTGATTATTGCCTTTTTACTACAGTTATCGCGTTCCACAGAAAAATAATTATTAGTTCGACATTTAGTTATGCATATCAAGCAATTTACTTTTAAGAACTTTTCCAATAACTTTATCAGACAAATCTGAAACATCAAAGCTAAAAAATCACTATAAAAAAACGCATCCACAAAATGCAGAAATGAACTGTTTTCCCACTATATACTAGTACAAACAAAGAAAATGAGACTTGGTACGTTATAATGCACTGAGTACAAGCTGAGATACAAGCGTATATGAACGAATACACACACACACACGAAAAAAAATGCTCTATTGAATGCACAAAAAGCTGATTCTGGAACAGCTGACTATGGCATAATTCATTTATATCGCATTGTTGGATGCCCCACTTTGATAATTGTAAAAAGCAACTTAAATTCAACGTTTTCAAATTTTTCCTTTTTTATACGTGTCCTTTGTCTAATTAGAATTAGTAACAATGATATTAAGTTATGAAATTTACATATAGTAATTAAACAATAAGCCTTTGGCATACATATTGACAATTGGATTGATCGTCTTTTCCTTAGGTTTCATTAAAATCCATCAATTATTGTAATAATAGTGCTTAATTTTTGAAAACGCATTTTTTTCGTATTTGGCATTCATTTTAAAGTTAACAAGTTGATGAAATAAAATTCCAGATACGACACACATACGATGAGTTATTTTTCCATCGATCGTCTAGATTTTTATACTCAGTGCAAAAGAATATTAAAAATTCGTAATTTTGCCTTTTATTTGCTAATTTGATAAATTTCTGGTACTCCTTGTTGGTTAGATCTTTGACATTGTCATTCTACATATCCTTTTCCCGCATAAAGTTCAATAACATTTCAATATTTAATTATTAGAATTATTTGGCAAGTTTTCAGCTTATTCAACTGGACTTCAACCTCAATATTTTTAACCGTTTGAACCATCGTCAAGTAAAAATTACGCTCTTGGGCTTGTAGAGCTACTGACGTTTAATTCAATATACAACATCGACAAACAGTAACGAGTTTTACTTAGGAGAAGAAGTGAACATTTTACTTCCAGGGAGCTACGAAATTAAGAACATTGAAAAGCCTGAAATAGGCTCTAGCATTAAAATCACATAACAACTAAACTCAAGCTAAATAACAACACCTTTCATTGCATGATCAACTGCAGTAAATACATTGATTTTCAAACAGAAGATTTTGTAATACCACCAAAGATTAATCACGAATCAAATTTGCCTGGAGCCATTCTAAAAGTTAACGCTTCAAGAGTTGAATGCAATATTACTTCTTGAGCATACATAAATAAAGATAAAGTACATAGCATATACGAATTCTTCCCAACAGCGGTCACTTCAGGCTATAAGATTATTGAAGTTCCATTGCCCATTTATTGCACCTCGTCGATGGTAGAGCGAACCTATTCCCTATAAATAAGAAGAGATTTATATCATTTAAGAAATACATTGATGGTTGCGATGTTAATTTCAAATTGAAGACTTTTTAATTTATGGTATCATATCTTGCAAGTCGTCTTAACTCGAAGTTTTAAATATACTCAAGCATGAATCTAGCAAGGAAAACGAGTTAAATAAAGATAAATATCAATTGTTGATGAGAAAAAGCATTTCCCCTTATGAGTATTTAATACCACTGCGAAGGGTATTGCGTGCACATTTTATCTAATATTCCGTGCTAGGAATATTAGGTAAAATTCAAATGTCATGCGTCGTCATCGCTACTTCTTGATTAACATTGGAACTTAAAATCAATGTGTTTGAAAAGGACAAAGCTATCATTATGCTATTTCGCGAGCATCCAGCAAATATTTGAAAATATAAGAGCTAATGTAGCCCTCGTATGTGGTTTACACTATGTAAATACATCTGATATCCAAGTATATATAAACAGCTAATCTTTCTATAAAGTTTTTTTAAATTAATTTAAGCAGTCTCTATGATAACTGTGGTGTCTTTGGGTTACATAGCTTAAAACAAATAACCATGAAAGGAAGAATATTTCATTCAAAAAAGCAGATCAAGAAAGTGACAAATTATTTTTTTAAAAGTACAGTGTAAAGTGATAGAACTTAGGTGTAGTGTTAGTGAGAAAATCTACTCAAGAAAGTATGAGAACAGCAAAATTAAGCCAAACCATCTCGCTAACCATATAAGTACTCTCATGGAAGAAGCAAAAAGAGGACAAGAAACAACTTCTTCAAGAAATATCCCAATTCCAGTAGCTCAAGACTACTGTGAGACCAGAATAGATTTATAGACATAAATATTCTCTTCTCAAAGCTTCAATAAATTTTAAGCTGCTGTAACGTGTTTATAAGTTTTATGATTTAATGTTATACAAACAATATACGCATTAAATCTTTGATTATAATAAATTATATTTTTATATCTATTCAAATATTTTAAATCATTAAAATTATGCTTCACTACCACGGTAGTAACCCCAGCCAAACCAAGCTATACATGCATTGTAACACTTTTGTCACACTTTCATAACACTTTTATAAAACTTTTATTTTAGTAAATTATGATTTTTTAAGGTATTTAGAGTATTTTAAAATGCATATTAGTTACACATTTTGAATAGATGTCACACTTTTGTTAGGTTTACTAGGAATACATGGAAAAATTAGATTTTTGGCATATAGGTATATGTTAACATGCAAAAGTCACAATAATATTGCAAACATATTACTGGTAAATGTTGCAAAATTCTTAATAAATGTCACAAATACGAGAGAGTACAGGATAGTCACATTTTTCCATTTCTACGGAATCGTTTCATCATATTGCCCATTTCTACTAACGTTCGTCTGAAATCACTATTCAGAACAAGAATAGTTACGCAGATATGATTTATTTTATAATAATATGTGATTATACAAACTTTTTAATGTAATTATCATTAATAAAATTTCATTAGTGGAATGATCATTATATAATTTTCTTTTGGATATTAAATAGGGTATAAATCTTGATTAATTTTTATATGTTCTAATTTGGAATAAAGTATGATTTGACAAAATTCCAGTTAGTTAAATCTATTTTTAAGAGCGTAGATTTCATCATGGTTATACTTTTTATAAAACATTTGTTTTTACGTTATAGAGCAATACACGTTTTTTATATTATCTATCAAATTAGATTTATATAATAAAATATTTTATTTAAATTACAAAACAAACTAAATTTGATTTGATTTAAAATTATATTCCGAATGAATAATTTCATAAGACTTAACAATTGAAGTCGATATAAATAATTACAGAAATCAGTGCATATATGTAGTGTGATAGCACGTGCAAGGAATGAAACGCTTACGATCAATCCTCCGATATGCTTTCCAATAAAACGCGTGGCCAATCGCTGTTCACTGCTAAGTCAGAGCCTTTTAATGAAACGGCGTACTGTCTTCCAGTCCGTCTGTAAAAGTGAAGGAGGAAGAGATTCGGCCATGCGCTGCTAAAGTAAGAGGCCTGAGCGCATTTGCCAACCGTCTCAGCAATAAGTTAGTCGACTGCATTCAACAAAGGTCATAAAGTAAGTGCAAAACCTTTAAGACTGATGATAAAGTGAGTTGGATACAAAACGATAGATAAAAGAAAAAGCGTGTGATACATATATATATATATACACACATATACAAGGGAGTGAGTGAGTGGGTTTTTGAGAGAGAAAGAGAGAGAGAGAGAGAGAGAGAATGAGAGAGAGAGAGAGAGAGAGAGAGAGAGAGAGAGTGAGAGAGAAAGAAAGTACTCGTTTTATTCGAAATAACTCCTGAAGCCAAATATTGCTTCATTGAACTTCTCATATTTTTTAAACGCATAATTATATGTTTAAATATTGTTGCATGTGGAAACATTATAGGAGTCTTTTTAGAATCAGAAAGCATTCCGCAATTACCTGATCATTAATTCATATATTAAAAACTAAATTTTTCAATTAGGTGATTCAGGCAGCAAAATGGCTACAACATTGCTACTACTGAAGTGGCTGTTGTCGTTGGAGATAATGTTACTCATTTATCATAGTAATGCTACAGTATTACTATCCAGACGGTCAGTATTGCAAGTACAGCCCTCCATACGGGGTTTACACGGGATTACTAACGCGCCAAGCTATCACCATAGCCATCGCGAAGTAGAGCTCCAAACCCAGCTCAAAAGTCAAGACGACAATCGTGAACAATGTGCTCTTTACAAAGTAGTCATGAGTCAGCAGCTTTATTTCGAGGTTAGGAAAGTTTTGTTTTTTAAACTTACAATATTTTTTATATTTAATCGATTCACGTCTCTCCTGGCAATAATAAAATAATTTTTACATTTAAATTATACATTCATATTTATAAATAAATAATTTTTTTTAAATAAAGTAAATTTTAGTTTTTAGAATTTTGCCAATAGTAACATGCACCTGCCAAAGCTTGATAACCTCTGAAAAATGCATTAATTAACTGATGTTAATAATTAGTAAAGTAGTTTTTGTTGCTCTTGTGCTAAATTTTGAAATAAAGTCGTCGATGCCTAAGTACATTGTACTTAAAATAATCTAATTTTTTGAAGTTGAAAAAATGATTCTTGAAACTAAAAATTACAAAACAAATTGCATCATATTTATTGAATCGAATACAAACTCATTGAATTTAATTTTGAATATTGGACAGTAATTTCTCATAAAACTATCAATTTAAAACAATTGAAATTATTGCCTATTTTGTAGATTGTATCAATAATACAATGACTAACTTAACACTTTTATGTACGGTGAGTTTTGTCGTGCAAGGATCAAGTCGGTTTGCTCCATCCAAATAATAAAAAAATTATAATTTAGTATCAGTATTTTCATAAATATTTAAAATTTTAATTGATAGCAAACAACGTGATATTTATAGCCATTGTTTGTAAGGGTTGTTAAGGGTGGTAAAAGAAAGGTTTAATTTAGTCAACAAAAAAACATTAGATAATTAAATATCACGAATTAAACAAATGTTTATTAATATCATTAAATGAAATTGTATCAAACAGTATATTTGCTTAAAAGTAGAATAAACTAATGATTTGCAAAATACAGCTTTTTTAAATACTTAACTATAGCATTTTAAATATTTTTTTTAAGATACATTTTATTTAAAGAAAAATATTGCGTCTTAACAACATTAGTAATTTCATATTTATTACGAAATTTAACTACATGAGGAATGTTTTGTTAATGAATGCTAAAAAGTAATCTTCATCAAAAATCGAACTATAGTATTAAGTATAACAAACATCTTAATTTTCAGTAATATGTACATCAATGATATAAAATTAGTCATGCATATATAATAAGGTATGCGTATGTAAAATACGGCTTTAACATATTTTGTATAAACAATAATTGTACAAGATCAATGATTATACTTCTATTATACTCAATTTATGTCAACAGTTAGGTATTGAACAAAATAATGCTTTAAAAAACTGCGCAAATCCCTACAAGGCATATTTATGAATTGTATGGCGTTATACGCAAAAAAGACGCTTTATAATAGAAAACAAAAACTTAATTTTCTTATACAAACCAAATACTTGGCAAGTATAAGAAAAATTGGTAAGGTATCTAGTTTCTTGGTAATAGTCATTACGTATTTAATAAGGTTAAGCAACAAACAAGTAGGTTCCCATTTTACTTAACTCTTACTTATATGGTTACCAACCATTCTTTTTCGTGAACTCACACCATGCACAGGAAATTGAAAGATTCTCTCCCTCTCCCCCCTCTCTCTCTCGCTCTCTCTTGCACATTCTCTCTCTCTCTCTCTCTCTCTCTCTCCTTTCTCTTCCTCCCTCCTTCTGTTCTGATTGTAAGTACTTGTTTATGGCAATATGCCTTTCACGCTTACGTTCTGATACACATGAAAAGCCATCTCTTGACTGTTAATCGATTTGGACTTTGGAAGTATAAACATGGCTTATATTTATGACCGTACTTTCTACCGAAATTCCGTGTATTTATTCATACATTCATTCTTAATATATATATATATATATATATATATATATATATATATATATATGTGTGTGTAAATGATAGCAAGAATGATAAAGTTGTGCAATTTTAAACCGCGTATTTGAAATTATTTTTCCATTATAATTTAATTACTAATATTTTATTCGCGAAAATACATGATATTATATTGTTCCTTTTACTATGTATTTGACCTATATTCGGACTTCGACAAATGTGAAAGCAAAAAAAAACTAAAGTTTTTCACTTTTTTAATTTTATTATGTAAATGAGGACATCCTAAACAATATACAGTTTCATAACGTTAAAAAACTTTCAAAAAACTTGCGTGTCACATCTCTGAAACATCTATTTCTTGTTATATATGAAGGACAAAAATACACAAAATAAAAATAAAAATATTATTTTAGTTCGCTCCGTGCGCGCAACATTATCGTATATATGAGAGATAAATATTAAATAAATACATTAACGTAATTAAATTGTAATGATAAACAGCATGTAACGTATAAGATTCTATTTTTCTTTTGTAGTTTTTAAGGTAGAATAGCTAAAATATAAAGTTAAATTTGGATAGATAAAAATACATAAAGCGAAGAACGCCGAGAGAGTCAACTCTGGTATAAAAATAATAAAGACTCCAACAATTAAATATTAAGCTGAAAACGTTTCGTTGGTATGGTTAACAACCTCTTCAGATCAATTTTTGCTAATGTCACATATAATGTTACAATATTAAGAGGAAGAAATCCCTCGAGTCAATCACAGTCATTAAGCTATACATTTGCAGTGCGTTGCGAATGAAAAAAAGTTACCTTTGAGTTGACAGAGAACCACCCATATATATTCCTTATATTTATTTTCTATACTAGAGTACATATTGCAAAAATAACATCATCTCGTTTGTTATACTGTGCATCGAACAACATAGTACTAACTTTCACCCAAATAACATGCATTCACATATGCATTTAAACACAAGTAGTTCACTCTCACAACGATGAACAAGATTTAAGCTATCACAATTCAATCCTAATATTTTTAATATATTTAGACCTCTTTTAATATGTTACAAGTTCAAGTCTTTTAAGATGACTAAATTTCTGATTCTATGTTTTATTTGCAATTTAATTTTTTTCTAATTATTAGTACATAAATTCTATAATATTGTTTGTTGTGAAATATATTGTAACGGGGTGAGACTGTCTTCGAGAGGAGGAAAATACAAAAGGAGACGCCGGGACCGAGAATCGATCCGACGCTCCCGAGATCTCTAGGCGCACGCTCTAGCCATTGAGCCAATGCTGCCGTATTCTCTCACTCTGGTCCCTGCTCTGATTACCGGCATAGCGAGGACTTAAACCTCGTTACAACCCCCCGCTAGAGTTAGATTACCGCCCCGATTTCGACTCTACACCTTTGAAAGTCCGGTAATGCAGGAACTCTTCTTTGCCGACTAGCTCTTCGACGATGTCTCCAACCTCGTACATCCCCGCACCTCTGCACGCTTTTCCGACGCATGTCGTACTTTGCGGATCCACTCCATCCCTTCTCTGCATATTTCGTCACGCAGCAGGCGAGCCACAGGGAGAGTCTCTGGATCTTCGTTGGGGGTTTCTTTATTCTCCTCCTACTTCCTTACGTGTACCGGCGCAGCGACGTAGACGTTCTTCTGGAAGGTGCGACTAGGTGAAGAATCTGCTTTATCCACTCCTGTGGGTTATTCAGTTGGGCGCCATGTAACGGGGTGAGACTGTATTCGAGAGGAGGAAAATACAAAATGAGACGCTGGGACCGAGAATCGATCCGGCGCTTCCGAGATCTCTAGTCACACGATCTATCCATTGAGCCAATGCCGCCTTATTCCCTCACTCTGATTTCTGCTCTGATTACCGGCATAGCGAGGACTTGCACCTCGTTACAATATATAATATATTAAAGTTTTTATTCATAGTTTCCTAGCTAGTCATTTAACTTATTGGTGTTTGCTCTCTGTTGTTTATCTAAAATCTTATATTCATTTAGCAATTTATTAAAATTACTTATTGCTTTGATATGTAGATATAAAGAAATGTTTATAGATACGCGAGGGCTAACTACATTGTAAATAACTTTTTTTAAATAAAATAAAATTTGTTAGATATATTTGCAATAAAGAAAATTGCAAATATTATTTAATTATAAAATGTAAATAACATGTAAATTTTTACTCAGTTTCTTTTAATACATTCTAAAATATATAGATTTTTATATAAATTATTTATAATATCATTTTCAGAAGTCAAAAGAATCTCTTAATCTCTAAAAAAAATTAACTTTTTAAAAAGTTAAACGTTAGGCGAGTTTTATATATTCCGCAACGAAATAACAGATAAAAAAGGACTGAGATCAATCAACCAAAGTCAAATTTATTATATTGAATCATAATGAAGCAACGAAAATTTGCTTGGTCAATAAAGGGCTTAGTTAACTTAAAATTAAATTATATAATGATAAATGAGGAATAACTCTCAATATATTTACTACGCAACTTGCTATGACCGTTTTATTGTAATTATGGTGTTATTATGACGTTCTAATACATGAAAAGAAAAGTTTAATTGTTCACTAATAAACAAAATGAAACAGTCATGGCAAGTTTCGCAGAAAGTGTATTGAGAATTGTTCCTAATTCATCATTATATAACTTAACTTTAAGTTAGGACTTTAAGTAACTTTAAGTAAGCCCTTTATTGACCAAACAAAATTTCGTTGCTTCATTATGATTCAATATAATAAAGTTGACTTTGGTTGATTGATCTCAGTTCTTTTTTATCTGTTATTTCGTTGCGGAATATATCAAACTCGCCTAACCTTTTACTTTTTAAAAAGTTAATTTTTTTTTTAATTTTAGTCATTTTTAGCAATTTTTTGTGATTATTTCATATTTTTTCTAAATTAATATATAAGCATTTTTAGAACCTTTCGACCATGGCATTTTTGTGACATTTTTATCACTATGAAATAAAATCACTGATTGTTTTGATACAGTACCCTCGAATGATTTCTACACCTAGACACCAAAAGCCAAGTACGAACTACCTAGACTTCGTAATCAGCCATCCTTTACACCTACCATCATACGAAATTGAAGCTAATATGGCCATGATATGTCAAATTTTATGCCCAGTAGCCAGATCATGTGGCACATCGTGGACATATTAACAGTCCCTGTTAACAGGCGATGGTAAGTGCGCATAACATGCCATAAAATTATGGCGAACGTTTCGTACATTGCAACCTAACCTTCCGCATATTTATGCATATGTACAGACATGAACATTCGCAACACTTACATTGAAAAGTACACTTTTTATGTGGGTTTAGATATTCAAAACATTAAGTAAAATTTGTGCGTTCAATATTATTAATGATGAAATGTAAAAGTGATAATCTTGACATATATTCCCAAGTCAGTGTTCGAGTCAGTCGCAGACAGTATTCATCCTTATACAGGGGCGGACTGGCAATGTTAATCAATCGGTGCAATCACCGATGGGCGGGTACTGGGCCGGTAAGCTTGGAGGGCCGGTCCGAACCAAAATTAAAATACTGAAATTAAAATGCTAAACCGTAAGCCCCTAAACCCATCTGCCCCACACACAGCAAGTTACCGAGAAGAAAACTCAAAGGAACGGTTTCAAGAGCGATTTTACATAAAATTTGCCGATGCGCATAATGATTGTGTCGAATAACATCAGTAATATTTTATACTATTTTGGTGGACTCGCACTATAGTCCGGGTGACAGAGGCTAATCATGAAGCAGGGCCGAGAGTGTAAGAGGGGGCCGCTGAGCTCTGAGTTCCGCGGAAACTCTTCCCTCGAGCTATTTCGCGCGAATTTCCTCCCGCCCGGGCGCTTGAGATTTTTTTTTCTGATCATTAGGAGTGTTGTAACTGTCTACAAAAGCACTACCGATATGAGTCGGATGACGAATAGAAAACAGTATCGACGGGCTGCGAACTGGACGCACGTACAGATCTGCCCAACCCACGCTTGCTTGGGAAACATCACCATTATTATTATTATCACATTCTGTACACTGGTAAGTTATTTTACTGTTTTCTTTTTTACGTGAAGGTTATAAGTTTACAAATGTAAATTTAACGTTATTTATGCTACGCCTAGATAAACGACTGCAGCACATACTACATTCATAACCCAATAACAATAAGCATCGATGAGACTGTTAAGGCGTAAGTACATTAATATGATTTTTATTATTCATTCGATAACAGAACAATTAATTGCGCATACTTAGAAAAAAAATCATTTGTAAACCATTTTTTTAACTCTTTAATTGCATGAAATTTAATGTTTCATGTCTGTTCCTAAAAATACTTAACTGGTACACTGTGCGTGGAATTTCGTAAATCGGGTATTATACAGAATATTGGAAACAAACATTATCACGCACTGTATTAAAAATATGTGTATAATACGCGTGAAAGAGCATTTTTATAAGTAAGTTTATGTATAGTCGAGAATCCCGCATTTAGACCAGTCAGAGTCGCACACGTATACAACTGAAAATTTAAGGTTTCTTTCACTTACTCGTCTCAAAAAAACGGAGTCCGATAAATTTAAGTTTTTAACTAAAATTACACAACAGTGATATTTTGAATAATTTTATGATGTAATGTTTGATTTAATAAATTGCAATATTATTATATTATTAAAATTAAAACTTTAAAATATTTCATGAGAATACATTTGCGCCTCTAAAAAATCATATCTTATACGTTTTAATGTTTGCAAATATTATTATCAGCTCCAACGCATTGATGTCAAGCATGAGCGATATCAGAAAAAGGAAAGCAGTAAAAGGTGGAGCCGAAAAAGTTCGTATCAAAAAACAGAAACTACGCGAAGATGATGCGAAATCCTGTTTATCTATTAAGGATATGTTTCAAACATCTAGTAGTAAAAGTAGTGAAACAACGTCTAATTTAGTTCAGGGTGATGTTGTAGAAACCCAAATCTGTAATCCTACTGAATCAATGCAGAATAGTGAAACAACGTCTGATTTAGTTCAAAGTGATTTTGTAGACACAATCCTATAATTCAACCGACTCTGTCAATCAGGAAAAACCAACCTCTAATTATACGTTTAATGTAAATATTGTCGACGAAGAAAATTCAACTGCTTTAGATAGAGGTGGAACTTTTGAATATTTTAAGAAACCTGATAGCTGTTACGTTGAAAGCTATTTACAATATCATACTAATCAACCTTCAGATGTACCAGGAGGATTACCATTTGCACCGAGAAAAGTTTATTTTACAAAAACTAATGACAAGAGACAGTGGGTATCTTACTGTGAAGAGAACAAATCACTTTATTGCTATATTTGCTTGATGTTTTATAATAATACCGATAGTGGTAAAGACATGAAGGTTTTAATTTCTGGTCGCGTTTAACTCAAAAGTTAGAAGAGCATGAAAATACCAACGTTCACCGTCAAAATGTTGACACATTATTTATGAAAACTAGTCAATTTAGCATAGTCAATAGATTAAGGAAAGATCATATTAAATTGAATAAAAGTCTCGTTGAGAAACGTAGAAACATAATGATAAGAATAGTAGAAGTTGTCAAAGTTATTGGTAAAAGAGGTTTAAGTTTCCGAGGTTCGTCCAACGCGAGTGGATATTGTTTGGATAACGACAAAATCGATCACGGTAATTTTTTAGAATTAATATTATTAATAGCAAAATTTGATCCTCTTTTAGAAACACATGTAGGAGAAGTAGTAAAAAAGAGTTCGATAGCGCATGATAATCGACAAAATTCAGGTGCTAAAACACATGGAAGAGGATGGTTTCAAAATATCTACAGACTGTAGGGTTGGATATACTAACGGCTAGTAGAATGGTGTCTGCGACACTAACTAAACTGAAAAATATTCGAAATGATTTTAATACTGTTAAGCATTACCTTAGTACAAGCCACTAATTTTGTCAATTTGGCAAATGATAAACTGGCCGAAAAAGAATGTGAAATTATTGTCAATGATTTTTTCAAAACGACTAGAATCCGTAGAAAAACAAAGTTAGCTGGAGAAGTTTGTAATTATGCGCCGATTGAAAATGTAGAGGATAAATTTAGAGTAGAAATTTATATTGCTGTTATAGACTGCATTATTACTAGTATTGAAGAAAGCAATTTTAATAGAAAGTAATTTTAATAGCTAATTTTAATTTTAATTTTAATTCTAATTTTAGTAGAAAGAAATTTTAATAGCGATAAAGATTTCTATGCAGACTTGAGTTTCCTAGATCCAAAAATTTTTAGAGATTTTCCTGATGAACTTTTACCTTCAATGCTAGAAAAACTCAGCCAAAAGAATACAAAGAAAGTGACATTATAGAAACTGATTCGTCTAGTGAAATTGATGAGCAATTCCAATGCGAAAAAAAATAAATGCGAAAATTGTGCAGTTTGCTGTTATACGGCATTACGTAAATATAATTTATATAACTGCGCTTATCCAAACTTAATATCAGCTTACAAATACCTACTGACTCTCTCAATAACACAAGTATCTTGCGAGCTATCGTTTTCAATATTAAAATATATTTTAAAGAGGCTAAGAAGTAGTTTAAGTCAAGATCACATTGACGCTTTTATGCTTATGGCGATAGAAAAAGAAATTTTGTACAGTATTCCGAACGAAGAGATAATTGACTGCGTAGCTAAGTCGAGGAAACTGTTAACAAGTTTATTAATATTTAAATTAAAAGTATAATAAATTATTCTTGAGAAAATTATGTCTAGTATATCCAATAAAAAAAAATTATTTTGCACCATCACCCAACATCCTTTCTTTTTACATCGGGCCGGTCTGAATTTAAAATTACCGGGCCGCTTGATACCCGCCAGTCCGCCCCTGACATTATAGTATAAACGTGGAAATTTTTTTCTAACACGTTTATGTAAAGTATAAGTATCTTGCTTTATCAACCACTCATTAATCGTGGATGACGATAACTTTCCTTTATTTGCAGTTATCAAATTTCTTGCCCCAGAAAAAGCTGATTCGTGGCTAGGATCGTAATATTGTTTCTCAAGCTCTTCCATCATGTATTCAAACGTTATTCTCGCCACTTTTTCCCAATAGGCGTAGATGTCGGTATACTTTTACGCTTACTTTTTTTATTCGGTACAAGAGTATCACCTAGCAATGACGAATCGTCGAAATCCTTCACGCCAAGACTCTTTCCACCACTCTTGTCACGAGTATTGTCATGACCTTTTTCAAAAACAGATCGCGTCAAGGAATCATTCAAATATTTTTCATTGCCAATAAACTCGTGAGGCACCTCAGTCGAACGAAGAAGTTCAGAAAACTGAGCTCTTCCTACAGCTGTTACTTTTTTACGCTCTCTAGCTACATCATTAACCAGATCAATTATATTTGAACTTTTTATTTTTTCACCATCGATCGTTCCAGTACCATTTTCATTCCAACTTATTCGATTTTTGTTATTTTTTAAGTGATTTAACAACAGTTTTGTTTTATTTTGAAATAATTTTAGTATACTTGAAAGAATATCATCATCACTCAACTTATTTATTTTATCGTTACCATCATTTTTCTTTTCAGCAGTTTTTCACTTCTCGTCGATAAGAAATAGGTACCTTTATAAAACTTATAAAAAAATTTGTATATTTATTACCTTCCGTAACGTACGTTTGAGAATCCAATATCTCTTTCATCTCATTATCAAGACGTGTAAATTTATCGCCAACTTTTTGAATACTGCTCAAGCCATTTTGATCAGCTTTAAGTTTAACATTTGTCTGCATTTTTTGTAAACGTTCTTCCGGAATCAAAACCATTTTTCGTACTCTTTCCATTTTTATCTCACATTAAAAGATCCAAGATTGGGGGCAATAATGAAACAAAAATATTTCCTCCTTCCTGAACAATCATTTGCTTTTTATTTTTCCATTCACCTTTTCGATTTGTCGCTACTGCCAAATTTCGTAAAGTCTTTTTATACTTTTTCAACTGGTTTTTATCAGTAATTTTCAACTCTACTACATCGTTCAACACATTTAAAGCGCACTGACATATATATTGCACTAATTTTTTATCTGCGTTGCGCAATAATGCCAATCGTTGCTCCCTGTTCGAGTGTCTTAACGCCTGCAATAATACTATATATTTCTCATCGAACGATAGCTTTTTCTTACTTCCGTGCTGGCGCTCTTTCGATGTACGCTCTGCCATGGTTATATCACAACTGGCACACATTTCTTTATACACCGCTCAATTTTATGTAGCTACTCGATGAGTACTTTGAAATATATACATACTAATACTCGACGTCCGGAAATGTACAACTTAGAAAACGTAACAAAAATCTCGAATTTTCGGGGTATAACTGACGAGCTAGATGCTGAATCTGTGCACGATCTCGAGGATTTTTAAATAAAACCATATAATTCACATTCAAAGATATATCACGTTGACCTTTATGAAATATATTCTGACAAATATATAACAACGAAGCGTTACGATGGTGACTACCCTTACTAAACAAATCAATAATTGTTGCATTATTTGCAGACTCACGCTTCAATTCATCAATTATTATTAATTTTAGAACTTCCGGATCGTTCGAATAATCCTCATTATGCGGCAAACCTTCGCGAAATTCAATCTCTACATTTTCCAATCTATAACTATCCTGCCATTCACCATAAAATAATATTCTGTCAAATTTTACATTCGCAATAACATCAAGGTGCTTCAAAAATCTTTGCACAAATACCATTTTACCCGCTGATATCGGACCAGCACAAATCATAGTCCTAGGGTGCATAAACCGTGTATCCATCTTTACCTCTATACTACCACTAAAATTTCAATCCAATATTCATTTAACAACCTCACACTAACTTCTATCAAACACAGTATTGACAATACCCGCGCAACAACAAATGAACACTAGTATACCTTCTTAAAACGCTCAATCACCTTATCCGATCTTCATCACGTCTTAAAGATAAAGATCTCAACAAGCATGAGATCCCAATGCCACAGCGACCCTACCTTACCCCCACTACCAGACCCACACATGCACCTGTGGCGTCACAGGCGCCAGTAGGCCACACCCCTCTGTCTGCCTGGCGATGGTCTATTCTACTAGCGTGATAGGAGGACACTCATGAGTGAACAGAACATTTAATTGTATAAGAAGTAAATATTTTTGGGAAAATTTAAAATCAGATATTGAACATAGGATCAAAAATTGTGATGATTGCCAAAGAAATAAACTCAAAAGAGTAAAAACAAGACAAGCAATAGTAATAACATACATCATTTAAAACGTTTGAAAAATAGCCATGAATATAGTAGGGCCACTAAATATAACTAAAACCCAAAATAAGTATATTCTTACTATACAAGATCAATTATCAAAGTTTTTAATTGCAGTACCTTTACAGGATCAAACAACAAAAACAATTGCAGATGTATTTATAAAATTCTTATAGACAGAGTTGCAAACTTCACAAGTAAAATACTGAAAGCTGTAGCAGGAATATTTAAATTTCCAAAAATAGAAACAACAGCATTCTCGCCTCAATCGAACGGCTCACTAGAAAGAGCTCATCACCCATTGTGCAAGTATCTAAAAAACTTTTCTACGAAAAAGACTGAGTGAGATAGTTTGTTAGAATTGGCACAATTTAATTATAATATGAGTGTACATAGCGCTCATAGATTTACGTCGTATGAACTGGTTTCCGCTTATCCGAGATAACCTTCAAGCGAACCTTTAAAATCATCACAACAACTTCCAACTTTCAATGATTATTTATCGAATTTAATTACAAATATGAAATATAACCTCGCCACTACGTAATTTCATTATATTAAAAAGAGCCCATAATGCAGAATATTTAATTGTATTTTCTATTATTATACTACAAAACCCATTTTTAAAACAGGTAAAAATTGTCCAAAATCGCCTTCTAAAATTATTAATTTACCACTAAAATATAAATCATTACTATAAATATCTTTTAAAGTGTTATCTATAATTTCTAATGCTTTTTTAGTAATCATGGATACCTCATCCCAAATAATAACATCTACCTCGCGTAATTTTTTTATGAGATCGTAAATTTAAATTCTATATTATTTCTATATTAGTCTTATCTAAAAGTAATCTAAACATTCTATGATTTGTCATTCCCCTCCGTAATAATATTGATGAGATTTCAGTCCAAGCCACTGATAAAATATTTTTCCCTAAGGATAAATAATAATATATTAAAGTTTTATATTAAAATGTTTTTCCTCTCCCCCCTGGTCTATCTATAAAATACATTTTTTCCATACAATTGAGTCATTTTTCAAAAATATTTTTTTGATTCGTGTTCAAGGGGGTCTGAAATCCCTTATTATGGAAGGTACACGCAATATTGTAAATACCACTCTTAGAATTATATTTGGAATGTAAGAAGCGCCCGTCAACACTTACTTGACATAGAACTTTTGTTAAAGGAGTGCTACATTCTGATTTGTGTCGAATCTTGACTTAGGACCGATATTAAGATTAATTTCCCTGGTTTTGTTGCATTTCGCAAAGACAGAGGCACAAGCGGAGGAGGCATATTATTACTAAACTTCAACACTCACAATCAAACATGGAACTGTAGAAAAACAGATCTTAACGGAGAAGGCTCTTAAAATCTCTTCATACTCGCGAGCTGTTTATTCATAACTTTGACACTTATACACGCATAGATTCTCAAAGAATGCTTAAATCTAACCTTGATTTAATTTTCTCAGCTGCTCACATTGCCGACAAAATCAATATTGAAGTATTGAGTAAGACCTGGGACTCAGACCACTATCCCATAAAAATATTAATAGATTCCGAAAAGCATTTGTATGAAAAAAAAATCGTTCACAATCAAATCCAAATGAACTAATTGGTTTACGTTTAATGATGAAATGGAAAAAAATATGAGGAGTTTCTTAGCGTTAACTATGAAGCTCTTAATTCAATATTAAAATATGAAAAATTTGTCCAAATAGTCACAGATGCTTTGAGAGCAAGTACCCCGACTAAACAAAAAAGTGGCTCTAAAACAAAATGAAAAAGTATGATTTCTCTAATACCCAAGAGGATTGGATTGAATACAAAAAACCTTGCGCTCTAGCAAGACGGACATTTAAACAAACAAAAATAGAAAAAATCAAAAAATTCGCTGCAAGTGTTAACTTTAATACAAATCCCAGGTATGTGTGGAATATGTGCAGAATTTTTAAAAATAAATGGGTTAAAATTACATGATCACACTGCCTAGAAAACCTCCGAGAAAATAAAAACATTGAAATTGCGCTTGACAAGATTTGCCCTTCATGGACTCCTAACTAATCCTGATACGTTACCCAGTAGTGTAGAATGCGATCACTTAGAAGTCCAACTCTCTTTCTTAGAGTTCAATGTTGCTCTGGAAGACAAGAACAAGAATTCGGCCCCAGGAATGGACGGGATTGATTTCGAGGTAATTAACTCCTTACCAATTAAATTCAAACTGATACTGTTGGATATCTACAATGAAATGTATTTAACTGGTAATTTTCCACAAGACTGGAAAAAACCTTTGTTGACTTCATACCTAAATTGGATGGAATAAACGTACGTCCCATCTCCTTAACGTCTTGCTTTTGTAAATTGCTGGAAACAATGATTAAAAATAGATTACAGTGGTGGGCCGAGGCCAATAACTTGATTCCTCCCTCCCAGCATGGTTTTTGCAAGCGCAAATCTCGTCAAGATAACTTAATCACGCTAAAGCTCAAAAACGAGGAATCATTCATTGAAAAAAAAGAAACATTAGCAGCTTTTTTAGATATTCACAGGGCATTCGAAAACGTTAACATTGACATACTCCTAAATAAACTAGCCTCGATTGGTTGTCCTAAAAACGTTCTCGCTTTTGTCAAACATTTGATGCACACACGTCACGTATTTACAAACGTTAATACAAACACCCCCAAAATGGTTTATAAAGGAGTACCGCAAGGGGGCGTGCTCAGTCCGCTTCTATATTTACTCTATGTAGCTAATATCACTATGAATGTCTCTAAAAAAGTAACCATCCTGCAATTTGCAGATGATATAGTGGTGTTCATTAAATTCAAGGCTATAGAAAAGAATACAAAAATCTTAGAAAACTCTGTTATTAAAATAAAAAAAATCTTAGCAGCATCGGGCTGGACCTCTGATATGCCAAAACCATCCTAGTACACTATAACAAAAAAATAATACACGTTTCCTTGGTATAGTTTTTGATTATAATATGTCATTTGCTATACAGAAACAAATCACAATCAACAAATGCACGAAAGCTGTAAATACTCATTTATATACTTCTCACATTGCAAATAACGGTCACACAAGCTAGAAAAGATACAATACTCGGCTATTCGAGCCGCTCTTGGCTATAGAATTTCTACTCCTACAAACATTCTTCTCGCAGAGTCAAAAATGCCGTCAATACATGCAATCTGTAAAGCTATATATTAGAAAAAACTCGTACATACTTGATATTACTTCTGTATACCAGCTCATGTTGGCATCAAAGGAAACGAAAAAGCCAACAGGTTAGCCAAAGCAGCGACCAACAGCAATGCATGCGAAATTACCCGGCTGCCATTCACAGACTTTACCCAATATTTAAAAAAAGATGCACTCGTACGTACAATAGATGAAGCTAAAGGGCAAAGCAATTCCAAGGGGAAAACATATTTCGATTTCTACTTCTCAGACAGAGCTTTACCGTGGAACAGGTACTCTAGAAAAAACCTAGAAAGAGCATTCGTAACAACAATAAACCATTGCAGATCAAATCATTATAATCTTGCTGCTTCCTTACATCCCATTCAAGTTATTCACAGCCCGGAATGTAAATGTGGAAATGAGCAAGAAGATCTTAATCACGTCATATGTCAGTGTTCACTATACAAAGAACAAAGATCCGAAATGCTACCACACATCACAAAGCTATTTTCAAACTCTGTTTGTTTTCCTCTCAACATCGAAATGTTCATCAGCGAACCCAATGTAATAGCGTGCCAATATATCTACGAATTCTTAAGAAAATGTAAACTAAATATCTGAGTCAAAATGTTAAAAAAATTTACCCATTTACTTTTTCTTTACTTTTACTTTTACTTTTTATTGTAATATTAGTCTGACTATGTATATATTTTCTCTTTATTTTTGTAATTCGTTTGTATATAGCTAGAATAGGTGAAACGTACCTAAATAAAGCTCATAATAAAAAAAAAGCATCAGTTGAAATTTACAATCTAAATGTTCCTATCACTCCCTATCGTCATGATTTTTTTCTGAAAGTTTTATCGATTAGTTAAAAAAAGCTGTTTCGTGTTTAACAAAAAAAGAAAAAAGAATGTCAAAGACAATCTAAAGTATCCACTGCAGGAAAGAAGTATTTTATGCTCTTTCAAAACCTTTTTTATGTATTAACTATCATAAAATCGAAAATCGGTATAAAGAAATGCATTGGAAAAAGAATGCTTTTTCTATTATATTATGGAAAACAAAATGAATGAGACTTGGTAGATTAAGAAACACTGCCGGAGATATAGGCGAACACGAACATATGATTTTTACGATTTATGAGTTTCATGGTAGTTTGTAATAATAAAAAAGTATTATTTTTCATTTTTGAACCACAATATTCGTAAGATTTTCACTCAAGCTCTAATTTTATATAACACGTAAAAATGTTTTATTAGATTATATGGGGTTGACGTGAATGCCACCCTCATCAGAAACTATAAGAATTTATTTATTCAATATAATACCGTACCATAGCTCTATTCTTGTGTATTTTTATATAAGAAGTGATGCTTCTTATATGAATTGATGACGGAGCTGTTATTGGCATATCCCGCATCAAGCGCGAAAGAAGATCTCATCAGGAAGTATAGATGTATTCAGTTCCGAGAATAAAAGTTACTCGCTTAATGATTCGCTTATCGTACATACCTGTAAGTTGAGTTCATACAAAAACACACCTATTGTATAGTAATATATTTAATAAATAAATTATTATAGTTTCTAACGACAGTGGCACACTGATAATGGGAGAAGAGTTTGACCTGGAAAAATAAATTAATATGACTGAAATTCCACCAAAATAGTTATATTGTCATAATTATAGCTTCCTTAAGAATTAATATTATTTATTCGATAGACAGTAAAAATCTATAATACTTTATATACCGTGGAGTTTTTATAATATTATGTTTTAATAGGATACTGTAATTCCTCTAGTTTATTCTTAGTTGCAAAAGTTGAAGAACTTTAAAAAGAAAGCAAAACTTACTGGTGCACAATTAAAATACGTAAACAAAATGGAATTCCACCAATGCAAAGATGTACAAGATGCAGAGATCTGTTAAAATATCAAAAGATGTTGAAAATCTTACGAATGGTGTTAAGGAGTTTTTAATCGATTAACTTATTTTCATAATGTTATAAATCCCTCATGTAATGTGATGCATGATATATTTATAGGAATAAGTCGTTATAATAGGAGTAGTCGTCGATCAGGAATATTTTCTTTGCAAAACATAATATCCTCGATTAATGAATCACGTATCTAAAGGGGTTATTTAATAATCACTGCAGTAGAAATGTCAGCTTTAATATCGTATTTCGGAATTATTGTTGTCAATGTTTTGCCAAATGACGATCAAGCTTGGAATTTATATATATATTTATATCAAATTGAAGATATAAATGAGCTTCAATATTTGCGGAAACGATATTGATATTTACGCAAATTATTCTAATGTCATAACGAGGCTTTTATAAACATTTATAAAATTATTTAATACCAAACCATCATTTTTTGATACATTATTCTGCCACTATTCAGACGGTTAAATATTTAAAGTATTTGTCATGTAATAAATTTGAAACATATCACGATATGTTTTAAACTTATCGATTGTTCGACAAATTTCATTAAGTATAATATTTTTTATAATTAATTTGTGACAAATATTTTGAGTGCCTTAATGTATCTAATTTAGAAAATGCGTACAGTCTTGATTCTAACATTGCTACTCAATTATTCAAATTGTTTGACACCTTATGTCATGAATCGCTCGAAATAACAATAAAATTGTTTTCAACGGGAAAAAAATCCGGGATTCTGTTGGTTTTGAGACCGATTGTTCTCCGAAATTTTCCTCCAGTGTGTTTCCGAGTTTTCCCTTGCATCACGAGCGCAAGCCTGGGTGAATGCGAAGTAGTGTTAGAGACTTGCAGAGAGGTCAATAAAGCAGGTAGTTGATCGAATGTACTAGACAGGGAACGCTGATCTTACCGGCAGGGAGCTGGCTCCTAAAGTATGGACCTTCTTCGGGAAAGTTACACTGAGAGGCGGACCCGATTCACGTGTGGGGTGACAGTGTTAACTTAACCAGTAAGGAGTGCGTCTAAAATATGTCTTCACCGGTAAAGTCTCTCAGGGAGCATAAATGTAGGTAGGATATAAGTGACCAAGTTGATAAGATACAGTGAGGTGCATAGGAAAAAGAATAATAGGTTGGTCACTACTTCCAAACAAAGGTGGTGGAAGGCCCCCGCTGACTAGGCCCGAGAGGCTACAGCGGTAATAAAAAAAAAATATTTTTATTTTTTTGTTGAAACATGATTTAATCATAATTACAGAATTTAAAGGGTGATTTATTCAAATTATAAAACAATTGCAACGATAATATTATAGCAAAAAGATAAGGTCAGCAGCGCTATACAGCAACCCTTAAAACATAAATTAAAATTATGTAAGCTTTTGTGACAAGGATAAAAAAGAAATTCAATAAAGTACGTACTTGATGTATGCGTGAATAATAGCGTAAAAATCCCGACAATTCAAGGGGATAATCATGTAGGATCCTTCCTTGTGAGATTTCAACTACTTGAATTTTGATCCAATGGATCGCACATCTGTCGCAACATACATCCAATTTGAGTAAATGTCTGAAAAAATAGAGTACAGTCACAGACGAGGGCTCCCTTTATCTCAAATGACCGGTGCGGACAGACATCTGACGACGACAAAACTGGTTGGAGCTCTAGAGAAATACGGGGGGATCACTATCTCTATCAAACGCAGACAACAAGCCATCCACCTGCAGAAGCGTTCTTCTTGTCACCATATAACCAATCTTTAGTGACAATGCTAAGGCGTATAGCTTTACTAACATAAACGCAAACTGATGGTGTATCAATACTTATGAGAAAATATATAAAATCTTCTATAACCTATAACTAGCTAACATATTGTAGCAAACCATCTTCTTCCGTACTTTACGTTAATATTACATATTTATGTTAGAACAGTTATACGCCCTCGAATAGACCAAGTTTGATTCAGATACTTACTAAAATTTGTTATCACTTCCAAATGAAAATCCATTGGATCAAAATGTGAATGGTTTCTTTCATTTCTGATACCAGAAAGCACACCTCATAAAATTCATTTTTCAAAAGTTTTGTCCTGTCCTTGTAAGAGATACAGTAAAAAAACCAAAGTTATTTCACAAAAATAAAATATTTTTTATATTTAATAGTATATCCACTACAAAATCAATCTTCCGGATCTCAAGGAATTCACTCTTTGCATGTGGACAAAGTTTACTAATCATACAAGCAATCACCCATTATTCTCATACGCAGGTAAGAGTCTTAATTACATTAATTTATTAGATCTACAAAATACATTGATAATACAGAATTAAATATTTGTAATCATGTAACAAAAATTTAGAAAGTTCAATATTTAATAGAACGATTATTTAAGACTAGATTTGAGCTTCGATAAACAAACCTCTCTATTTTTCAGCGCTTGAGACGTGACCAAACTCGGGAAATATGAAGGTCTCCCACGAGGCTTAAAGGCCCGCACAACTAATTTGTATACGTTTTTCCGCGTTTTCTCAGAGGAGGTCCCACCGAATCCCGTTTGCAATAGGGTAATCGGGAATTATACTCTCGGGTTTCCTATTTACGGCCCTTTATTTCTCACCCGTCCTCCGTTCGTTACAACATCTCTCTCTCTCTCTCTCTCTCTCTCTCTCTCTCTCTCTCTCTCTCTCTCTCTCTCTCTCTCTCTCTCTCTCTCTCTCTCTCTCTCTCTCTCTCTCTCTCTCTCTCTCTCTCTCTCTCTCTCTCTCTCTCTCTCTCTCTCTCTCTCTCTCTCTCTCTCTCTCTCTCTCTCTCTCTCTCTCTCTCTCTCTCTCTCTCTCTCTCTCTCTCTCTCTCTCTCTCTCTCTCTCTCTCTCTCTCTCTCTCTCTCTCTCTCTCTCTCTCTCTCTCTCTCTCTCTCTCTCTCTCTCTCTCTCTCTCTCTCTCTCTCTCTCTCTCTCTCTCTCTCTCTCTCTCTCTCTTTCATACACTTCTCGTATTCACCTCCGATCCCCCGTGTCGTATCGCAATCTCCGAACAAGCCGCCTACTCGCGTGAGTCACGCCGTCGCGACCAAACCCAATTTTTCTTGACAACGCGGCTGCTGTTCGACGGTTTCCCCGCATCCACAATCACGCGTCTCTCTCTTCCGTTCTGTCTCTCTCTCCTTGTTCTCTTACTCTCACAAGCACACACACTCTCTCTCTCTGTACCACGTTCGCCTTCGCGCTCCTTACACGATCGCGTTGGCGAGCCCCCCGTCTTCGCCTCGACGCCTAGATTGACTCTGGCACTTTGACTCGGGATGGCAACTTCCTGGATATGACGTTAGCATAACTTTCTCCCTCGTCTCCCTGGGTTGAAGTCGTCTCGGAAGCCCAGATCGTCCTCTCGATCTGGCGGCTCGCTTCGTCTTCTTCGACTCCCGATAACCCTCGAACTCTACAACCCGCAATAAATCTCACAAAAATCTCTAACTCACAGTTCTCCGGCGCGAGTGTTCCGCTCGGACATCACACAAAAAAGTACGAACGGGAGAAAACCGCGCTCTTCGCCCTCGCTCCCGTTTCTCCCACCCCGCAGTTCACCTCGCGTGCGGTCCCATCATCAGTCGACGCGTATCAGCCTTGCACGGCTGATCTTCGCCACTCCTCTTTGCCCCGACGGCGTGAAGCTCAGCTCGGCTGGGTGATTGGCGTATACACTCTCCTCTCACGCTCTCTCTCTCACTCGCACTCATACTAGTCCTATCGCATCCTGCGCACTGGCGCAGCAGTGCCACTCTCTACACCCTTCCCTCTTTCTCTTCTCTCTTCATCGGCACCATCCTTTCTCCGCTCCAGTGTTCATATTGTACTCGCAATATAACTCGGAAAAAATAGCACAGAAATTAGACGAGCCCTGGCAACTTAGCTGTCGCCAGTGGTTCTCTGCGTTCGGCTAACTTGCCTACACGCGACGTGCAAAAGGCACCGTCGCATTAGTAAACTGCTAGAATAATGATCAAAATATATAAAGCACTATACAAAATTATATTTTATTCATGTCATATGTTATAAGTTGCGGATAATATAAATACAGTTTTGTCATCATTTGGAAAAATCGTAATGTGCATAACATATATATATATATATATATATATATATATATATATATATATATATATATATATATATATATATATATATATATATATATATATATATATATATATATATATATATATATATATATACATATAGATCGATGTTAGGCGCACGCCAGATTAGATGCCAGACGTTGCTGTATATAAATAAGAAAAAATAACTTTATAGATACAACTTGTGTACATTCCACAGTTAATGAAAAAAACAAAAAAAATAATCGATATACTACTATCTAAATATAATATCCGGCACTGGTATCCACAAGTGACCAGGGAGCCGCATTATTCCTGGAGGTTCATTTAGGGTACGGCGACAGTAGTAATCCCCCCCACAGTGGCGCGTCAAAACAAACCAGCCGCCGCGGCCGCTGGTTGTGGTGACGCACCACTGTGGGGGGGGGGGGGGCCTTCAGCGCGCTGGAGGAGAGACTGCCGTGTGTCTGATCCAGTGGTGGGGAGGGGGTTTTATTTCTTTCTGTCTTTCTTTATTGTTTTCTTTCTTTTTTTACGCTTAAGTTTAAATAAGAGAGTGTATGAAATATATACAGGATGTACCATGGAAATTGAGAAAAACTAAGGATATAAATAAAAGGAAGGTAAGTATTTTTATATTCACTAATAATCAATTATTTATTCAATAATCGATATTTCTACAAATTCATTGTGATATACAGCGTTAAGCTATATATATATATATATATATATATATATATATATATATATATATATATATATATATATATAAAAATTGGTTACAATATAAAATATTAAAAAACAAAAAAACATTATGTCACTCGTTGTGACTGTTCAGTAAGTTGACAATTACATTGAGGTGCTGTGACGCAAGCTGATAAAATACATCAACAATATCATTTCGGCTAAACGGAATTTGGTCTTTCAATTCTCTCGCACGCGTTTGCACACTGGCTGTAATCATATCGAACCATTTATCATCAATCAGATTAATAATTTGTTTGAAAAAAGTCGTTGTATACACACCTTTATTCATGAGTGGTATATTGTCTAGATCAACACTCTTAATGTATTCTATAGTCTTTCTGGCAACACAACTTACACTGCCCGCTACAAGCTTAACATATTCTAGGCGTGCATCAATACATTTTATAATATACTCATTCAAACGAAGAAACTTAACTTTATTCATAATAATAGTTACACAATAGCGTTTGCTGAGAACTCCAAGTGTCCTAGGATCAGTATTATCCTAAATTTCGATAGCCCTGCTTTCCCACTGTGTGTGAACTTCGCTATCCATCTTGTACCGCAAATCTGTTGACCCGTCATGTCTTCGCTACTGGGTCCACAAAGATACTTGAAAAATTCATTGAAACAATCTCTGAATTGCAACTATCCATCGTAGGTAAAAGCCATTCCATTGGAGTCGTCGCCCAATAGGCGTACCACAGGCTCATAGTACTCGTCTCTGAAGCTGGTGTATTCCAGGCCAACAACGATCTCCGTTGCGTACGATTTGTCTAAAGTGTATAGAGTGTTCAGCAGCTGAAACCGGTCTTCCTTGTGGTGCACCATGTCGTTGCTGTCACCTCTGCCACGACTTTCAAACAACTAAACTACCCCGAGCGCTTGGTATGTAGTATAGGCAATGGTGGAATGCATTAACACTGATTGAGCAGCAAACATTCGAAGAAAGAAAAAACGCTGTATCATCTTGCGCTACAACAATGACATCTTAGAACTGCAGCTTGGCAAGCACCTGATAATGCATCCAACGTTTCCGATAAAATTTTTCTCAGCGTTTTTTCTTTCTTTACAGTCTACATAACGCCGAAATACATCATCGTTTTTTCGCAGATTATCAGAGAAATTCTCGAGAAATTTATTGTAACCTACACCCGCGCTCCTATAATGCAGAAACATAATACAATACTGACACAAACTTCGGAAGAGTCACTCTGTAGTCGAATATTATTCCAGCGAAAGTGTTTACTATTTTTTCGCAATCGTTTTATATGTTCGAGTATGAATGGAGGGAGACAAAAACTATCAAAATAAAAAGCGCTGCAAGATTTGTCAGCATACAGGGCAACCCAATGCATACTCGATTTCGTATGATCATCCGTGTTTACAACGAATGCTGTCGGTTGCGTCCACACCTTCGGTATCTGATCGGCTGGGAATACACCAACAGTATGCGAGCGGAATTTCGATAGGTTTTTCAATATTTGAAGGCTGTCCATCATTACAAATGTCTTCAAAAGCACTGTTCGAATTTTTAATCGTAATTTTTGTAGCAAGGTTTGACAGCGTAATGCATGCAGTATACGTCGGACGATAATTTATCATTACTCCTAACGTATATTTTCCGCACACTTTTCGGAAGTTCTCTTAAAATTTTGTTCACCGCCTTCAAAGACACCTTACCGTCAAAGTAGTCGAGTGCGTGATGGTACTGGGTCAGCCAATCGTTCTGACTTCGTATATCTTCACTCAGATGACCAAGCGCTATTGCCGGTGTTACCAGCCAATGACTACTAAAATTACTGTTGACAGCCACAATGGCTACTTCTTTTAGTATATTTCGATGCCTGGTGCCTTTGAAGAACTGAATGTCAATGATCACGTCCATGCTTGGATGAAGTGTATAAGAACAGTGTTAGAGAGACTGAATTTGCAAGGTAACATTTGCAACTAACTTACAGTAGTAGAAAGTAGCGACATCTGTGAGGTAAACGTTTTAACTGCTAAGATCGACGATGACTTGACGTCAGGCATCAATTTCCAAAATATTATCATACTCTGCGTATATAATACAATTGACTGTTTCTGTTAGAGCTGGACTGAAACGTACTTCTAATCTAACGCTACCGTGTTTGATCAAATTCCAATGATTGCAGTCATTTGCCGCTAGTGTATGCCTGTACCGGAGAATAATATGTGATATGCCTCCACATATAGATTTCTCGCTCCAAAGTCTGATTGAAGTGGTTTCGAAGGCACCTGTACCCCGTCAACGTACAAACATAACGACACACCTCTTTCTCTTGCGCACTGTAACAGGTTCACCAAGCAACTGCAACTGAGCTGGATTCCCGTAGCGTGTCATTTTATATCCCGACCTTTCCATCAGTCTGTCCAATTTTTCTTCCGTCTTTCTTTTCAGTAGTTCACCAGATTCTCTCACATGGTTGCTTAACGACTCCTTAACTGAAATATACCGGCTAGGAAGGAGCCGACACCGTGACCTCTTTAGTATGGAGAACCGATGTAAATATGGCCAATTCCTCTGGTGTACGGATTCCTACCCACTGCTCCTACCCCACGGTAGCCATTGCCAAATTGACAACTGAAGTAATCTTCGTAGCGATTCATCTAGTCGACTTTCTTGAAATGAAGTGTCACGGTCACTATCCCATAATCGAATGGTATCGATTGTCCGCATTCGTCTCTTATATCTATTTCAATGATCTGTAATGAGCTGAATACCAATGGTGCGTACATTGGCGGAGAGAAACTTTTGACTCGGGTAGTACCGTACTCGTAATTATCGGTATTCATCGATACAGCGCGTAACAACCTTGATTGAACATCTCCTGTCATATACGGTTCACAGATGTCGCTGTAGATCATAAACATGGCTACATGTTGACTATAGTACCGTTCGACGACGATTCTCGCCTCAAGTCGTCAATAATCACGAGTTTTGGTCTGGAATCACTGGCCCAGTCACTAGTCTGTTGCAAATCCTCGTGAAATTCCACCTTCTTGCTTTGAAGATCCTTGTAGCTCTGCTGCCACTCTGCGTAATAGATAATAGTGACACGTTCAATTTGAGTATCGCCCAGATGATCAAGATCCTTCAGGAACTTCTTCACAAATACCGTTTTACTACATCCTGTAGGACCGCATAGTATGGAGGTAAACGGATGTTTCCATCGCGTATCCATAACTGCTACTGATACAATCATATAACCAACACTTCACTTTAACCTTCACATATAAGGCCGTGGTTTGTGGGTGTAGCAATACTTACGTAAGCACAGGAAACCAACCAATCAGGTTAGCGACGGAGTGATGATCGACCAATCACCTTTTACGTAATACAGTGCCGTCTATAGTTACTTAATAGATGTTTTTTTTTCATCCGCATGCATAAGAATTAGGTAGAGTATAAGGGATTAAGAAATTTGAAGGAACAATGAAACTAAAATATACATTTATTTAGAAAAAACCGTGCGTACACCGTGGTAAACTCAATAGCGCGGTTACCCTTATAATCTAAGAAAAGTTTTAATTTGTTGGCTTGAGCACTCAGCTTGTCAAACAAGTGCGTATCCTTCGTCAGTGCAGAAGATACCCAAGAAGGACGAAAAATTTGGAATTCTTCATCGAGAACTGCCACAATCTTCGAGTCAAAACGTGTCTTGACTTCTCTTAGTGCCGTCACCATGTGATGATGATCAACCTCCAGCTCAGATACCTTCTTCGTTGGAAGGTAACCTCCACTAGCAATCTTGTGCAGGCCCTCTAAATCCATCTAAACATATAATGTATATCATTTTATTATTATATTATTTAAATGATAATGATAATTGTAATTGATATACATAATTTTTCTTTTAAAATAGATGGAAAAAAACCGTGTAGTTCCTCTTTAAAGCTGTGTCATGTAGCTAGTAAAATACTGGTAATGTGCAGTGTGAACACGCTGACTTAAATGTAGATCCCCCACGACTAGCGCTATCATTGTGACCGCACACCACCACCACCAGCTGCATCAGTACAAACAACCAATCAGCTCCGATACAATCCAGTACACACACCAAGCAGATTGATGGTGGTGTGTCGTGCCCAATCAGTACGATGTCAGCACAATTCTCGCCAATAAACAGTTTTTTCTTTTGTAATGTCGTATATACACAAGTTTTCGTTACATATAACTACAGGCTGTCAGTTACCGATATCTTATTGCCATACGGGTGACTTTTGTCTAACTCTGTAAATCTTCGTTTGCTATATATACATTGCATGTCTTTATCTCATTCTGAGATATCACGTTGTGAAATGGCGCTCTACGTAGAGCGGAATTCGTCAAAAGTATTTCCAGGTGTGGAAAAGTGATCATCTCTCGAGTCGAATCAAAATTAACTTGTTCACTGTTCGTACAGTCGAATCGAATCCCTTTAACTTTGCATATACACTCCTCTTCACCATCCGATTTTTTACATTTATACGCGTAAAACTTTGGACTACCTGACAAAAAGGTCGTTATATATGCACCAGGGCCCTTGCCGGCTAGTTCATTTGTCAGACTGCCCAGTGACGAACCGATTGGCAACTCGTATTCATCGATTTCATCTCTGCTAACGTAAAATACCGAATCAGTGTCGTAGTAGAGAACTCGTGGACCCAAGGCATGCAGATATCGGAACAGTATTAGTATTAGACGTGCATATGCTGTTGTAAAAGCAGCGAGGACCACGTTTGTCACTGATGACGATACTGAGGATGACAGAGTCTCGTCTCTGTAGCACCGATTGACGTAGAGTGTATCGTCATTCACAGGTAGAATATCGTTAACTTGAACCTCTGCACTGGTAAGTAAATTCATAAGATTCTCTGGATTCTTCACCGCTATTGTTTTTGTTAAATTCTCGCGTTGACCAAACTTTCCCCATAGAGAATTTAGACACATTTTAGCCAAAGATCGTAACCCAGCATTCAAACGTATATCATCGTTGTTCAATTTTATACCCTCGTCGTGTTCCAACTCTCTCACGTAGAGTTTAGATGTGAAAAAAGTAATTGATACTTACATTGACGATGAAACATTGCACAAGCTGGCGGGTGCCTGTGATCTTTGCGCTGTCGTATTGCTTGGAGAGTAATCGACAGAACGTCTGGATTACGGAATAGACCGACGGTAAACATGTAATATACCGTGGTTATTCTACAATGCAGCAAGAGAAAATGCAGCTTTCTGCATAAAACCTCTGCTGATAGGTTCTGTAGGTCTGAGACCAACACTCTGCCACGCATTGTGTGAATATGTGAGTCTCGATCTTTAGCGATACTCAATGCCTGAACGATAGGCTAAATATGACTTACTTGTCCAAATCATTCTGATAGAGATGCTTTGACTATCCAAAGTGGAACTGCCGAAACGTGCAAGTATAGCTCCTTAAATATTGCCTCCGTCTACTCGGTGGGAATGCAGCACAAAGCACAACGCTTTTTTTGCTGATACTGCTTATAAAGGACAATACATCTCGGGGAGATCACACTGGCTATTCATGTGCACGTGTGCATATATTTTCTGGAATTCGTTGGTTATAGACTTTTTAGAATGACATTTGCAACGATGTCAAGTAGAAAATATTATATTTATAGCACACATGGTAAGAGAGTTGCCATGACAAAAACTGAAAGCAATAATTTCGCGGAATAACGACTAGTGATGGCTTTGTTAAAAATTGACTTCAATCTGATACCCAGCGCGGGTGCAAACATGCACTAGTACGTTCTTATCTATATTGGGTAAATTTTTTAATTGTGAATTAAAAATAAGCGGCAAGAAAGAGAGAGCGCTATACAGAATACTTGAGATCGTCGTTCACGATGCTCGAGCTTATCGAAGACACTTGATATCCTGCAAAATTCAGACATAAAAATCGCAAATTTTGGTACATTTTGTCTTCAATAGCAATTGATAGAGTGCGTTAATATCCGCCTATAGTCCAAAAATCATCGCTCTAGGTTGGAAATTAAATTTTTGTTAAATAGGTAAAAACTAAAAGATCGCTATATCTCCGTAAATATTGGAGATATTGAAAAAATAACGCAATTTTCATTCTCTTGCGAGGCGAGAAGCGATTGTAGAGTATAATACCCATATCCATGGTCAAAATAAAGTTTTACTAATTATTTAAATAATATTATATACACTAAGTTTGTCGTTGCGGGTGATTATCATGCATATTTGTAGCTTTGATTTTACCGGCAGCATTTGTAAAGGAGCGTACAGTATAATGAGAAAAATCACACAGGACGACAAGTCCTACCTTTGCCATGTACACTATCATCGTCAGGGCAAATATCAGCGTACACGCTGGTCGTACAGCATTAAGTTTAAGGTTTAGATGTGTCCACGTTGTATTATCAAGAAAAGGCAGCTATAAATAAAAACTTTTAAATAAATAAATGAATAGCTAAGTGCGTGTATAAGCAAAAAATAATTTCGAGCATAATCCAGGATTGTTGATCTAAAAATTAAACCCCTTGGCAACCTCTAGCACAACATGGAAAATGATACAACGAATAATCCGCGAGACATTTTTTTCAAGATAGCAAGTTTCATTAGGAAATTGGGGAATGTTAAAACCATTTTGCATTCAAGAAAATGTAACGTGCCCATACGAGCAGCAACTAACCAAAATACGCCACCAGATTGAGGAGATAGCAAGGAATGCTGACAAAGTAAAAGATCTACCGCAAAGCCATGAAACGACGCAAAAACCAAGAGCCAAACGAGCATGGTTTTCTACTATAGGGAAAATTAGCTGTACAATATTCGGTACCCTAGATGAAGAAGCGGGAGAAGAAATCAAGCAACTTATCAGTATCATAGCGAACGAACCAGACAATTAGCAAAGCTACTAGCAAACCAGAGAGAGTGTATACATACAGAATTCGGCGTACTGCACGACAAGGCCGATTAATTAGAATAATCCATGAATAATCTACAAGCCAAACAATCAAGCCTACAGAAATAAGAAGAAATAGCTGAAGGCCTAAATCTGCTGAAAGATGACGTATTACAATACGGAAATTTTAACAGACGCCGTGCTATTTGCTACTCAAGGAATAGTATACCCAAGATTTATACGAGTAATTTGCACGCACAAAATGCATGCAAATTACTCGACAACAATATTTAATCAGACGGAATTGAATTAAGGACACACTGGAACAAGAAGAAGTAGCAAAATCCTTAAGCCATACGAAAGAAGCAGTAACGCGAACCTTAAAAGCAGGACGAGACATTATAGATAAGGCAAAAAGCCTGGGTGAATATAACAATATTTACGCTAGATTCTCTTTCCTACAGTCAACGATGACCTAAGGTGGGACAGGCATCTTCGCGTTAATAATAGTAATCCTAATAATTTGACAAGTTCTCGCTAAACGGGGGGCCTACTACTCATCCGCGATAGACTGATTTCAGAAAATGGGAAAACTTGTACGAGGCAAGACGCTTTTGCCAACTGGCCGCAGCCTCCCAAACTTACAACAACTGGTTAAAGCCAGCAAACTAGCTGTCGAGGCAGTCGTGATACTAAGGGATTCCATGATAAACCCGCAAGGGATGGGAGTCAAGGACAACAAAGACACAATTTAAAAATAAGCCAGAATAACTTCTAAAATTTTTAATTAAGAAAGAGAAATTTGCTAGGTAAATATCATGTACAATAGGGTTATGTAAACACGGCCTATGGCGCTTTACACTATACATATTAATTTCACAATTACACTTTAAAAAAATATCATACTTGTAAAACCGCTTGACCAACCTAACCAAAAACTTCAACGCGCATTAGTTTAGAATTTTTTTTCACAAATATATTCTTGCCAAACCTTGTACGTCATACAAATTAGTACACTTACCTCCATCTTGATTCGGGACTAGATTAATAACTAATATTGTAAGAACGTAGAGTAATAATACGAGGCAGGATTTATAAGAGAAACGCAGAACAAAACTATCGATCCTCACACGTAATATATATATATATATAAAATCCACATTCTAAAAGTTGTCAACTATTATTTTAACAAAATTACTCTATTACTGAATTACCTCATTAACCACGTAACGTCATGACACCTACCGCCGACACAACATACCAATCTGGATAAGGAAGAACTCTACGCCACGTTACCCAGAAATAACTACCTTACCATCCCCATCAAATGCGACCATTCGAACTTTTCTTCACAACCATTCCCCTAATTAATCCCACCCTCCTTACTAGGATAATTTATGCATTTATACTTACAATAAAGGGTATAAATACATGGCCCGCGCTGGGCTTACTCTCTCTTGTCCGGCAGCCAACTTAACTGTAAACTCGTTCACGTCAGTCTGTATCGGAATTACTTTGCTTATTGTCACTTGTAATTGTCTTAAATAAACTGTGTAAGAATAAAGATACTTAAATCTATTTTTCATTTAAACTCGCGCCTATTCCACGTTCCTTGTCCGACTGCCGGTTCCATCGCTCTCTACACATCACCAAGGACATCATTCTACAAGGTCACCTCGCTGCATCTATCGATATTTGCTTAATTCTACTAACGTTCACGTTTGCCTTTTTTCTCGTTAAGATAACTTATGGTCTATACTTATTAATGCCATAGAGTCGCGACTCTGCTTAAGTAATTATTTGGTTATCGAAACCGCAACGACGAGAATCGCTTCCTTACCGACTTCTCGCTTGCATTGTAATTCGTGACGTTACAACCATAATTACTTCATTTCGCTAACAAGGAAAGTACCCCAAGTGTGTGTCGTCGATTTGAATGATATTGCAATATGTTATAGTACATTGAAAAATAAGAGAAACGTATATTTTTTTATGTGCCGATAGGCACTTTTAGAAAGTGAAATTAACCCCTAAAGTTCATCCCCAAAAACAGTTTATTCAAATATTTCAGAAACTAATAAAGATAGCTTAATGAAACTAACGCCAAAAGTTAAAATAAATAGAATAAAAGAGACTATAAAACTGGGCCACTTTTAATTTTAAGGGTAGCAACCCCTATTTATTTAAAAGAAAATTAAGTTTCTTTTACTCAATTTTTAGCTATTAAAATGACAATAATTTATAGATCGCCTTAAAATTAATTTCACTTGAAAGAATATTAATAAATAAAGTTGACCTGTCTCGTGATTTTTGCCAAAATTATTTATTTTGGGGTTATTACCCCCTATTTATATTGTGTTCGTTATTTCCAAAACGAAAAAAGATTTCTTGTTGGAACAAAAGTTAAAACTTTTAGAATAGGAATGAGTACAGAACTTCATCCCTTCAACTTTAAGAGTAGCAACCCCTATATTTTTAAAACGAAAATTAAGTTTTTTTTCGCTCATCTGTTACGTCTAGATTACAAATTTTCAATTACAAAATCTAACACATTAAAACCATTACTTGAATTCCTACCTGAATTGATAATCGAACTTGGCGATACGTGAAAGTTATAATAATTTAAATGATTAAAAGAGTGAAGGGTAGGAAGTCCCTTTTGGCTACCGTGGACACGGTCATCGCCTACCGGGGAAGGGAGCGGGATACGAAGTCAGTTTAAACATTATTTCTTTTAAATCGACACACGCTTATTTTTATGAAAAGAGAAAAGTACCTTAATGTGTAAATGTGCGTGGTTGTTTGCATATGTGTGTGAAGAGGTTCTTGAGTGTCTGCAGCTGTCAATTCTCGGCGCCTTCCAGCCTAGGCTCGGTGGTTCAGTTTACAGCGGTGGCTAGATGCACTTAGGTGTGACGGCTCGTCCCTTTGGTGTGCGTAGTGTATATCGCAGGGAGTCCACTGCCTCTGTTGCTTCTTTTCGGATATTTGGAAAAAATGCCGATGGATGCACTTGCTCGACTGAGCGACTAAGTCCGGTATACTCTCTACTTTTAAACGTACGAGTAGCGAGTAATGCGTGATACTTGTTTTAAGAATGGTCTGGCGACGAGCAGAGTATCGTTCTGCGAGAGATTTCGGATATTACTGAGCGATGATTGCCCTTTGCTCCCGGCTTTTATATACTTGCATATCCCCTTGTTTTTCTCGGGCTAGCGTTTTCCATATTAGGTCGCTTTACTATTTTGTATTTTCCTCTCTCAATATCAACAGAATCGTAGCAGGTCAAGTCATAAACATCATAGTTTATGACTACCACTTAGGAATTTGTCTCTTTTAGAACTCTTTTGCGGTCTCTCTTTTTACTGGAGATCGTACACGTTTTTCCTATGAAATCCCAGATCAACGAATATTGCGTCTCTGTTTCTCTCTGCTCTCTAATTTTTCTCTTATTTATGCTCGTTTTTCCGCGATGATTTGTCGCCATATTGCGTAAGCTCATCGTTGAAACAGCTCCCCTCGTTCTTGTGCATCTTAATTTATGGCTCTCCGTTTAAAAATAGGAACTCGCGGTTCTTATGAAGTTATAATTGAATCTAAAATGTCCCTTAGCGTTTTTATGGCATTTTAGATTTATTGCGTGGTTCATCGGAATATAGTCCATTTGTGTGAAGGTGCCGCTGACACGTATGTGTGAATCTCTCTCCCGATTTTCAGATCCACGTCTTGGGTGCCGCGATGACGTGCTAGTGAGTAAGTGTGTAGATGTGATATATATAGCAATCGTAGTGTTTTGGATACGTAATGGAATCGGTGATTCCATTACACATCTTTCGACTACAAAAGTAATAATGAATTATGTACTGTATAGAAAAGTAATTTTATTTAATAAAATATTAAAAAATAAAGATATACTTTCTTGTGGGATTACTACCCCCTTTTCTTACTTTGTTCATTATTTTCCAAACAGAAAAAGATTTCTTGATGGAACTAACGCTAAAAATTTTAAAATAGATTAGGTAATAAAACGCATTATTTTAATTTTAAGGGTAGCAACTTTAATTATTGTTAAGCAAATTAAGTTTCTCTAATCAATATTCTGTTATCAAACTTACAATAAATTATCCTCGCCTTAAAACTGATTTAGTTTAATTTATTTATGTAAATAGTAATTTAAATACTATTTTTCTACGAGAAACACCAACATGAAGGTACAATATGTGTATGTTGCCAATTTTATTTCAACTTTGATCTATTGTAGTGAAGTAGTGGTAAAATTTTGTTTTTAACTAATAAGTTATGTCATTCATTATTTAATGAGATGAAGAAAATTTGTCAACATAAATATGTAGACATTTTTCAGTTGAAAAAATAATTATTTATTTGTATATGTTTTTACCCACCTTCATTGCATGTTATGTATGGTTACGAATGTTTCGTCAAAGACCATAGTACCAATGAGATATTAGATAAATAAAGAACTTAAATAAATAAATAAAAGTAATATTACGAAGTCTAAATATATGTGTACTTAATGCAGCAAATAAGAGTAATCCCTGATTGTGAATCAGAGTATAATGCGTAAATACGTTGTTTTTGTAGTTAAATCAGGTGATTATTTATAAACTGAATATTTATAAATTTTATAAATATTCAGTTTAATTGGTTTAAATATTCAGTTTAATATTCAGTTTAAATGGTAAACATTGCATTTATAGTCGACAGTGCTCCAGTCGTTCAGTGCGGATACACAAGAATCATTCACTTACTGAATAAATTTCATTATACAAATTTTGTATTTATTATAAACTCTTTATTATTATTAAGCAGCGTCATTTTATGAGCGTTGTTACTTCGAAAATATATTTTTTTTTCTAAAATATTGTGACTGTAAAATTAGTTCAATTCATAAAAATATATATATATATATATATATATATATATATATATATATATATATATATTTCAACCGCACTTTTAAACTGCAGGTAAATATCTGTTAGATTTCTAAAATAATATTTTGCTTGCTTAAATGCGATAAGTTAACGTATTAGAAAATATGGATTTTCATAGCAAGTTACACTTTTGAAGAAATATTTGGCGTTTACAATTAGACCTATGACGCATACAAATAAAAAAAACTGTATAATATATATATATATATATATATATATATATATATATATATATATATTGTAACTAGAAACAACGTCCCTCGCCACGCCGGTAATCGAGGCAGGATAGAGTATGACGAAAGAAGGCGGCATTGACTCGACGCACAGAGCGCGTCCTAGAGATCTCGAGAGCGCCGTATCGATTCTCGCGATCGGTCCCGGCGTCTCCTTTTGTGATTTTCTCCACTAACGCCAGTCTCACCCCGTTACAATATATATATATATATATATATATATATATATATATATATATATATAGATATTTTAACGGGGAGGGACCTTAGGTGAGCGACGAAAAATCCAAAAGGAGCGCCGGGACCGAGAATCGATCCGGCGTCCCCGAGATCTCTAAGCAAGCATGCTATCCTTATAGCCAATGCCGCCTGTGTCGTCGCTCGCTCAACCTGCCTCGAATACCGCGTGGGTACGGGTAGCAACCCGTTATAATATATATATATATATATTTTTTTTTTAAAGCTACTATTTTATTCTTATAAATGTTTAATTCTTCCAGCACTAAGAATTAAAATTAATCCTTTGAATGTTATTAAATAAGATAGCCCATTCAATGTTAAAGAAATAGAGATAAAAGACCATTTCCAAATGATACTGTTAGATTTGATGGAATCGTCTAATAATATAGATGTAATAATGGAAAAATCGTTCTATTTTCAAGAAGATTTTAAAGAATCGGATGCACGTATTTTTGAAGAGATTTATTTACATTTAGTTCTTGACGATCCTGAATTTTCTACGGATTAGTGTACGAGACAGGAAGAACCATTGAATTTTCAATATAAAAAAAGGGCTGCAGATTATTGGAGAAGTGGCAAAACAAAAAAGAATTTATCGCTACAAACAGTTCAAAAGAGATTCAGGAAAGTCAATTCCGAAACGCAATTACGACGCTGGGCCTATCAAATCAATCAAGGTGGAACATACCGAGAAAAAATTGCAAGAATTTGCGATTACGCGCTAGAAAATTTTAAAGCTGATATTGAAGCTGGATTAATAATTCATGACAATGATTTAAGATGATGGGCTCTCAAAGGACAAGAAATAATTGGAAATGAAGACATAAGATTTAAAGCTTTAAAACACTGGCTTTCAAAATTTAAAATCTATCATAGAATTGTTTCTCGAAAAATTAATACATTTTTCACAAAACAAAGCATAGAAAATAGAAATAATTTGCATAAAAAAGAGGTAGAATTCGTGACCGAAGTCAAAAAATTGATGAATGAAGTATGTGATGAAAACTCATATAATTCAGACCAGCGTGGTCTCCAGTTGGAAATGCATTTTGGCCGAACTCTGGCCATAGAAGGAGAAAAGAAAGTACAATGCCTTGTACAGACGGTCACATCAACAACTCATAGCTATACAGTACAACCAACAGTTTCAGCCACAGGTAACTTAATATCACCTTTCGACCAATCGTCTCACAAAACTTATTAGATAAGTTATCTCAGAAAACTAAATTCAGGTAAATTCATATTTTATTTTAATTCTAGAACTCTTCAAGACGTGGTTAAAGGAGGTATATTTTCCTCAAGTTGGCTCTATAAGCATGCTGCTAATTGATTTGTGGAGTGATCATTGTCCATACGCTGTACAGGAAGTTACGCCGTATGATAAAACGGTACATCTCAAAAAGATACCTACAGGAACGACTGGAAACATTCAGCCATTAGATGTCTATGGATTCCGTACATGGAAGAATTATGTTAAACATTTCTTAGACAATGTTATGCTCCTGGACGAAGACTTAAACTTGTTAAATTCCAGTCTTTGGTTCATAACCAATTTTTATCTCCGCGATATAAAAATCTATTTAAATATTCGTGGTACAAAAGTTGTTGTTGTAAATCGACCCGGAGATTTCGATGACCCCGTCAATTTTGGATTTGGAGATTCCTGTGCAACGCTTTGTGAGATTGATGGTTGTAATAACGTTGCAATTGTTAGATGTTCTTGGTGTAAAAAATCTTTATGCTTAAAACACTTTTTTGAAGAATATCATTATTGTACTACTTACAATCCATAATACTACAAATAATTTGACAAAAAATTACTTTTTGAGAATACTGTAAATTTTTTGGAGTAATCAAGAAAACTTAATTTTCGTATTAAAAATATAAGGGAAATACCATTACAATTAAATCAGTGCGTTTTATTACCTAATCTATTTTAAAATTTTTAGCGTTAGTGCCATCAAGAAATCTTTTTCTGTTTCGAAAATAATGAACAAAATAAGAAAAGGGGGTAGCAATCCCCCAAGAAAATATGTCTTTAGTTTTTAATATTTTATTAAATAAAATTACTTTTCTATACGGTACATAATTCATTACTACTTTTGTAGTCGAAAGATGATTGAAAAAAAACTTAATTTTCGTTTTAAAAATATAGGGGTTGCTACCCTTTAAGTTGAAGGGATGAAGTTGTGTACTCATTCCTATTCTAAAAGTTTTAGCTTTTGTTCCAACAAGAAATCTTTTTTCGTTTTGGAAATAACAAACAAAATATAAATAGGGGGTAGTAACCCCAAAATAAATAATTTTGGCAAAAATCACGAGACAGGTCAACTTTATTTATTAATATTCTTTGAAATGAAATTAATTTTAAGGCGATCTATAAATTATTGTCATTTTAATAGCTAAAAATTGAGTAAAAGAAACTTAATTTTCTCTTAAATAAATAGGTTTATCGTCTCTTTTATTCTATTTATTTTAACTTTTGGCGTTAGTTTCTTCAAGCTATCTTTATTAGTTTTTAAAATATTTGAAAAAACTGTTTTTGAGGATGAACTTTAGGGATTAATTTCACCCCCTAAAAGTGCCTATCGGCACATAAAAAAATATACGTATCTCTTATTTTTCAATGTACTATAACATATTGCAATATCATCCAAATCGGCGACACATACTTGAAGTACCTTCCTTGTAACTAATTCCATAGCATATCTTAAAAAATAATTAAAAGAAAGGTAAAACTTTAACTTATTTTATTTTTTTTTAAATGTTCTGGTCATTCAAATTAAATTTTCTTTATTCGTACTAAAGCTATCTTTAGAATTATGTAAAAAGCTTTTAGCCTTTTTTCCAGGCATTGTTTAAGAATTACGTGGACGAAAAACTAAAAGATTTTGATTAATGTTCGATTTTTTATCGGGTTACAGTAGACCCAAGAAGGCTTATAAAAATCTTTATCTTAATATGTAGGTAAAGTTGTTATTTTAGTGAAATAAATTGCAAATCAATCAAATTTATTCGTGTGAATTTCAATTTAATTTAAAATTTACAAAAGTACCTACTTGTGAATTAGAATTAGCTGGGTATCCTGGCTCACTTGGATTATTATATATATTTTTAAGTAGTTAATATTGTTTGAGCTCATTATTTACATTTGTCAAGTTTTGACACATTTAATAAAATTTTTATATATAATTTACACATGTTAATTATCTAAATCAAAAATAAATTGCATCGTTATTTAAATTTGGTTTAAATGTTTATATATAAATGTGTAAATAGAAATACAAAAATATATTTTTGTATTTCTATTTAATTTATTTATAAATTATTTTTGTTTTAAGTATTTGTATAGATTGTCACATCCCGCGCATTTTAATGCGTTTGTGAATGTACGCCACGCAGTTAACCACTACCGACGTCGACCCGATCTATACACCTTCCCGTACATGTGCACGCCAATATATATAGGTATAGAATTCCACACAACATTCCTCATTTGTATATCAAAGCCATAAAACATGAAGACTATAGATAAGGAGTGTCAACGAGATAGGGCCGGAGAGCAAAACTGCACTGAAAACTTTTTCTGCCGCATGGCGGCGCTGACATCAGTAAGATCCGTGACGTCATTCTTGCGCATGCGCAAACAAAGCACAAACATTACAAATTTTACGGTATATACATATATGTAAAAAACGAAATCAGAATACTCGCAGCTTTTAGCCGATACTTAATTGTTAAAGAAAGAAAAGAACATTAGTACAACAAGAAATAATGGAAGAAAAATTCCGTGATATCATGCAATATATTGCACAGGAAAGGTGTAATGTATTTAGGTGATTGTAAAAAACTTATAAAGATTCCAAAATTGTATTGAACCTTCCGCTATGGATTTTTGAGAAATTCAGCGACCCTGGTACGTAATTAAATATATATATATATATATATATATATATATATATATATATATATATATATATATATATATATATATATATTTATGTGTTAAAGGACTCAATTTCTTCAGTTTTGAGGAAAAAATATTACTTTTTCAGCATCTATAGCATATATTCCGCTGATGGAATATGTCAACAGAGTGGGTGATAATCCTTGTGAAATCGCGGTGCTACGAGCCCAATATTCACTGGACGATATCCATTTGTGAGCATATTTTTTTAATATGAATAATTTATTGTTAATTAATAAGAAATTCTTTTTTTTAATAATCATATTTCCATTGATTTCAGTTTCAACATCTTGAATTAACTATTAAGTTACAGATTATATATTATCATGGCTATAATTAGAAATAAAAAAACGCCTTATTTGTGTAAAATAATGTTTTCAATAAAATAATTATATTTTATTTCTATATTTTTATGCAGTATAAATTAGTTTTGACCGTTAAAAAAATAGAATCGTTCGAGTAGAAACATATACCTATATATATATATATATTTGGTGATCGGGTGTAGATTGAGGAAGAAGAACACACTCGGCGAATTCGGAATAGAAGTTTTTATTTTTGCAGAACAGGCATGTAACGCGCATGTAGAGAGATCGGTTAGTTGTCTGTTACTCAGTTCGAGTCCCGAGAAGAAGTGTTTTTTCCGGGTTCGCTCCGTTGTCGTCTCTGACCAATCAGCGGTAAGGAAATGGGCGCTCGGTGGCGGTGTGCGCATGCCCGCACGCTCGGGCCCCCGAGACCGTCCGGCCGGTCCGCTTAAGCTTTTTTATGGTCCTCGGCCAGACGCTCTCGGACGCGCTTTCGATAGAACATGAGGGTTGTGACGAGTTTCGGGAAAAATCCCGGCACTCAAGCGTTTACGGGATGTGGCTCTTTCGAGAGAGAAAGAGTGTCGTAAACAGTTTCGGGAAAAACCCCGGCACTAAAACATTTACGGGATGTGGCTCTTTCGCGAGAGAAAGAGGGCCGTAACCGGGGAAAACCCGGTTTTTAGGGTTTGTGTTTTCGTGTACGGTGTGTGCGTGTGTGTTTGACAAGAGAGTGTGTAGCTCGGCCGCTACATATATATAGTATAATTTTAGAATAAACTTTGAAATTGTTGTAACGGTTTTTAAATTAATTGTTTAAAAAAATTCTCGATAATTGTTCTTTATATACTTACTTTGTATATATAATAATTAAACCTATACGTAACGTATCTAGTCTCATGGCGGAAGTTCAGAGATCTTTAAATTTATTTGTTTCGCCAGTAACTCAGTCAAATTCAGTTTAAAAATGCCGCGTATTTAAAACAAACGCCGGCCATCTTGGATCTTACTGTTTACAGCGCCGCCTATCGGCGAATCGTTTTCTGAAAGTTTTCAGTATTTTCTCAGCATTGCGTTGACACTCCTTATCTACAGTCTTCCTGCCATAAAAGCTCAAATTCAAACGCAAGAGCGTAAGGTATATATGCGCGCACATCGCGATAATTTTAAACACTTACTAGTTTAAGTTTATGTAACTGCAAATAATATTTTTTATAATAACTTATTTGAATAAGCCTAGATACATATTATATCATAAGAAAATACCCACCATAGAAATTATTCTCGGCAAATGTGCTATCTAGTAAACAAATATTTAAAGTTAGATAGGCTGGAAATTTTACAGAAAAGAGAACGTTGTATATCACGTGTGTATTTTCCCACGAACGCACACTTGAGATAAGCACATCGGCAGACGCTTAATGTTTAGGGGGAGGTAAAGCACGCCGACACATATACCATGTCGTCACACATTCATCCATTCACAGACACAGTTTTCCGTTAAAGCAGGTATATATTCGTTGATTAACATATGTCGGAATGCAGATTGGACACATACGGAGTCACACGAATTATAATAATAACAAATTCCGCATAAGTAAAATTTTGCAGACGAAAACAAAAGTAGCATCGCATCACACATACTCTCGCATGCACACAAGTATACACATACAAAATTCGCCTTAAAACAAGGACATAAATATAAATATACGAGCCAAAATTTAAACAATTAATATAAAATTAACCTCTGTTTCAAACAACAAAGAAAACTATCTAAAATCTATTGAAAACATAGATTAATTAATAAACAACCTGAAATACAATAATCTATAATGAATCGCAAAGGGCTCGTATACTTATACTCATTTTCGTGACACAAGCGAACACACACGTTGTATAATTTCACAATTATAATTAGTTTATAAGTTCTGTATGGTTAATTGTTTATGAGTAAGTTCTAACCCCAAAATGTAAGAAATAGTAATAAGTAACGACATCGGCTGTTTGTGCGTCATATCTAGGATTAAGTACTAAATATAATATTGTGAAATTTACAATACATTTTAAAATAAATAGAAAGCTTGCGTATGAGAGAGATAGTAGAACTCTTCCCCTGTACGGATCCGGCCCAAGTTGTAAAAAGCCATGCACGCAGTCCTCCGGCAGCATTTCTTACGCCTCCACTCGACTACAACTACCAGCTACAAGTTCCAGACATCGAGCCGAAGAGTTTGAACTAGTAACGAGCACCAGCCAAATCTACAAGCAGGAAGCCTCACCTGCCACACATCTTGCCAGCGATACTCTATTTCTCTCTCTTCTAACCCAAGTTTATACAGGGTGTCTGAAAAGTTCCGGAACGGCATGATAACATCTGAACTAACAATGGTAACAAAAAATAAAAACACATGGTTGTTAGGATTTTTTCCCAGCTTTCCGATGGGGACCATGAATTTGACCTTGACCATGTTCATCAAGGTCATTTGAAGGTAAAATCGATTTTTTTTAAATAGGACCCCCATTTTCGACCCTGGAAATGAAAAGAGCGGAAAATTTTACGTTCAAATATGGTCTAAAATATTTTAAAATTTGACCTTGGAAGGTAAGGACAAGGACAATTCAGGTTTGGTATGATAATATGAAAAACAAAATTCGTAGAGAACATCTTAAAAACGTATCCAATTTTAATCTTAACTTAACTTGATTGCTTCATCGTAAATTCTATATCATCAACTCAAATTATTCCGGTATTCAGACAACCCCATTTTTGAACGTCCCTGACATTATACATTTTTTTGTTATCATTATCTTACTTCTAAACCGCTTCAGCATAATTTTCACCTCGTAGACTCAAATTAGTTCACTTCTACTTTCACTTATTAATTACATAAATTTTCTCGACACAAATAATAATAATAATAATAATAGTAACGTCTCAATTTTTAAACCTTCTAGTAGATGGACAAGACTTGTTTAAATGAATAATGAACATCAACAATTTAAAAAAGGGTTCATAATAAACCATAAAACTATTTTTAAAATTAAATTTTAATTTGACCATCAGAGATATTGTTAATCAAGAATTTCTAAAAAATGTCTTCGTTTAATATTTTCAATCTCAGTCATCTTTCATTCAATTTCAATTTACCAAAGCTCATTTTTTATTTCTTAGTATCTCGTGATATGTAGAGATTGACAACATTTTTTCTGGAAAAGAAGTATTTCTCTAATTTTGTCTTGAAAAAAGTGTTTTCTCGATCATTGGTCATTTTTTCGTCAAATATTTTATATCTAATAACCATGTCTTTTTATTTTTTTTACCATTGATAGTTCAGATGTTATCATGCCGTTCCGGAACTTTTCAGACACCCTGTATAAAAATTACAAGTAAGTTGTTAGCTTATTTCTCACCCCAAAGCATTTTATGGTCAGGTCTCTGTCCGATCTGGTGCAATTGATATATATAAATTAGAAGCATTTTTTCAATGTTTCACACTACACATGCAGGACTCGTCCGAGCTGGTGTTTATTATAAATACAATCAAAAGCTCACGCCTTTCTAATCAGTAGTAACCATTCCATTTATACTATAATAAATACTTCACAGCCAGAATAAATATCCGGCCTGCTGTTTACCTGTTTCTAATTTATTCATTACTATAATAAGCACTTCACGGCCAGAATTATATCTGGTCTGGTGCTCCTAAGCTAATTATTATGGCTTGTACTACACGGTCAGGATCCTATCCGACCTGGTATAAGTCCTAATAAATTAGTAAATATTTACCAATAAGCCCGTGCCCTCTTTCTAAAGTATCTACTAATATAAATCAATACCTGAGGAATAGGGAACCTCATAATACGCTAGGTCCTATACTATTAGACCTTTGGTGGTCTAGACATGAAATACGAAAATATATCTTTTCCTAATCCTCTGTCATTTAGACGTGACAAGATATATGTATACATATGCAACACGCACACATACATATACGTGTATACACGCATATTGTAAATAAATATGTATAAGCAGAATTATAAATTTTGTATTACATACTGTGTCCCACATAGATTATATACATTACTGACAAAAGTTAATATAATTGTTTTGTTTAATGATAATTCAACGAAATATTTTAATTCTATTAGAAATATTTTTGCAGCAGAAATCGGTAGATATATAAATTGTTTGCACTTCTCTATTAGATAACTAACAATTAAGAACCAACAACACTTATAACGAATGTATATTCATTATGTATGTATATATATGTTAATGAAAAATTGAAAATTAAAATAAATTTCAAATAACAGGCGTAAACTTGTTCAATATGTAAGCTGTAAAATATTGTATTTAACACGATAATAATTAATTGATAACAGACCTATCAACCTTTAGACGGCCTGGATTTGAGGTCGCATATTGCCCATAGAAAACCAATAAAAAAGGTATCTTATATCACTTAATCGTCATAGGGGAAGTGTCGATCAGGGGGTGTGTCAATATATTGGTTTTCCGGCCGTTCAAAGGTTAATACAAAATATTGCATCTACAATTATGTTAGTGTAGTAAATGTTTATCTGCTGTAACAGAATATTTATTTTTGTTAATAAATGAAGATTATACTTTTTACATCATTTTATTTAACATTAAAAATAATACGAATATACATTTTCTATTATAACTTTTGTATAAATATATATACAAAATATATATATAAAAAAAGTTCAAGAGCTAATATTTCGATTCATTACCCATATTTTAAATGTATACGTTTTATTGCACTTCATAATATTTAATAGGTTAAAAAAATCTTTTACTGAAATACGAAATCTACTGTAACGAGGTTCAAGTCCTCGCTATGCTGGTAATCAGAGCAGGAATCAGAGTGATGGAATACGGCGGCATTGGCTCAATGGCTAGAGCGTGCGTCTAGAGATCTCGGGAGCGCCGGATCGATTCTCGGTCCCGGCGTCTCCTTTTGTATTTTCCTCCTCTCGAAGACAGTCTCACCCCGTTACACTACATTTACTAAAATAAAATTTTAACTATTTTATAAGTTATCTATTACAATTTACTTTTAACACTTTTGGAATTACAAAATATTTATTTAATATCTATTTCATCAAACCTTTCTAATCAACACTTTATTTTGTAATAAAAAATTGATGATTACTATTTGCATTTCAATAATTGTTTAAGTACTCTTTCATTCAATTTTTCTATATTTATACATATTTTTGCAGGAAACAGTATAAATTCTAACAATGTAGAAGAAATTTTAAATTTATTTACTCATCTATCAACTTTGAATACTAATATAATACTTAAAAATATGTGATATGAGTCATTTATTCATTTTCTTTAATATTTATAATCTAAGATAATATGCCTAACTATAATCAAAGTGGAATTGTTGATATTTTATTGATTTTGAGAGAGTGTGAAAGAAATTATAATGTAGCAGCACAATTATATCGGTAGCGTTTGCAAATAGAAATCATCAACCATCTCGAAGTACAATCCGTAGAATTGAACAGCGAGAGAGACGAGGACCTCAAAGACCACGACGCTAGTACCGCGCGCCGACGCTAGGCGGCTACGCTCCTCCGGCGCCCTGCCCACTAGCACAGCAGCACAGCGAGGGGCACATAAAGAGGCCGGCCGAGACGGCCCAAGCATTCTCACCCCTCCTCCAACGGTCCTTAGACCTAAGAAAGCCGAGCCTAGGCAAGTGCAAGTACTAGTCAATTAAGGAATTACCCGTTTTCTGTTCTGAATAATTACTGTTGTAATTATTTAACGTTTTCTTTTCAACTCCCCCTCCTCCACTCCCACTTCCATGAGAGAGAGAGAGCGAGAGAGCGGCTTACCGAGCCGGACTGGAACTTCTTCACGGCTACCTGGCCACAGCCAACCGGCGGATCACCATCCTGGAGCGCCTACAACACAGAGCCAGCCTAGCTGACGCCGCCACCCAGACTGAGCGATCTCACCGAGACAGCGGCACCCAGACCGACCAGCAGACTTCACCGCTCGCACTCACCGACGCTGCGGAGTCACCTTTGTTAGATGACGGAGCGCTCTGCGCAGAGTGGCCAGAGCACCTAAAGCTGATCGACCTCTCGAGCCGCCAGCCCTCGTCGGATCTCCGGGACCTCCTGAAGCCGTCCACACCCCGGCTCGAAATCATCTCGCGAAAGATTGGAGCCAAGAGAGCGGCGAAGCCCACTCCTCCGCTCAAGCGCAAGTCCACCGCTCCTCCACCACGAGGAAAGCCTAAGCTGGTTCGCATCGCTCCCGTGGTACCTCCCCTCCTCCTGGCGGTACGGAAGACGGCTTTGAAGCCAGCGGCTGAGGAGCAAGTCGACCTGACGCTCGACGACTAAGGCGCTTCGCGTCCTCTAGTCATTTTTGTGTGGTCGGTTCCTTCATTGGGGCTGGCCCGTAATAAAAGAAAGATAAATTTCTCTTTTCCCTTTGCCCCATTAGCTGTGGTGAGTTCTCATCGGGTCGGACGGCCCTCCCTCGTCCAGGCTCTCCCACAGAGCCGACCTAGAGAGGTACGAGCCGTGTCCGCTCTCTAGGCAACTGGAAGCACCGTCGAGGGATTAAGTCCAGCAGCGATCGCACCGAGGGCGCCTCAGCGAGCGCTTACTGCTCAACCAGAAACGAGCACAGCAGCAGCCGATGAAGGACTCATCAAGGACACCTCAACGGGCTCTCCCTGATCATCGAACCGGCACGAAGGGATCACTTCGCTTCGCCTACTCCTTTCCCTACCAAGGAGCAGGAAGGATTAAGCGGGTCCAACCGGCCCTTAGCCGACCTCCCCGCGCCATCGAGCGCCTTCTCCTCCTCTCATCAGGCCCGCTTATATCAATTTCCTGTCTTAGGTCATCGTCCTTTGGAAAGTTGATAAATTCTTTAATATCAATTTATATGCATAATAAAAGCTCCAAAAAGTTGAAATTGTCTCCAATATATTAGAAATATAATTTTTTAATGCATTTGCAAGTATAGAGATTTAATAAACTAATGTTTAGAGAAGTTTTTAAAATTTTTGCTTTTATCAGTGATTTGGTCCAAATTTCCACTTTTTTATTAAGTGACCTAGAGTAATAAAAAAATTTGTCATCAAAGCAGGATGAAAAAGGTATCTATATTATTTTCTGTAAACCATATAGTTTACAAAAAATATTATAGATACCTTTTTTCATCCTGCTTTGATGAAGAATGAGCCAGTATTTTTCTTACTCTAGGTCTCTTAATAAAAAAGTTGAAATTTGGACCAAATCACCGATAAAAGCAAATTTTTTATAAACTACTCTAAACATTAGTTTATTCAATCTATATACTTGCAAATGCATTAAAAAGTTATATTTCAAATATATTGGATACAATTTTAACTTTTTGGAGCTTTTGTTATGATTTTATGAACTTTGATAAGAAGGAAAACCCAAGATTTCAACTCAACCATATATTTCAATTTCCTTCGAGTAAAAACATGTATCTATAATTGACAAGAATAAGATATTTGTTATTAAAGTTCTCACTGAATCATAGTTCAATAACTATTTCTACTAAAATTCTGCATCTATATATTTCATTATTTTATTATTATTTGTTATAGATGAGATCTGTATTCTTGCATTCAAGTTATTGCCTTATCTATTTAAAAAAATAGTAAAACAGACTGTAAAATCTGCGTAAAATAATTTAGAAATTGTAATTACTAGATACGTTTTGTAAAATATATTTTTTCTCGTATAAATAAATAAATATATAAAACAACCGATAATATAAATACGATAAGAAATATGTGCAGTTTTTCTATATATACTATTACCTAGTCTAATCTGAATTCATAGGATTTCATATTGACGAATGAATATTGCAGCACAAGCGCCCACAATTGTCACAGCAAATTTTCCGTGGCGCTCCTGCATTATATGCGGCAGCAATTGGAACTACTCCAGGCCGCTCGCGCTGGAAACACTCCATAAGGGACTCGCCAGCAACGAGTCCATGATTTTTCTGTCAGTGTGCACTCACACATGTATGTGTACCCGCGCTCCCCACCCAATATGGCAAAATATGTTGATTGCCAGAAAATATGGAATGCTTTGCATTGGTTAAAAATTAAAATCCTTCATATTTTAATGTACAGATACCGCCACGTCCTCAATAAATTAAAGACAATCTGCGATATCTCAATTTGCAGTATGAAGATTTGGATACAGATAATGAGAATGATAATATACAAAATTCTGAAAGAAACATTATATCTAATGAAAATATTGACAAAATTGATACATAAACAAACATATATAAAAAACCGCTATAGCTTACGGCATGCTGCCTTCCAGCAACATACGCGTAACTCTTGCGCCTCGAATGTGCTTGATTTCTTTATTATGCCGAGATTAGCTGCAATCACTTAAGCTTGAGAGAGCTCGGAAAGAGAGAAGGAAGGAAAACACAAAAACACGTTTATTAATATTCGTGTGTTTCTTCCATCTCTTCCCTACAATGTGGTTATTTTCTAGACCTTCCACGGAGCGCTCAACCTTACAAGGCCTTCTCTTGATATCTCTCAGTGGCATGCGCGTTGCTCTTCCGGTACATAAGCACCTGGTAGATGGCTAGCTGACGTGCCCCTCCCCCTTTTCCTTTCTATCTTTCTCAATGTAATTGGACAGAACATGGTCATCAATTATTTAGAGGAATACTGAAGAGACTCCGGAAGGAGGAGAAAGAGAGAAGAGGAAGAGACTGGATATAAGTGTATCTGATCGTGTATAAACGCAGGCATAAAGAACACAGAAGATGAGAAGTGAAGTTTTATTGCGTATGCCTAACGTTAGCCCATACTAGGGAGTTCCACACGAAGCGAGTCCCGTACGGCTCCTATCAGTACATTAAATATTTCTCCAAATCGGATAAACACAAAAAAACACATATTCGTATATATGTTGGTTATATGATCATATTCTGAATATATAATAAAAATCTTGCATCTAAAATTCCAAAAATGTTGAATTCTCACCAAAAATTGCTCATATTAGGATTTCTCCTGGGCTAGCGACGATTGCTCATCAAATTTCTATATTTTTGTATTCTGTATATTAAATAACCCGTAAAACAATATAACGCTGAATTTGGTTAAGACAGATAGGAGTCATTTTATTTCTAAAATAATTCTCCAAAATATCACAGGGTAATTCAGACCCACCAGGTACCTGGAGGAGCGCTTTCGTGAGCACACGTGGCGCAACTACAGGCACTAAAACACCGCCAACCACCGTTCCACCGTTTCTACCGTCCCTGTTACCACTGTGAGCACACAGGGTAATAGGAACCAGAAACTGACTGCAGAGACTTGCAGAGTCGTGAGCACACGTCTCTGTCAGACTCTGCACACACACCGTTGCACACACCGTTCCACCGTCCCACCGTTTCTCCGTTCCTGTTACCACTGTGAGCACACAGGGTAATAGGAACCAGAAACCGACGACAGAGACCTGCAGAGTCGTGAGCACACGTCTCTGTCGGACTCTGCACACACACCGCCCCACCGTTCCGCCGTTCCACTTACCGCTGTGCGCACACAGGGTAAGAGGAACCGCGAGAAGCAATCCCAGTATCGGGTTGAGTCGTGCGCACACGTCTCAATCAGATCCTGCGATATAAGACACTACACTCCTCCCCCGTTCCGCCGTTCCACTTGCCGCTGTGTGCACACAGGGTAAGAGGAACCGCGAAGGGCAATCCCAGCATCGGGTTGAGTCGTGCGCACACGTCTCAATCGGATCCTGTGATCTACGACACTGCACACGCACACCTCCACCGCTCCATCGTTCCACTTCTCACTGTGCGCACACAGGGCAAAGGAAACCGTGAGAAACGGACACTGTACTGGATTGAGTCGTGCGCAGACGTCTCAATCAGGTCCTGTGGAACACCTACAGCACACACTAACACCACTCCGACGTTCCTCCGTCCCACCTGCGACTGTGCGCACACAGGGTAGGAGGAAGCCAGGAACCGGCACGGAGTCCGCACAAGATCGTGCGCACACGTTCTTGCAAGGACTCCGCGACATCAAATACACACCTGGGTGCTTCGCCATCCCTGCTGTCACTTTACGCATACAGGACGGGGGAATAATCGAACCGACGTGCTCCAGGCCTAGCATACACGATTATATGTAAGCGACGGTGTAATTGTAACCGCACCGGGTAGATGATAAGCACCGTAACCGCATCGAGTAGATATTAAGCACCGAGTAGATGTTAAGTATCGAGTAGCTGTTACGTACCGTAACCGCGCCGATTAGATGTTAAGTACCGCGCTGATTAGATGTTAAGCACCGCACCGATTAGATGATAAGCACCGTAACCGCACCGCTTAGCTGTTAAGCACCGCCTAGATATTAAGAACTAATTATAAGAGACAAGTCTTTTTAAAAAGCGTACTTTTGTTTGGTTATATTACAGGTGGCGAATGACAGCGTGCCCTATTGATTAATTAAATATATAAATTACTTAAACTTAAACCAAACAGAGTTATTTTTAACCTAACTTCCTTCTCCGAATCCTGGTCCCGACTGACAAAACCCGATACGAGGGAAACGCAACCGTTACAATACAATTGAACTAGTTTAATATTCAAATTTTTAATGTAATAATTGAATCTTATGATAAAGACTTAAATATACTTTAATATGTTTGATTTTAGTGGGGGAGCAGCCACGGGCTATTTTATCATGGATTGCTAATTCGCAACGAAGCTCCTATTATATGATGAATGTGAATGGACACAATCTATATAGATTAAATTACCCGCTACAGCTAAATACATGGTATCATTCTTGCCAAAGTTGGAATGGCCGCACTGGCGAGTGGCAAATTTGGGTCAATGATGAACGTGTAGGCAGAGGATTTAATAACAGGGTAATTATAATTAATAATTAATAAAATATGCTTCACTTTACCATTCTTCTTTTCTTATCATATTTGGCATAAAAACCCTTTTTTTTATTTTGATAATGTATTATGTTCTAGAAATTTGTTAACCCTGAGAATTCAGTTTATTGATTGGTATTCATAAAAGAATTAATAAAATAAAAATGCTTCCAACAAGTATAAAATTATCTATAATTATTCTGCGGTTAATATTTTGAATTATTCGACATTCTTTTGTTATACAAATTGATTTCCTTACTCTATTTTTACTCGATATTAGAAAGTTATTTATTTTAATTTGATATTATTTATTGAATTATGTGTAATTCTTAACTTGGTTTCAATGCTAAATTAATTAATATATAATATAAGATTTGTGATTTTACATGTCAGTTTAAACATACACAACTAGAAAAATAAAATAAAAAATAATTAATCAGATTTATGTCAAGATTTCTGAAAAATATACACTTTTTCAAAAACTTGGTTGTATTATTAAATGCATGTTCGTGTGTGCTTTAATTTTGTTATGAAGAAGGAGGTATTGGGGAAAATCTTATAAATACCGTAGCATAACTTTGTTTATAGAGTCATCGAAACGGCCCCATCCCCAAAGTCAGCCGTGAGTCGGATTCGCATCTCGGTTTACCTTCAATGACCCTTAGTAAAGGCGAATCTGGCTCCGTCTTCTGTGTCGTCTTTTCCCTGCGATACAACCGTCAAGCAATACTTCGCGGGGAGGCGTACGACTTCTGCCCGCTGATGTGGTCGTTATCTCCATAGTCGTCGTTTACTGTCTGCGTTCGACGTAAGCCTATCGAATGCACACTATGTAGTCTCCCCTAATCAGGAACTCTGAGAGTTTGTTAAGGACAAACATCATGTACATAAAACTATCAAGGACATGGCCCGAAGCATTAATGTCATGTATAAAAGTTTGTGTAGCGCGAAGGATGACCTGCTACAGTACCAATGTCCAGGAACGATAGGCAAGGAAACTCAGACAACACCAAGTCTGAGACCTAAAAAGGCGGGTAAACCAAGAAAGGCCTTAACTACTCCGCAGCATGGGAGTAACAAAGAGTAGAAAGAGAATAAACGTGCCTAAAGAGGCAACTTGGCAAGAGGTCGTTACAAGAAAGGCGGAAAAAAAGGAGAAACAGTCAAGAAGGAGAACAACAAGGTCCCTGGCGTTAACAACCACAATAGGACCGGCAAAGAAAAAACAAAGCGGGCAAGACCAACCAGATCGGACGCTCTTATCATTAAGGTGTCGGAAGGAAGGAGCTACGTGGACATTTTGTCAATATTGTGAACTGCTCCTTCACTGAATGCGATAGGAGATAGCGTAAATAAAATACGCAAAACGGTGGCGGAAGATCTCCTCATAGAGCTCAAACGCACAAAAGAAGTTAAAACCGCAGACTTACAAGAAGCGGTTAAAGCACTACTAGTGGAAGAAACCACAATAAAAACACTGCAGCAAGAGGAGACCTTTGAAATAAGGGATCTCGACATACTTACCTCAAAAGAGGAGGTACTGGAGGCCTTACAAAGGGAAATAGGAGAAAGAGATGCGATTGTGATCACTGCCGTAAAATCGCTGAGAAAAGCATACGGAGACACGCAGATAGCTATTGTGCAATTGTCGAAAGAAATAGCAACCAAGTTCACAAAGCTAGAGAAAATTAAAATTGGATGGGTCAATTGTAGAATATGTTCGTCAAACCGCAGTAAGGGGATGCTTAGATGTTATAAATGCCTTAGTTTTGGCCACGTCGCTATCAAGTGTACTGATCCACAGGATAGAAGCAAATGCTGTTACAGATGCGGTTAGACGGGGCATAAAGCAAATAGCTGCCGTAACGAACCGTGTTGTTTACTGTGCCGTAAAAAAGGCGACAATATACCGACGAACCATGTCACTGGTAGCTACTTGTGCCCAGCCTACCAAGCAGCGGTTAAAAAAATCAGGAGAGGGTAATGAGAATAGTTCAGACAAATCTCAACCATTGTGAGACTGAGCAAGACCTTCTCTGTCAGTTTGTACGAGACCACAAGGTCGATGTCGCTCTTGTAAGTGAGCAGTACAAAGATCTGAATGAGCCATCCTGGGGTAAACAAGGAAAATGGCTTCCTAAGAGCGATAATAGGTGGCATACACGTATACAGTTGCTATGTCCCCCGTAGTGCGTCAATAGGGCAGTTTCAGCAGCTACTAGACCGGCTGGGAAATAATAGACGCTAGGAATAAAAATCCAGCTATAATAGCCGGAGATTTTAACGCATAGGCGATTGAGTGGGGTACTAACAGAACCAATAAACGGGGACGAGTGCTACTGGAGGCATTCACGCTACTAGACGTGGTGTTGCTGAATCAAGGCTACACCCCCGCGTTCAAAAAAGGAGATGCAGAGTCATTCATAGACTTGCCATTTGTCAGTAACTGCCTCGTAAGGCAGGTAGACAAATGGATCGTGAGTGATCACTACACAAATAGTGATCACCTAGCTATAATAATGGAGCTAGGCGGACCAAATAAGAAATTCTGTACAAATTTCAGTAGTACACGAATTGAATGGAAAACCAAAGAGTATGACAAGGAGTTATTCTTGACGATGTTTGACAATATGCAATTAATTGGATCAGCGGACGACAAGGCTGCACAAATGACGGGCCAGCTCACCAAAGCGTGCGACGCGGTAATGCCGAGAAAAGTGTCCAGTCAAAGATAGCCATCAGCATATTGGTGGAATGACAAGATCAAACAAGCACGCAGCGTTTGCCATCGAGCTAGAATATTGGAACAACGGGCAAGGATAAAATTCTACCGAACCGGTAGAGGAATGGATACGGTGGAAAACTGTAGCGAAAAAATGAAGAAAGCTAAGCGCAAATTTAAAAGGCGTATAAGAGAGAGAGTAAACAAAGATGTCTAAGAGAGCTGTAAGATGAGGTTAAGAAGACCCTCGGGGCCGACCTTATAAAATTGTTATGAAGAAGATCAAGGGAAGTTACATACTCCCACCAAAGTGCCCAGAGGTACTAAGCAGGGTGGTAACAACACTCTTCCCAAATCAGCCGGACATTGCATGTGCTATGGTAGAAGAAATAGATATAGATAATATACCCTTAATTACGGAGGAGGAGCTACTATCAGTCTGCCGGAGGGTTGGAAACAACAAGGCCCCAGGACTTGATGGCATACCCAATATTGCATTGAAACATGCCATCCAGGCTCATCCAGCAGAGTTTATAGACTTGTACAACACTTGTTTCGAAGAAGGAACGTTTCCATTAAACTGGAAAAAACAAATGCTTGTGTTGCTACCAAAGGGTAGCAAGCCACCTGGAGAAAGGTCGTCATACAGACCGCTCTGTATGCTCGATACGCAGGGCAAAGTATTAGAGCACATAATCTTAGTTAGGATGGAATGCACAACCGAGAGGACAGAGGGGCTTGCGGAACACCAGTATGGTTTCCGTAAATGCCGCTCTACATTAGACGCTATCGGCTTAATGGTGAATATAGCACGGACAACCATAAGCGGAAAAAGGTGGAAAGGCGGTGCGAAAAAGTACTGCGCAATAGTTACACTTGACGTTAAAAATGCATTTAACTCTGCAAATGGGTGCAAAATTCACGAAGCACTAGTGAGACTAGGAGTCCCTCCGTATATAAGAAGAATAATGTCCGACTACCTCAAAGACAGAACTCTCTTGTACGAGACCGAGGAGGGCACGGTGAATTATAAGGTTACCAGGGGAGTTCCACAGGGATCAGTACTGGGCCCATCGTTGTGGAACATTATGTACGATGACGTACTCAAGCTAGAACTACCAGAAGGAGTAATCACCGTAGGATTCGCAGACGACATAGCTTTGGTAGTGGTTGCAAAAGAGAAAGAAAAGGTAGCTGAAATTGCTAGTGAAACTATCGTTAAAATACAGAAGTGGCTAAATAATGCAAATCTAGAGCTTGCAGGCCAAAAAACGGAGGCAATCCTAATATCTAGCAGAAAGAAGACGAAGACGATTATCCTGACAATAGGCGGTCATGAAATTACTTCTAAACCGACTATTAAATAAGTAGGTATAACGTTAGACGCAAAGCTGACCTTTAAACAACACTTGCAAGCACCAGGAGAGAAAGCCGCAAAAACTACCGCAGTGCTTGCGCGGCTGATGTCAAATGTGGGTGGTCCTACACAGAATCGCAGAACGCTACTGGCAAGCGTTTGTACATCAATCATGTTGTACGGAGCCCCGATATGGACAGACGCTATGCTGGTGAAGGCATATGAACGAAAGCTTTCCTCAGTGCACAGGCGAAATACACTTAGGGTCGCGTCTGCTTACGGTACGGTATCAGACGAGGCGGTTTGCGTTATTGCAGGTCTCCCGCCAATAGACATATTAGCACGAGAGAGAAAATCAATCGAAGAAGAAAATGACGAGACAGCGGCAAAACCAATATAAAAATTTGGGATGCCGCTAGGAAAGTAACAATGACGGAGTGGCAAAAGCCATGGGACTCTAGTAGTAAGGGACGGTGGACACATCGCCTCATACTAAGTGTAGAAGACTGGACAAAAAGAGGACATGGGGAAGTAAATTTCTACTTAACACAGTTTCTGAGTGGACATGGATGCTACCGGTGTATCTGCACCGATTTAAATTGGAGGTTTGCCCGGATTGCCTGACGTGTTTGAATGCAATCGAGGACGCCGAGCATTTATTCAGTGAATACCCACGCTATGAACAGGAACGAGAAGAACTTGAGTGCTACCTGCAGATCAGAGTAACGCCTGAGTCTATTATGGTAGCTATGATGACTTCGGCTTCTTGCTGTAGACATCCTTAAGAAGGTCCGAAAGGATGAAGAAAAAAGAAGAAGAAGACGTGAGATACTGCAAGAAACAGACAACCGGACGATGCGATAAGAAGTAGACGGCAGACGACAAAGAGTATTTATGACGAACGGCTGTTCAAGTGACAGAAAGACAGAAAAACGTCATGACGGCCACATCAACAGACGAGGGCGGTAGTCCAAAGTGCCCCCGCGAAGCAATACTCAAACGGTGTTACCGCGGGGGTGACTTATTAGAGAAAGAGCCAGGTCCAAGTTACTTAGGGATGGTAAGGAGGACGGAGAGGATTCTGTTGCCGTTGAAATTCAAAAGCTAACGGTAGCGAAGGGTTTAGTGGGTGAGTGTCCCACACAGGTGGTACCAGTCGGTGCCATATCGTCCGTAATAGATTTTCCCTTAACCTCTCACTCCATAAAGAAAAAAAAAACACATACACAAACACTCACCCACGCAGACGCACACACTTAGCCTCTCCTTCTTCTCCTCTCTTTGTCGTCCTTCCTTATTTAGGATGTCTGCTGTATAATTGCTGACTACGCGCCATCTATCTATCGAGGCCAGCATAGCCTGACTGGGGGGACCAGCATAGCCTGAGTCTGACTCAGGGGTTACTCGCGTTTGAAGGTATCCCTCCAGTTCTCCTCGCTCTTGTTGATGCATTGAGCAGTTGCAAAAGACATGCTCCGTATCCTCCGTTGTGTCCGAATTTATTTCTCAGTTCGGACTGTCTTCTAGTTTGAAGCAGTGCAGATAAGCCCGCAAGCACCCATAGCCAGTCAAAAACCGCGTGAGGGAGTAATTGACTTCCCCGTATTTTTTTTACCCAGTTTTCTATCCTCGGTAAGAGAGGATGTGTCTATCGACCCTTGCTGCTGGCGTCCCATCCTTTTAGTGTGAAGGGTAACGGGATCCCCCTTCTGGTCATGACGCGACCCTGGCTGGGCGCCACCCGGCACCGCTATTGCCAATAGGATATTGCCGGTTGATGGAGCAGCCAGAGCAGGCCATCTAAACTGCCCAGGGCTCCTGTACTTACTGACAACCTGGGAGTGTCAGCCCATTTTGTTTCGCATTCCCTCAAAAGTCGAAGTCAAGTTGCCCTGTGGCAGAGGACGAGTGTCTGCTCAGCCATGTTTTACAGATCTAACCTCGTTTTTTGTGATGAGTTTTACTGGATATTTATTAGGCTTTTTGCCCATGGAGATATATTATTTCTCTCATACCCTCTGCAGACAGTACTAGTTTCGTAGTGTTTTATACCTACAACGAGCACTCGTCTATCCGCCACCTGAGGACGCGCCACATGGGGCTATAGCCTCCCGCTCGCGGGTATGTATATTTGTGTGTCTGTGTGTGTGTGTGTGTGTGTAAGTGTTTATGTATGGGATATTTCACATCAACCCGTGGCAATTTTCCCGGCAAAAAATATTTTCCTGTCAAGTGTACCCCCAAAAGAGTTAAAAATATCAGACCTCATGGTGCCTTTGCTGTAAAGTTATAGCTATATAAAAATTTGAGATTTTTTACTTTTATCGCCAACTTAAATCATTTTTTAGATATTATAGAATTATTTTATGTATACGTACACATATACATTTTTGTTCGCAAATGTTCTCTAGAATACTGTAAAATTTTTTCCGGAATCCAATTAATTCATTTCTGTTTGGTTGACATAAGGAAGATTCTATATATATTAACGGGGTGGTTTCTAAGCGGCTAACTGCCTATGTACCCCGTACAAATGCAAAGTTCTCCTGCACTTTGCTTTTGCAAGATGCTGAACTCGCTCGAGTGGACGCCTACCTGCGACGATGCTCCGGTGCTCAGTATACACTACACTCCTGTGTAGTGCCCGCGGAGGCGGCGGTATTCGGCGGTTTGAATAGGAAGAGGGATCGGGACGACAATCAAATGAACACACTACCGATTCTACTAAAAAGGCGTTTATTCAGTAAGAAATCCGTCGTCGGTGTTGCGCGTATTCGTGTCGCAAGAAGGCCGCAAAATCTACGACCGGATCAACGACTGGGGCCAAATGCCTCGCCAGTCGATCGCGCATAAATAAATAGAAATTAACTCCTACTTTCTTTTATCGCGTTGATCAACGTCGTCCTTTGGCAAGGGAATCTCCTGCTCGACCTCGCCGTGTTGCCGTTGCGGTGATCTATGAGGAGCAGTGATAGCTGCGGTTGCTGCTGTTGTTGCCTCTCCTGGTTGCTGTTGCTGCTCTCGATGCTTCTGTTGCTGCTGCTGAACACGTTGAACTTTTGGCGCGCGTGATCTCAACTATTCGCGAGTGCGGACAATAGCTAACTGACCCAAATTTCCCTCTAATTGCGAGTTCTCTACTGGCCTTCGGTTACCCGCGCCGACGTGCGCGTCTCGCCGCCCGTTACAATATATATATATTTATATATATATATATATAACTTGCGTTAAGGTACTCATTCCAATATCGGACTAGGCACATATTAAAGTTATTGTTACAAAAGAATTTGATGATTTTTTTACAGAAATTGAGATTGCCGAACTTTAGTTGTAGCAATATAAAGAAAAGCTCTGTGTATTTTGTATACCTATATATTATAGATTTTTTGAGAATTTTGTAGAAATATCTATAGATATACAAAATACAAAGAGATTTTCTTCATTCGTCCGATGTTAGGATGAAAGCATATACGTAAGTGATATATATATACATATATATATATATATATATATATTGTAACGGGCGGCGAGACGCGCACGTCGGCGCGGGGAGCCAAAGCGCGGGAAGGCCGGTAGAGATCTCGCAATTCGAGGGAAATTTGAGACAGTTAACTTTTGACCGCACTCGCGAATAGTACTGACGACGCGCGCCAAAAGTTATAGCTACGGCAGCAGCAAAGAGAGCAGCCCTAGCAGCAACCGCAGCACAGCAGCCCTAGCAGCAACAGCAGCCCTAGCAGCAACAGCAGCCCTAGAAGCAATAGCAGCATCTTGAGCAGCAACAGCAGCAACGGCAGCAACCCAAACCTACCACAGCCCAGGAAGACGGCAAGGTCGAGCAGAGGACACTCTGGCCAAAGTACAACGAGGATCGTCGTTATAAGCTAAAGTAGGATCTCATTTTCCTTTTTATTTATACGCGATCGACTGGCGAGGCATTTGGCCCCAGTCGTTGTTCCGGGATATTTTGTGGCCTTCTCGCGACGCGAATACGCGCAATACGGACGCCGGATTGTTGAACTGAATAAACGCCTTTTTATGAGAATCGGTAGTGTGTTCATTCGATCGTCGTCCCGATCCCTCTTCCTATCTAAACCGCCGAATACCGCCGCCTCCGCGGGCACTACACAGGAGTGTAGTGCATACTGAGCACCGGGATATCGTCGCAGGTAGGCGACCACACGAGCGAGTACAGCATCTCGCAAAAGCAAAGTGCAGGAGGGCTTTGCATTTGTACGGGGTACATAGGCAGATAGCCGCCTAAAAACCACCCCGTTACAATATATATATATATATATATATATATATATATATATATTATTCTAAAAAATGATACAAGTTGGCGATAAGAGTAAAAAAATCTCAAATTTTGATATGGCTATAATTTTGCAATGAAGGCACCTTGAGGTCTGAACAGTTCTTCAAGCAGCTTGCCAGATATGCTGTTTTTGAACTGGTTCGCCAGATAGGCCGTTTCCGAACCGGTTTGCCAGATAGGCGATTCTCAATCCGGCTTAACAGATAGATCGCGTTTCAACGTGCTTGCTATATAGGCCGTTAATCCCCTCAGCCGTCGCTTTACTCCTCTAAAAAAAATTATCTCTATGAATTTTTTGGTTGCTAAAGCCCAGATCAAGCTTTCAAATATGTACATTCTAAGATTTGCATTGTAGGTAGATCAGTTAAAGCGTGTATACAAGAATAGTATATTTACGTTTTTAGCAAAAAATAGAAAAAGTATATTAATCAAAAATATCTAAAAAATTCAGCTGTCTTTTTGGAAACCAACAGAACATATTCCAAAAATTATATAAGTAGTATGTGGGCCTGGATAGCGAGACAGAGTGGACATGATTAAAGTGAGGGAGGTGCCACAGTAGCAATATGTCAACAGTAGCAATTGTTATGTAAATAGTACCTAAATAGGTCACTTAAGATGATTTATGACCCTTATAATGGCCTAATTAGCTACTTTTTTAATAAATAATCAATGATAGATGCCCTATATAATTGTGTGAATAGCTGCTATTTATGTAAATAGCCTCTCAAAGGAATGTAAGTGTCCTAGTTAGAAAAAAATATGTTAAGAATTTACGCTACAGCTTAGAAAACCTTCATTAGCATAGCTGAATGTCTTTGATTGGCGGTAACTGGCCATCAATGATATTCATGCATTTTTGACGCGATTAGCCACGAGTACAGACGATATGATTCTCTGTATCCTAACATGGCCGATTTCCAGTAGATCATCCAGAGCTTTTTGTCGGTTCGGATTACGATGTGTTAACGGATGGCGATAGCAATAACTTGCGACGGGTTTAGGGAATTATTAAATGCAGGATTTTTCCATCGCGGAATTCATTTTTGCTATTGCTCCCTGTAAAAATGCACATTCTACTTTTGTTTGTACTGGCTCGCACGTGCGCAGAAGAATCGCGATCGGGTGATTGCGATCACGTAAACGTCAGTGATCAGGAATTTTCAGGAATATAAGTAGCCGACGAGTTGCAAAAAGCGTTCACTCTAGGTTATAGTATAAACCAAATATACGTGATTTGACAGTGCGAAATCACGTGACTGGATCCCCGCACGGAAGAAGAGATGCTTTTCGCAGGTTACGTGAATTGCTTTTTGCAATTGAAGCAACACGCATCGGCTTATCCGGCGTCGTGTGTAGACAACGATGCGAAGTTATGCTTAAATTCTTTCTGGGGCCCAAGAAGGAATTTGAAGTAAACCTCGATTATAAAAGAACAAGAAAAATTGCTCAGACTTCTTGTCGCCGAGGACAAAGAGGTTTTATCGATTCTTCCGGTCAACGAAGAGTCGCTCTATGTAAACTGGAGATTTATAGAAGATCCAGTGATATACACGTCGTACACCAGCGTAACAATTGTTGCTTATACGACTGCTCAGGCGCGACTAAAGTTATACAAGTATTTAGAAGAACTCGATACGCGCACACTATATTTTAACACTGACTCGTGCATTTTTTAAAGGAATCCTCAAGATTCAACGGAATATCGTATGTCACTGGGATCTTTACTTGGCGACATGGCCCATGAATTGCAGAGATTAAATAAGGATTGTTACATAATCCAATTCATTTCTGGTAAACCGAAGTTCTATGGCTATCGAGCTGTGGTGCCTCCTATAGGTCAGGTGATAGAACAATGTAAAGATAAGGGTATATGTTTGAATTATTCTAATCCAATAAGTATTCACTTCGATAGTATAATTTATGTGTGTAGCTCTTCGCACGTAGGTGCGCTTATGTACGCTTACGCTCAACCCGCGAATTTAAGCATATACGCGGTCCACGTGATTGTAAGCGTATTATTATTAATATTATTATTATTATTATTATTATTATATATTTATTTGCACTAGTCAAAAATACATACATATCACAGTTACATTATGCTTCGTCATATCACAGATTTGTCACACGACGTGACGATACCAATTACAATTTATATTCGCGCTAATCTATAAGATCAATACAGTATACAATACAAGGTACAGTACTAGACGGCTTATCACATTTTTTTTACATATGTATATTATACAGCTTACATCTATCAGTCGACGACACTACCATTATCGCATTGATGGATATGTCGATATATTGTCGTGTAAATCGATAAAGTGACGGAAGGTTCCTTAGATTTCGAGGAAGCGAATTCCATAGCCGCGCCCCCTGTGCACTGAATGACTTCAGTCCAGTGTCAGTACGCGAAACGGGAACTACGAGTTCCTTGGGGTCTCTAGAATAGGTTCTATCCAGGTTTCTCTCAAAAAAAGGCAGCGAGGTACGGAGGCTGTGCCATAATAAATGTGTTTTATAAAGCAGTACAGCCGCAAAATACCCCCTTCTCACCTCCACCAAGATCCACCCTATCCTTCTCCTATATGGGGAGATATGCTCGTGCCTTTTAACACCACAGATGTATCTCACACATGAGTTCTGCAATCTTTGAAGTCGGGTGTTGAGTTCACCTGATATGTCCAAGTATACAACAGAACAGTAATCCAAATGCGAGATAACAAGAGCGCTAGCCAGCTGCTTATGTAGTGTCTCGGTGGTACAGGATCTGAAAGATTTAAGTCCAAAAAGAGCTCTATTAACCTTTCGGCTAATCGCATCCACCTGCGGTTTTCACGTTAATTTTGAATCCATTATAACATACATCCCTCGGTCCACTCGCGTAAGTATTGGCGTATCTGTCCGCGCGCGCGCGGCCACCGCTCGCGATTAAAAAATAATTAAAAAATTTGTGCAGTCAAGTGAGTGGCTCTCTTGAAAAAATGGATACGAGCTGGAAACACCCTTTTACGGCTAGCATAGTAGGACCCACAGGGGCAGGTGAAAGTTGGTTTTAGAACTTTTACTTGCACCAATCATCATCGGAGCTCTCGTCTCAAAATTATTTATTGAAAGTTCGACTAGTCGACGACGACGACGACGGCGACATGGATCGCGCGAGAAAAATGGTTATCGTGTCTAAAGATTTGTTGGCACATATAGAAAACGTTCCGGCAACAAGCACAACAACAGCAAACAATTCGTATGATAACTCTGTTCAAACGTGCGGTAACAATCTCACGAGACTCGATTCTGAGATGCATGCGATTCTACACTCGAGTAAATTTACCGATAAGCGTGAAAAATGTAAAAATTATTTATAAATATTACGGCGATATATGTTTTTTAAAGATCCTGAACTTGTAGCCGAGTGCGAGTTAGAGCATGAAGTTGACGAGATAGAGGCCACCTTGGCTCCTATAACCGATGAAATTATACTCTACAGCGTACGAAAAGTTACGCTCAAAAGTTACGTCCGTCTTCTGCTAAAACACTGGAGAATGATTACTGGCGATCGCCTCAAGTGGAATAATATGGGCAGTGTGAGTATAGACGGCCAACCTATACGAACATTATAGAACTTATTAGCGACATTGTCGCACGCAGAAAAAATCAGTGGATCCCGTGACTCTTGGACGACTGTTTTTTACCAAATTCATCAAAACAGTCGAGACTCCAAACAATCTAATTGGAAACATCGGAATATTAAAAATGAGTAAATTTTTTACTTTGCCCCGGAATACTGCTAAACGTCGGCTGTCAAAGAAAACGAGCATTGCTACATTGATGGAGATAAACAGCAGTGACAGCAATAACAAAAATCAGTAGCAACGCCTGACGAGAAATCAGGCAAAGAGCATAACAACGGATACTGCTACTTACTAGTAGTGGTGGATGTACTGAGTAAACAGGCCTGAGTTGAGCCTTCGCACGACAAGACAAACGCAGCGAAAGACGCATTCCGGTTCTCTTGAAATCCGATAAAGGCAAAGAATTTGTCAACTCGTCATTTAAAAAATTTTTGAAAAAATGCGACATCATGTTCCTTACAGCGTGAAATCCCGATATTAATGTGGTGATATTTTTCTCACACAAATATAAAACGGTTACATCCACGTTGTGCAAAAAATAATCAAGGCTTGCAATCACACGCGACACAGCGGTACAAAGTGGCGACCTAGCGACGTTAATATCTACAACGCCGCAAATGCTCGAGAAAATTTAAAAAAGGGCACTTTTTCAATCAACTTACAAATATCGCGAAAAGATGGCGTCAGGATCAATAAATAAATACAGTCCTGGCTCTTACGTGGGCATCAGTTGCACGAAAAATAATTTCGATAAGGGATACGAGGAAAACTTTAGCGAGGAAGTTTTCAAGATCAAACGTATATCCAATAGACAGAATTTACTCACGTTTATTTTGGAACATTTGAACGGCGAAGACGACAGCTTTTCTTATCTTGAGGAGCGAGCACACGTTGGCACGCCACGCATAACGAGCAGCGCAGAACAATTTAAAATAGAGCACGTTATGCATACAAAGGGGTGCGGCGCAAAGAAACAGCTGTTCGTCAAGTGAGCTGGCTATTGTCACAAATTCAACTCGTAAATCAACGCATTCAAAGGCGAAAAAATTAAAAAAACAAATGGACACTAACGATTTTTACCTAGCTTTGCCGAGCAATAGCGGCATGATGTACTACACCGGCGACGTCACCTCTCGCGCGAGGTTAGACTAAGCGGTAATTGGTCCGTTGCACTGGTTCAGATTCACGTGCCCTGTATCGTCATTCATATTTAGTACTCAAGAACCGGATTTGTTTTACACGTTTAAAACAAAAGAAAAGGATAACGCTGAAATGCACTTTTTGGTACACAGAGTTTACAAAAAGATCGATCAGCTAGTCAACGAAATAAATAAGTTGAGTGCATTTCAAGATCACCTGCGTTTCGAGGAGGCACCTTTTCAAAAGGGCTATTGCATGTTACGCCGTAAATGCGGGTGCACGGTACCACACTCTGTAATGTTTAACGAAATAATCCGCCGTATATCCGGCTTTGAAAATTTGATGATACGTCGACAAAACAGCACTTTTGTCGCATCAAACCTGGGCAGTGTTGTTGCTTTGGCAAATAGACATGCATCGCTCTCTCGAGCTATACCCGATCAGTTATATACGTGTACACAGATGTATGGGAGTCGCACACTGCAGGCGACACTCAAGCTGCTCTAATGCAAATAGTTTCCGTAGACACTGTGAGATATAAATTTGGCAGCAACATTGTTAGAAATTTTGCACCAGCTCATTACATTACATTCTTGCATCTCAGTTTTCGCTCGATCGTCATAGATATATGAAGTCAACATGGAGTGTGAATACCATTCGAATACGGAACGTTAACAATTACGCTTCACTTTAAACGTAATCGTTGGAGATCAAAATGACATAATGAGTCACTACATACGCTACTACAACGAGCAAATAAGCGGTGGCGGGGTGAAGCACGTTTTTCCAGTTCAACGTAACAGCGAGATCGAGGTGTAGATGCCTGGCTTGGAGGCCCATTTTGTAAAATCCTTTCCTACATTGCGTCCGGAGCCAAAGCTGTGGAAAAAGAGGCTATGTGGGCAGGAATCAACTTCTTGAATGATATTGCGAGCAAATGCTCGAATTTTAAAGAGGTATTCAAATAAAGTGTAAAAGAATCTGGGAAATATATATAAAGAAAAGCCGGTGAAAAAATAGCCGACATAATGAAAGGTTCGTGTCATAAATCACGCGTAGTCCGTCGAAAGCATCAGTCGAGAAAGACCCGCGGATCGAATATTATCGTTAGCAAAAAACGTAAGCAATCGGGTTGAAAGAAAAGAGTAACCACTGCCGCAAACATGAAGAAGAGGCTTAAAAAGAATAGTAACCTAAAAAAGAGCTCAGACTTTGAGAAGCGTTACGGATATTTTCAGACCACGTATATAGTAGTGTACATATTCAGCTGGATTTTTTCACTTTACTAGCTACCCAAACGTCTATCGAGAGCAGTAGCTTTCTACATTATAAACCAGTGTCGTATGTCAGCGGTGATGTCGACCTACCCTTAGAGTTTGTAGTGCCGGGCGGGAGAAAGAATTATTTGGATTTGATTCACATCAGGCTCCATATTCCAGCAAAAATTCAAAGAAACCCGTGTACAAGTCTGTTGAGGCGAGTGACGACGTTATAGTTGGACCAATCAACAATTTTCTGCATTCGATGTTCTATCAGATTGACGTTTTTTTCATTCAGAAAATTATTACACCGCCTAATAACGCATATCCTTACAGAGCGTATATCGAAATGTTTCTCAACTATTCACCGGCTGCTAATGAATCACACCTTATGTCAAGTTTATGGTACGACGATACAGTCGCTGCTTTCGATGCACCGTCAAACGCAGTAAGCACCGCGCAGCTACCGATTCTCGTAAACAAAGGCCTGGACAATCGGAGATACTTTACACAGAGTTGACGATAATTTGACGTGATTAATGCTAATAAACGGAATAGAAATGCGCGTTAGACTTGTTAGAAACAAGGACGCGATCACCAGTACAAAATTTAAAGTCAGCATCAGAGAAGCCACGCTCATAGTTCGCAGAGTGAAAATCAGTCCGTAAGTTTTACTAGCACAAGCACAAGCATTATCGAAAACCACGGCTAAATACCCCATCATTAGAGTCATGGTGAAGTCCTTTACTACTCGAAATCATTGGGCGATTTATCAATAAGCTTATAATCGGTCAATTGCAAAAAAGAATAGTCCTCGGCTTTGTGGAAAACAAAGCATTTAATAGAAATCGCTCGTTGAATCCGTTCAATTTCCAACATTTCACGATAAATTATATCTCTCAACGTCACCGGCGTACAAATTCCAAGCAATTCTTTGCAGCAGCGTTTACGGGCAAAGAAAAATCCTACATAGACACGTTTCAGACTCTTTACATCGATATTGGTATACATATTCTCAACGAAGGTATCGGCATCAATCGCTACAACTATAAAAAAGGAAATTTTATGACAGCTTACGATCTCACACCCGATTTATCGGCACATTATGCCACTCATTAGAATCTCGTGCGTTCGGATAGCATACGCAAAAAGGTCAGATTCGAGACAGCGCTTCTCACAATGATCAACTACATCGTTTACGCAGAATACGATGTTTTGAAGATCAACTCAAGATGTACTCAATTTTAGTGCCTAATGCGGGCGCACATTCGATAGTAGCACCTCGATTAGCTTAATAAGGCACTTGCGGATAGTTGGAGGTCTGTTGTGATACACACTGTCTTAACGCTCATAGGTGACATCTCATCAGCATCATCATGACTACGTAATCAATATTAAAGGCTTCACGGATATAAATAAAAAATGTATTCTTAAGAAAGTAGCTGCTATATCTCTTCAGAGTCGTATGCAGTTTTGCTGATTTACCTAACCACATCAAAACAACATTTCACTCAAACATCTGTATCGCAATTTATGTAACTTCGCAAAGAACGCTCAACATCTGTACGTGCGCGGAGAGAAGAAAGCTAATGGTTACCCACAGAGTTATAAATCTACTCGGACAAAAATTCACGAACGTCTTGGTGTGTGCCACGCAGGGCGTCAAAAAATTCGGGGGTAAAACAGATTTTTGTGCGATGCGATGAGCCTATCAGATGAGAAGATGGATTTACTCCTTTGTTTATATTGAATTTTTACGCGAGCCGTACAATATAAATAGCCAAGTTGTTTGTCAAGCTTTCTTAGATCATGATCACGAGCGCACGTAGTCAAAGCTATCTTCCTACTGCTCACAAAGGAGACGAAGGCGATGGTATTAAAACAGAGAAAAAGGAAAAAAAAGAATGAATTGGAGGAACAATACGTAGATATACCAGCGGGATGAATACGCTCGAAATCATTTGTGCCATCGAAGGATTGAAGGCTGATTCAATTAGCGTCTTCATCAAATTTGCCATGGCCTATCTATCCGAAAAAATGTACATCTTTTTACATCAGATTATAACAAAAATGACGCGTTAGTTGTTAAATTGTATCGAAGTCTTGTGAAAAGAATGGAAAATAAAGCATTGCACCATCGGCGTTGTCGAGTCAACGCATTCCCACGTGCGAGCTCAACAGGCCGAGGCTTTTATAATCAGATATGTATTTAAGTTAGTTAAGAAGTTTATACAAACAAGTGATTGTTAATCTCGAACGTGACTAATCGCATTAAATTCAATGTAAAAAAACAAAAATTCTATTGAATTCTTATCGATAACATGGAATCTGCCTTTTTATAATTTACTATACTATAAACAAAATCCGACCCCTCCTTTTTTCTATAAAGTGTAAATATTACACGTCGTTTCTTGGGCTCTGATTTGTTAAGGAAGATTAATTGATGCTCTAAGTAGAGTGCGCTATATAAAGAGTTTAGGTCATAGTCTCCTAGCATCAGTCGCAGGTCATCAGTTCTCGTAAAGATGTCGTGCCAGACTTGGAAAAATTATTATAATGGAGTCCTCCACCGCTGTCATTTCAAAAATCAAACCCATCATCTATAATCTACTGAACCCGACAACGTACCCGCTTAACAAATCAAACTGCAAGCGCGCAATGGTCGGTCTGGAGTATTACAGAGGCTACTGCAGAGTAGTACTCGAGCTTTCTGCCAATGGATCACCAGCAAAGTATGTGACACTTGACAAAAAACAGCTGGGAAGTGATTAAGGACCAGATAAAAGTAATGGATGCATATCTAACAACTGTTTCAAATTCTACCAAGATTTTGGATATCCTACCAAGATCCTACTGCCTAACCACAATGTCATCTTCATCAAGTACTATGGAACAAGGACGATCGGCATCGACGGAAGACCATCGTGGTGATCATCATCACCACCAAAATTGTCGACGCAAAACTCCCACGGCGACGAGGAAACACAGCAGCACCCACCGGGGCAAACATGCAAAAAACAAAAAAAAATGACAGAGACCTCCGAGCATTGTAATGCATTAACAAACGTTTATTGGCATAAAACAGGTGAGCAAGTGTATAGATTTAAGGTTAGTGCTTCCATGTTTAGTTAATCGCGCTATAGATTGCATCTTGGACTATTTAAAAGATGAAAAGAAGAGAAAAGACTTGGAAAATGAAAAGATATACAGGCATCCCCCGTATCCGCCGGGGTTACGTTCCTGAAAGATACCACAGATACCGAAATCGCGTATACGGGTACGTTAAGCTTATGAAAAAAGAGGTTAGGTGCATAAGAAATGACGAAAATCAAGTTTTTAAAAATAATAAAATTTTGTTATAAGAATATTTAATCATTTAGGCTTAAAAAAATCAGTTACACGGGACTATTTTATACTTCGCAAAAGATCTTTGTGAATTTCTACATAAGCTGCAGCAGCTATATCACAGTCACGTTGAAATTTCATACTCCACGTCATGATGGAGTCCACAGCCAAAGCTTCGTCAACAGTTTCTTTTAACAACGTCGAAATTTTATCATCTAGAATCAAAATAATATACATACGTACATACATTTTGTATATCGTATCTACAGATCTTAAGCTGCCCTGAAGACGAACCTAATAAAAAATGATTAGGTATTAACGCTTCCTCCTCTCGCGGATATACAGATACATGGGTGAGAGGCTGAGAATTCATGCTGTCTTCAGTTTTGGTTAATAAAGTCAACAGGACTTCCTCTCTCGGAGTTTGCTAATTTAAAACTGTCGCTAACGCAGTTTTAATATAACGTAAAATGTTTTCATAGTTTTAACTTCCCCTAAAATGTGTGCCATTGTCCGAATAAATACACATGTTACCTCTACGCGTAGATAATCTTCGTAAAGCTATAATGGCGAAATCTTTATTCAAACTATGTGCAAGCTCAATATGAATCTAAACTATGCGCAAGCTCACTACATTTTGCTATTAAGCTTTTCAAACCTTGCCGGAATCTAATTATTATCCAAAACTTTTGCCTCAACTCATTAATAATCTACTCATGATTCGCATGATAAAATTTCTCATGATAATCTTTTATCAAAAGTTAAGTGAACTTTTCTTTTGCATCTGAAATAATCGACTGAGTAGATAACTCATTTTAATTAAAATTTCGAAGTCGACGTCCTGCTCGTAAAATGTTATTTTGATCTAGAATTGTTTAATGAATTTATTTCTTCGAAAAATGAAACGGATTGACTTATTTTATAGCAAACTTTCTCGGCCTCTAATTTTCTTTTTACGATAGAACGATTGCTAACCTTTTTGATTCTGTCACTAATTTTAATATAAAATATACAATTTTAATCGATCGATAAAGAGTGGAAAACGCGTAAAATCTATTAATAAAGGCACTCTTTCTACAGCATAAACAACTCGTGTTTCCATTCTTAAATACTCAACTTATTCTTTATCACACATAGCTTGAGACTTTTCCTTCGGCTACTGGGTTTCAGACTCACGCAAAAAAGGTGAACCTAGCAACCACCTACTACCTTCTCGCAATGCATATGTTACTAATCTAGTGCCGTCATCGGCATCTTCATTCCCTAACTTCCGAACTCTCAGAAATTTCGACTAATCTGTTGGAAACAAAGATTTTAAAATCGCGAGGATCTTTTCTTATCCAGACAAAACGATTTTCGAATCAGACCGAAACACTCGTCTCGCAATTTTGAAATCATGTTTATCGGCAATTATGTTTACTAACCTTACACCTAGAAGGGTAGCTTGAAGCTCTAAACGCGGGATCGAAATAGTTTTTAAGGGGGCCAAACACCTTTAAAACCTGAAATAAAAAATGATTTTTATAAAATAATTGTTAAAATAACTTTAACTGACACTATTTTTAGCTAAAAGTATACATAAAATCCTAATAATTAAAATTTTTTTACCTATATTGACCATGATATACGCCCATATCAAAACATATAGATGTACGCTGACTTTGAGTACTGTCCGTAAGATTTCAGGTAAACACATGAATGAAAGGGGCAAAAATTTTTTTTTGATACAGTGTGCGTAAAGTGCGATTTTACGTACATTGCAATTAAAATCGCATTTACGCTCCCTGTATCAAAAAATATTGTTCGATACATGTGCGAAAATTGATTCTACTCTCGTGAGTTTATCACCCTCGCTTTACTCGGGCGACAAACCTCTCACTCTACTATTATATACTCTGTATGGTATTAGTTTTTGGATAAAAAGAAATTTAATTTGGAATCCTTTAAATATTTTTTTTTTCAATAATATCAATATTTCAGTAATTTTTTAATATTTTTGTAACATTTACATTTTTAAAAATTGTCTTATCCTTCAAATCAAAATCTCTTTGCTCATGCTGAAACTAGTACTATCCAAAGTGCGTACAAAAATTTTCAGCCCATTTCATCCATGCGTTCATCTGAAATCTTACGGACAGTCAGCTGAAATTGAAAAAAAACAATTAGTGATAAAATCAACAATTACGTTTGAGTATAAAACATGACATATAAATTTTAATATTCATAGTATCTACTGGGACTTTTTTTCACTCCAGCCAACTATATGAACATCTCCTGCAGTGGGTACATCTATTTGAATTTGATGGCCATGTCCATAGCCGCTTGAATAAGCTCAAATAAAAGAACGCATATATTAGAAATTTCAATAAATATTATTTTAAATTGAATTACTCGTTGGATCACTAATGCTTTTCACAATCTGAAAGCACTCTTCTTGTTTACCATCACAAGCTTCACGGCCATCTTGTCGGGACGGTTATTATATCTAGGATTTGCTATGTCAATAAAAAAATTTTAAAAATTAGTTTTCTGCGCACACAAGATTACATACATAATTTTCAATTCTCATCTTATCCATTGGGATTATTTTTACTTTATTACAGCCCCCTAGATAAATATCCTGCAGTTGATATACGCATATTTGAATTTTATGACGAAGATGATGAAGCTCATAGACACTTCAATGAGCTGAAATAAAAAACATAAGTTTAGAAATTTCAATAAATATTGGATAAAATATGCATTCTAATATTTATATGATTTCTCATGTTTTTTCATCACAATTTGAAAGCAGCGTTTTAATTTACACGTATGACCTTTACTGTCGGGAAAGAATCCTAGATAAGACAACCGTTACAGCAAGGAGTCATGATCTGATGGTAGAGAATATGAGGAAGAACTCTGCTTTCAAATTTTGATGAAAAAAAGAGTGATTACATAAATATTGCAAACTATATTTTATGTAATATTTAATGAAAATTAATATATATTTTTTATTTCAGCTCATTTAAGCAGGCATGTGATTGGTCCTAAAATTCTAAAAAGCATATACAAATCACAGAATATCCTTGTCTAGTCGGTTACAAAAAGAATAATCCCATTAGATAAGATGTTACATACCTGTAGAAGTAAGAAGAAGTTTACATACCTGTAAACTTTGAATTTGAATCATCTTCTAAAAAAGGGAGTAAGTAAAATTTTTTATAAATAGATTTTGTTAAAAGGTTTGGAATTTGTATAATGAGCAGGGTTTGAACGCTGCCACTCATTATTACAAATATTTTGAGAGAACTTATTTGGTGGGTTGGAGTGTTGATTGGACTTTGCTTGTCGGAGTCCCTTTGACCTACAAATTAACTAGACCTGTTCATTAATATCGGAAGGGAATTTTAGTTTCAACTCTCGAGAATTTTTAAAATAAAATAAAGAACGACTCCATCCCGAGTTCAACGGAAGCTGACTCAAAACGGAGAAATATTACATTATGCACCGACTATCGGAGGTAACAGAGGTGATGGAGTTGACAAAGTACACTGCTTTTAGATTGTTACAAGAAAAAGATGATTATTCACATAAATGGTTATTAATTTAATATTTGTTGAAACTTCTAATTTATGAATTTTTTATCAGCTCATTAAAGTTACTATGAGTATGGTTATAATATTCAAATGGGTGTATAAACGACAGAAAATATTTGACTATTCAACCGGAATGAAGAAAAAAGAAGTGGAGTGGAGTGGAGGGAGGGATGGAAGGAGGGAGGGAGGGAGAGAGGGAGAGAGGGAGAGAGAGAGATTAGATTAGATAATTTTTATTTCTGTAGATTTTGTTGTACAAGAAAACATTAACAGTAATAAGGCACATTGAATATTTTTAGATAAAATGAATAAGTGATGAGACAATATGAGTGGAAGAAAGAAATGAATAATGAGATTGTGAGATGAAAGAGATTGTACAGTATTTAGATGTTTTCAAGATTAAAAAAGTATAGCTTTGTCTGACGTTTGAAAGATGATAGTGATCTATTGTCGCGAAGATGAGAGGGCAATGAATTCCAAAGATATGATGCGCTTATATGGAATGAATTCCTCAGCGTCTCTGTTACGAAATTGGGAATGTCCAGAGAGGTCACCTCACCCTTCATGGGGCGGAGTGCGACGTGGAAGTCAAAAAAGACCATGATATAGGATGGAGTAGTGGTGCTAAAAAGTTTCCTAAGGAAACAGGCCTTGAGATACTTCCTACGTCCGGCGGTGGTGAGCCATTGCAACTCACGCCTGTAGGGGGTGATGTGCTCATGCCTCCTTACACCATAGATGTAACGAATTCCTGTGTTTACCAGTCTCTGTAGCTTTATGTCCAGATCTTGCGTTAGGTCACAGTAAACTAATGAACAATAGTCGATGAGGGGGAACAGTAGGGCTTGCACGAGATGCTTGCGTAGCTCAAAACCGATGCTCTTTCTAAAAAAGTATAGTCTATACATAAGTGAGTGTGCACGCTGATACAGTTGATAAAACCTGCTCCTTCCAAGTAAGTTTAGAGTCAAGCACCAGTCCCAGACTACGCACAGACGACTGATATTCGACCCTGGTTCGTCCTATGTTAATGTAGGTGTTAGCTGTAGAAGGTAGAGCGTTTATAGTAGGAGGAATATGTTTATAATAGTATGTTTATAATAGGAGGAGCCAAGGACGATCGCCTGCGTTTTGAAAACGATTAGTTTAAGATGATTCTGTGCAGCCCAGCCCATAATCCTCTCGGCGTTAGCACTTATCCTCACGGAACAAGAATCGAGCTCCTCAAGGTGGGATTAGCTGTAGATTTGCAAGTCATCCGCGTAAATGAGATGAGATACGTCAATGCTTAGACAAAGGCCGATATCGTTGATGTATAATGAGAATAACGCTGGGCCTAGTACAGACCCCTGTGGTACTCCCATGTTTAGTGGTAGAAAGGTGGAGAGTTCACTGCTGTCACCAATAACAGCCCGCATTCTACCAGTGAGGTAAGAGGCGAACCAGCGGATATCCTACTTAGAGAAGCCGAAAGAGTTTAGCTTTCTGAGTAGCCTGACGTGACACACAGTATCAAACGCCTCGCTAAAGTCAAAGAGAAGTAGAAATGAACCTTCTTTTTGTTCCTGCCAAGCCTGACATCATCAGTCAACCTGATCAAGCCGGACTGTGTGCTGTGGCCAGTGCGGAAACCAGTTTGTAGGTCATCAAGGAAAAGTTTTGATTAAAGATATTCAGAGGTTTGCCTGCGCACTAGCCACTCCAAAGCCTTGGACAAGAAATATAAGAGGGAGATCAGACGATAGTCAGTCAGAGTTGTTGGAGAACTAACTTTATTTAGTGCGTGCACTAGTGACTTCTTCCAGTCCGAGGGGAAGCATGACTCGCTCAAGCATAGGTTGAAAATACGACATAGAAATGGAGCGAGTACCGGCAGTGCTTTATAAATGACAACCTGTGCATCTCTGTATCTAAGACATCCGATTCCGTTATCTCCCTGAAATTGAAATATTCGGGGATATTTAGACTCTCCAGGGTGTGCAGATATTCATCTACGGCAGGAGCCAGCGGATCGTTGGAGATACCGCTGAAGAGCGCGTTGAGATCTTTAATGGAGAAGCGAGAGGGTGGTTTTTCTTTGGAGGTGGTAATTCCAAGTCTCTCAAGCTCTCTCCGGATCTCGTCGGCATCAGTCAGGAAGGACAGGCGTGAGTGATAGTAATTCAGGCTGGCATCCTCGAACTATCTATGAGCATCGTCTCTTGCTTGTCTATAAAAATACAGATACAGCGGGAGGCGTGATCTGCGAAACCGTCTGTAGAGTCTGTCCCGTTCTTTCAAAAAGTCACGAAGAGCCGTGGTAAACCACGGGTGACGTTTTGGTCCAGGAGTTACTGTACGTAATGGGGCGAGATGATTAATGGCGTTACTCATGTTAGTGTTGAGAGTGATGATGCAAGCGTCAAGAGATGAAGTATCGAGTGATGACCAGTCACAAGAGCTGAGATAAACCGTTAGTCTCTGAGCATAGATTCCTCTGTAGTTTCAGTAAGTAAACGGTTTGGGTTCGTAGCGTGGTATCTGTACGTCGAGAGTGACCGTAATAAGGTCATGGGCATTAATGAAAAGTGTATCATTTTTCCAGTGCGACAGCAGGCGATCCTGCTTGTCGATTAAGCAGAGGTCAAGCCAGGTGTCTGATTCCGGTTTATGATGTGTAGCACCATAGGGAACCGACTGAAGAGAGTTCTTCTCTATGAAAGCCTTGATGAACTTGGCATCTTCACATCGGGAAGTTACCCATGATTATCTTCGTGGAGTAGTTGTGCATGTGTGTAGTAAGTTTTTCGATAAAATCATTGCCTTGAATGAAATGGGCATGAGGTGGACAATACACAACACCATCAAAGATGGGTGCCCGACCAGACACCGTCAGACGATGTCAAAACTGTGGCTAAGAGTGAATGATGATTGTAGAGGGCCACACCTCCACCATTTCTGTTTCTGCCCCGTCTAAGTAGTGTGTACTTGCCAAGTAAGGGTATGGTTTTTACCTTGTCGTCCAGCCAGGTTTCAGTTACAGCTATTACGTGAAAGAGAGGACGAGTGGACAAGAAGAACCTCACCGCCTCAATGTGGCCCGTGAGGGAGTTAGCATTGAAATGACAGGCCCTTAAACCCTCGGACAGAGTTACCTTAGAAATGGTTGAAGATGTAGGCAATGATGATATGGATGATGATGGTGGTGAGGGTGGTATGATGTGAACAGATTTTAGCGGTCGTTGCTGCAGTTGCACGGAGGTCTCTTGGCAAAAAAATTCTGTAGATCCTCTTCAGTGGTGATGATAGTGGCCTTTCCTCCGTCCTCAGCAGCACGGATGAAAATCCTCCCGAGGGAGCAGCTCGTTGATATTAATAAGCTCCTGGTGGTCTGGGGCTAGAGCCTTGGCTTCCTCCAGTAGGTCCGTGGTTAGCTCGGAAAAATGCAGCTTACCCTTTTTGATTTTAGCTGCCAGGGTAGAGTGAACAAGGGCATGGGAGGACAGGGTGACAGCAATCGGTAGTATCCTGCTGTCTGCGGCCGAGGTGTTGGTGGTTGCATTAAGTCTTCCCATAATCCTTGTAGCAGCTATGTCCCTCCTAAGGACAGTAGGGTCATGGGCAGAGAGTACTGAGTAGGCGAGTACATAAAGAGAGCTCTCCTGAGTGTAATGCAGCCCAGTTATCACGACAACATTGATGCCTCCTGCTGATGTTTGATGGTCTCACGTGGTAACACGTGGTTTTTCAAACACTAAACAAGCGGGAAACGTAGCGAGTTACCCGAAAAACTTTATAAATTTATAGAATTAATCATTAAGTCTTAAACCTATAAAAACCTTTAAATATTAAAATCAAATCTCCAAATTGAACTCCCCCAACCAAAAACCGAACCCCCACAGTGGGCGATGATCATATGCGACTTTCATACACAATCTATGAAATGAAGTAGTTGGTGACGAAGCTAAGATGTCATCCTAGTATTTTTTTGCTTGGGGTTCGTATCCTACGCTCAGAACTTTTTTTACTTTTTTACTTTTTTTATTTTTTTTTTGTAAATAGATTAATTGACATGATTCGAATTAAATTGTAATTTATTCTTAGTGCTATATTCTATATAAATATTAGGATAAATAAATTGAATAACGTTTTTAAAAATTTAATAATTTATTGATTTTTAAATAAAACGAGTTTTGTGAAAATTCTTCTAATCTTATTGGCACTACGTCTTTTTTTACGCTCATAATGATTTATTCTTATATGATAGTATTTAATAATAATATATTTGATTAATTGAGATCTATGCGTTTTTGGATCATCTGTATGATTTATTGGTAATAAATCTTTTGGTATTTTATACGTCGCATCACAGCACATGTTTTTAAATATACGTTTTGTAGATTTATAATATAGTCTAAAATTCTTCTCAAGAATTTAGTAAATTATTATTAAATCTTTTGCAGGTTTTATCAAACCACCTCGCGTTTTTCTATCGATTAAACTCATAGGAGTTGTACTGTCATCAGTCAGTAATAAGGGACATTGAAAACATTTTATGCGCTTTAAAATTATTTTAGCTATAAAACTTGCTATATACATAACCACATTATCAATATACTACTTATTGGTTCCAGGACCATAAAAAGCATCACAGTTCGTATTTATATTTTCTATTATATTTTTGTTAAGATTAATATTTAACAAATCGAAAATTTGTTGATTAAATGTTTTCCACGTTGCGGGTAGAATTCGTAAAATCTCAGTCTTATCTAAATTGGCACAATTGGCATATTCCGATTCTTTGATGTCAACATGAATCAATAATTTTTTAAGGATTTTGGTAAATTGATAACAAGATGGATTGTTATTATTACCACCCTTACTTCTTACAGCACTGAAAAAAGTTTCTATGTGATCTTGAAACAATTTGTACGTCAGTAAATAATACTTTCTACATTTAAAATAGTTTTTGAGAATAGATAATTCCCTCGAACTCAGTTTTTTTCGTGAGTAAATAACCAATGATCCATCGGTGTATCTTAAGCTTTTAATATATAGAATAATATCGTTAATTCTACTGGAAATATCTTTGATATTACTTGAAGATATACCTCTCTTTAATTTATCTTTGTGATATAATTCACGAGAATTAAGTATATCAAATGCGTCATTGATTACTGAACAAAATTTGGCAGTGCCATTAGCGTTAGCAGACAGAGCAATTTTTAAATCATCTTTTAAGTACTGGAGTGATTCCGCTGACACTTTTACTCAAAGTTTGAGCAGCTATTTTTACGTTCATTTTGTCACATGAAGTCCATTAAGTTCTTGGAATTCTGCTAATTGACGAATAAAGTTCCAAGGTATAACGTTTCCTTCATGATCGTACATATCTTGGCCACTTGCTAAAGCGTTGCGAATCAATATAAGAACGTGACATCCGTCATAAATTATATATACATCTTCTTGTGTAATGGGATGTGGAAAGCAATATTTGCCATGACTTTTTAATTAAATAAAAGCCCCTAATACAGAACAAATTGCAAAATTCGATTGCAATCCGTCAAAGGTAAGTGATGTAATAATTATATCCCCGATTTGTGTAACGCTATCAGATTTTCTCTAACAATGTTGGCTTTTTCGTTGCCAGTCAAAGATTTGATAAAATAATGACTAATCGGAATTTTAAAATTTCCATTTTCGCATACAACCATTATAACAAGAACATTTTCTGCCTCGGGAACACTAGTAATATCAATATCTTTTCCAACGTCAATATAACCATATTCTTTTTCATTTACCAGTTTAATATGCTTTCTCATGCTCATTTCATCCATCACTAAATTGCAAAGTACTTAATTTTAATTTTTTTCTTTCATTAATTTAACTTTGTTTTTAATTGCCTCAATGCTTTATTGATACTACTTGTAAACTCAATATCTTTATGCCATTTAGCAATTGTAATAGGATGTGGTAAACATTTGATAAGAGTTTCTCTGACATAATTATACGCTTTTGGCGAATAAAAATGAAGCGTTGTTGCAAAAGAACGGAGAGTTGGAGGAAATGCGCGCGTTTTATTTGGATTGTGCAATGTATGTGATCAAAAACTTCGTTAGTTTATTTTTTGTTTTAATTTTTTTCAGGAAAAACAGACAAGTATTGTTTTGTGTATAATTGTGTATTTGTAGTTCGTAGTATAATTACATATAGTATAAAGTAAATTATTATAATATTTTTTATTATACATACGATGTGTAATACATATATGTAAAAATCATAGTTAGTAATAGTTAATTAAAAAAAGTGTATAAAAAATATCATACATGTTCTTGTATATATAATGTAAATATATCTATATATCTATATACAATATTAAAAAGAAGTATAAATAAAAAAATAAAATTAATTGTATATCAGTAGATCACAAATAGCACAAATTGAAATGTATAAGAAAGGATTGTTAAAAATGTAAATCAAAACTTCTCTATTCAACCATGATTCAACATTATGAGGCATCTCGTTTCAGTTATTATTATTATTATTATTATTATTATTATTGGTCTGGGTGGACCATTGGGTCCTGAAAGGGCTTACGCCCTTTGCATCCCCGGTAGTTAACTAGTGGTTGTACCAGACTAGTTTTGTCGTTTGAGGATCAGCATATCAGGTGGTATGCACCATTTCTGTATTACTTATTCCTCAGGGTAAGAGGTGTCAGGTGGTATGCCCCATTCCTGTGTATCTTATTCCGTTAGTGACTTGTACAGGTGTATCACCGTCCTAACGGTCAGTGCCTGGATCGTTATTGGTTCGCACGTCGTCGTCCCCAACGCCCTATGTCTCTTTTCGACTAAGGCTAAGCAGTGGCATAATACATGTATACTGCTTTCCTCGTTTTGGTTACACCACCTGCATACTGGTGAGTTCTCTCGACCTATAGTGTGCTGGTGGTATCCCAGCGTCCCGTGTCCGGTAATTAGCTGAGTGAAGATCTTTGCCTCTGCTCTGGTCAGATCTCGCATCTCTGACGCCCAGTCCTCTCTGATGCGTGATCCTATCAGTGCTTTGGCTTGTCTACACCCGTTGCTTTCGCACCATTCTTTTAGGTGTCGCTCTCTCAGCCAGTCGTGCACCGCCTCTTTGATGGTACACGCCTGAATGCCAAGGGCGGGTTCCGGTCCAAGTAAGTCTTGTCCCGCTGCTATTCCGGCTAGTTCGTCCGCAATCTCGTTTCCCCTGATTCCATGGTGTCCGGGAACCCAGTAGAGGGTGAGTCCGCGTACTTTCCCGCCGAGTCTGTTTAAGGCCGTTATGCAGTCCCATACCAGTCTGGAGGAAGTGCTAGAGCCACCTAACGCTGCTAGGGCGGCTCTGCTGTCCGTACAGATGTTGATGCAGTCCTGTCTTTTTTCTTCGAGCGCGAGTTGTGTGCAGAGCAGGATAGCTGTTACTTCCGCCTGGAAGACGGTGGCGTGCCTTCCGAGCGGTGTTATAAGCCTTTTTCCGGGCCTTCTCCGGAAGACTCCAGCTCCCGTCCTGCCTTTCCTTCTGGCTCCATCTGTGTACCAGGTTTCACCTGCGGATGGACCAGGGTCGTGTTCGCTCCAGTCTTCCCTTGATGGGATTTGGATGTGATATCCTTTCTCGAAGTTAAATCTACGTACTGTCTTGTCCAGTCTCATTGACAATACAGCATAGTCTTTTCCTTTGATCTGTTCTTTTGTGTGTTCCCCTTTTTCTCTCCACAGTCCATGATTTTTCAGACGGTGTGCTGCTATAAAGGCTGCCGCCTGGATTGTTCTGTGAAAGGGCTCAACGCCAGTGATGGCTCCAAGGGCTGCCGTTGGGGTGGTTCTCATAGCCCTTGTTGCCGCCCTTAGGATCCACCCCCTGAGCGTTTCGAGTTTCTTTTGTACTGTCTTCAGATCTGTCCTTTTCCACCACACTGTAGCCGCGTAGGTCAGTCTTGGTTTCAGGATACAATTGTATATCCATAGGACTGTTTTGTAGCTCAAGCCCCAGCTCTGCCCAATGGCTCTTCTACACATCCAGAAGGCTGATGTGAATTTCTTGTACTGTTGGTCTATTTGAGGCTTCCAGTACAGTTTTTTGTCTAAAATTACGCCTAGGTATTTTGCTTGCTCCTTAATTTGTATTTCCTGTCCTCGCATCATTAGCGTTCGTGCCGGTCCTATCTTGTACTTTCTGGTGAAGACAACAACCTCCGTTTTCCGGGGATTGATAGATAGGCCTTTATCCTCACACCATTTACTTAGGTGCCTCATTGTCGACTCGGTGATGTCCAGTAGGGTGTTCAGATGTTTGCCTCTGGTGATTATAAGTATATCATCTGCGTAGCCGAGAAATATATTTTCTTTTGTTGATGTGACCAATTAATGAGAAACTATTTTTTATTCTCCTCTTGGCACGATGCAACTTCATTGATTGGATTCTTCTAGTACGATGTAGATTTCTAATTACTGTTTGAGCATTAGCAAGTATTCTTCGAAGTACAGTTTCATTTGACAAGTCTAAGGAATTTATGTCGATATTAACCAAAGATTTCTTGAATAGACTTTTATAATCTTTGGTTTTTTGTAAATCAATTGATCTGCAATATAGATTTGCAATATGTATATAAAAATAATACTATATTTTAGTGCTATTGATTCTATAATAAATACCTTTCATTTATGTTACTGATTTCCAAAGCTCTATTTGAAGTTAAGGAGTCATCGGATGCAGCTGCTTGGCTATAATTTTGTAATTCATGTACTTGTGAAATATTGTGTACGTCAACTGTGCAACAAGGTTGGTTGTCGTGCAAATCACTTTGTGCAATCATCCATACTAATGAAACAGTTACAGCTGCATTTTGTTATCTATCATCGACATAGTCCTGATTACAAACATTTGATGGATCTGGTAGGTAGTTGTGGTCCATTTCTATAATGTTTGGCACTTGACTGTAAAATATTATTTAGTTATTTTATGAAAATATATAATTTATATTGATAAAATAATATGAACAATACTTACTTTTCTTTCATTGTATTTGTTTCAAATATAGTTAGGCAAGAGCCTTTCTTGTATCTAATATTTTTAGATGATTCATTGTAGTTGAAACACGATGAATCAAAATGCAAAGAGCATACGTATGAATACTTCTTGAAGTCTATTTCTGTGCCAAAATATTTATTTATATTCCTTGCCCACTCAATTCGTGTTTGTTGATTGGAAGATACTCTGAAAGAAATAATAAATAAAATAATATTGATCCATACACAAGTAAAAATAACCTCAAAAATACTTGTTCAACAAACAGAAAAAAACTCTAATTTAAGCAAACTGAATCGTCTTTTTGCAGTTTGCAATTAGGTATGCAACATTTTTGCGGCATTGTGATAATTTTTATTCTTACTTTAAAAAATATTTTGTAAATAAAACACGACAATTACATCGTAAACAACTTTCGCTGCACAACAAAAAATCAGAGCTCTGCTAGAGAGAGATAGCATGTACTCAAACGCAGCTATCTCTCTCTTCACTGACAATGAGTCTCGCGTTCGGCCATAAGGTGGTTTCCTCCAGTTGTATATGCTCGAAGGTTCTATGGGGCCCAGCCTAGCCTCCAGTCCGGAGATCCTCTCTGAGGTGTCTCGCTGCGCCTCCACCGCTTCATCCTGCTTAGCACGGTTGTCCGCCAGTGTAGCAAGAATATTCTGCAGTGTGCACTCCATGGTGGTGGGCGGTGCTGATGCTGCGGTGACTGCTGGGCGAGCAGGAGATTGGCTGCGCGATGGGTTAGTAGATGGTGGTGCAGACTGGATCTTCTTCTTGCTGTTGTTTTTAACGCCTTTTGATGACATATTACTGCCGTTGAGAGAAGACTCCAGCCGCTTTCTTATGTGAGTATCTGTGCAGGCAAAACACGCGAGTGTAGCAACGGTTCTCACCATCACGGACCTGAAGGTCCGCTGAAGAAATGCTTTTTTGTTTTTAAATCGCGAATGTTTATTTTAATTCGCTTTTTTAGTAATTGTCCGTAGAAATTAGGAAAACGAAATTATTTTTATTTCTAAACAAATCTAAATAATTAAATCAGCATTTTAAAGGCAGAAAAGTTCAGTGTATTGTTGAAAATAGTTTTCCTAAAATACCAATGTAAAAAATTAATTTTTTCAAAAGTAATTAACAATTTTCGATTTTGACAAATTTCTTGGTTTTTCTCAATTTGCCAATAAACTAATGCACTTAGAGAGGTGCCCTTGCGGATTCTTTTGTAGATAATTTAATAACGAACAACTTTTATTCACAACTTTTTCCGCTAAAGTCAGTACTTTTCAAACCGCAGAGGTAAATACGGAAAAAATGCTGAAATCACACTTTGATTGTTTATTGTTAATTTACTTTACAAAATTAGCCACTGCCATTCTTATATTATCATTCTACATGCTTTTCCGAGCCATTTAAGACATCAAACTTACTTGTTGGAATTTCGGGAAAAAAATTGGTCTTTTGGGCTTAATTTGACTGGCCTAATAGTACAGATCCCAGATGTACTTTCTATTCGAGGTAACCATCGTCTAAAATTTGTATTTTTAGCGAAAACAATTAGTAATATTTAATAATAATAATAGTTCCTATAATGCCTTTTTTTTACTTTCCTTGGCTACATTACTAAATTGAGGGTTGGTGAGCCAAACATACAGGGGGTGAACCCCCACTACTACGTATATATATTAGGGTGGAGCTTATTTCCCAAAGTGCTTGAATACCGGCTCCCATTTCGGGAATCACTTGCATTTACCCAAAAATGATGAATTCAGCAATAAAATGTGATTTAGCAAGTGTTTATCCCGTTTCACTTTTCAAAAAGCATGATTTTTTCGCTCCTACGTATTTAATGCTGTAGCATTTAAGGATAGTCAAACGTCAATTTCCAATATATAAGATATGTTTCCAATGTATTTTTTACGTAGAATACGATAGCGCTGTTGCTTTTATCATAAAAGATAAGCTAAAAACGCTAGGCGCATAAAATTGTGTTTGTTAGTGTTTTTCAGTGATTTTTGGCCCCTACTGCTTTAAGGTTATGTTTTATGATAAAATTAATAGCGCCATCATATTCTACGTGAAAAAATACATCAAAAACATGTATTGCATATTTGGAAATAAACTTGGTTGCCCTTGGATTCGAAATAAAAGAAAATATATCGAATTTGATGTTAATCTGAGAGTAGACTGGCGCAAAGTATCGCGAGTATCATTTCATGTATTCATTTCAATTTTTAACGGCAAGGAAGTTTTATTTCTAAATATGCAATACATGTTTTCGCTGTATTTTTTCACGTAGAATACGATGGCGCTATTAATTTTATCATAAAAGATAACCTTAAAACAGTAGGAGCCAAAAATCACTGAAAAACACTAAGAAACGCAATTTTATGCGCCTAGCATTTTTAGTTTATCTTTTATGATAAAAAAATATATCGAAAACATGTCTTACATATTGGAAATTGACGTTTGACTATCCTTGAATGCTACAGCATTAAATACGTAGGAGCGAAAAAATAATGTTTTTTAAAAAGTGAAACGGGTTAAACAATTAATAAATCACATTTTATTGCTGAATTCATCGTTTTTGGGTAAATGCAAGTGATTCCCGAACGGGAGCCGGTATTCAAGCACTTTGGGAAATAAGCGTCACCCTAATATATATATACCCAGAAAACATCGCGTGCTGAGCAATATCGGCGCAACGTTGGCTCGGCGCGGTTGACGTCATTTATCCGTCATTTTGATGTTAGTTTTTGTCAGGCGCACTGTAAAGCAAGTAAGTTGCAGACGATGTTGCAGAACAAAATTGCAGAAAATTTTGAGCCAGTAATTTGTCTGCAATTTGTCAGTACACTGTGTCGTTCGACAATATTATTATCGCGACTATTATTATTTATGATTTTGTTGTTCACGAAGTCCTTTTTTTAATGTAGTTCTACCGAGTTTTATTTCTGTCGAGTTAGTGCACTGAAGTGAGTTAGTGGGGTTAATGCAGTGAAGTCCCAGCTGTTTCGGAGTGAGTCAAAGATGCCATGCACCGACGTATGCTGCAGTCTACGCTTGGAGCAGTAATACAATAATAACATATTTACAGGAGCAACAAACACTGTTCTTGAACATGCGACAATTTCGGTGTGCATCGCGGAAGTTTGAAAAATATGTGTGCAGTGCAGTTATCAATTCCAGTGCAGTTCTTAGTTCTGATATTTGTGCAGTTCAGAGTTTTCAAAAACAACCATGAGTATGTATACTTTCACGTCACCTCACAATTAATCTCAGTCATACTCTTATAAAAAAACATGTATAAATAATTTAAAATTTATGACATGCGTGTTGTAAATTATTGTGAAGTTTCTGCTAATATTCTAATACTTGTGAGAATCTTAACCTTGCATAGTGAGTATGTTACACAAGTATTCTATCGTCTTAGTTTTTTGGTAAATAGAAACACAAAGATTATCTTCTTTACTCTCTCCAAGAGTCTGCACCATTGGACCATGCAAAATTCATATTTATTAAGAGACGGAAACAACCAGCAATGCAATGCTGATGCTCAACCACCAAGTCTGTACCCATCGCTAGTAATATAACTTCATACCCACCAATGCCAATAGCCGGAACTTTTATTAAAACTATTAACATTGACTACTACAACTATTGAATTAAGTGTAGAATCTATACTGACATTACTGAAATCAAAAGCATTTATAAAACTGAGATTAATTGTTTGGTTATTTGAATCATTATATAAATTTGTTGTTTCAAGTGTGATCTATTAATTTGTTTACTTTGCAGGATTAGTACAAGATTAAAGCAGTATTTGGACATCAGCCAACAAAGTGATTTGGACATCAGCCAACAAAGTGAACTCAATTCAACAGTGCATCTTCAATCAAAACCACTTTATGCATCGTTGGATCACCTTCATGTATAGTCACTGAAAGAGCAGAAGTTATCATCAAGGGTAGCAACATCGTGAAGGCCATTTATTTTTTCAATGAAGCAAAGAAGCCGATATATATCAAAAGTTACTCCATAAATTTTATCTTTGTTTACCTATTAGCATAATAGTATGATATATATTTATTTCTTTGCACAGGTCATCAAGTTTTAAGGCAGCAGCTTGAGTTTTATCCAAGATGTTCTGGAGATAGATCGACAGCTGCTACTGCTTACATTGTATTCTACTTTCAGGTAAAAATTAATTTAAATCATTCGCTTAAAGCAGTATTATAACTTGTATAGACAGATAAATATCTCTTTTGGAATGTATTAAAGTATTACTCGATTAATTGAATTATGAGTAAAAAATTAATACAGAATATCAGACATAATGAGATAACCTTTTGCTGCAAAGTTTGTGGATTCTACAGTATGTTCATTTTCAGAAATTTATCATTTTTTGCCTTTTTGCACAATAGACTCATATGTATGTACAAACCGATACTTCAATGTGAATATTTTTTCAAGTCTATTGTGTAAATTAACAAAGTATGACAATTTTTTGAATATAAAAACGGACTAGAATCAAGAAAAATAGCAACAGTTATCTCATTGTCTTTAAAATCCTGGATCAAAATTTTTACTCGTACCTCAATTGGTCGAGTAATATTTTTGATACACATCATAAGAGACAATTAGTTTGCTGTTCTAAGTTATACAGCTGCATTCTAGGCTATTTTTACATTCAGAAACCTATAACACTTTATATTTTTGCATAGTACAATTTTGATATATTGCACTTTATTTTCAAACCTTAAAATCAAAATTTTTTCCAAATGTATTGTGCAAATTGACAAAGTATGATACATTTTTGGACATACAAATAAACTAGAATCAAGAGAAATTGCTGGCAACAGTTATCTCATTGTCTTTGAATAGCTAGATCAAAATTTTTACTTGTACCTCAATTGGTCGAGTAATATTTTTAATACACATCATAAGAGACAATTAGCTTGCTGTTCTAAGTTATACGGCTACATTCTAGGCTATTTTTACACTCAGAATTGCATAATACTTTATATTGTTGCACAGTACAATTTTGACAGATTGCACTTTATTTCAAACCTTAAAAATAAACATTTAATTTTAAATGCTTAATTTATTTCAGGATTTCCTTTTGCAGTCCATCCGCAGTCCGTTTGCGTACTAGCATTCTATAAATTAGGTAATGTTTATTGAATATATTAATTATGGTAATCGAATTATCTTATACAAATTTTATTATTATATTTATTTATTATTTGTTTGACAGGTTTGCTGTATACTGCTTCAAAAACTTCATCCATGGATAAATAATGATATATAAATTTATATTTTTTTTTTGTAATTATAAAATTATTACCATTGTTGTTATACAAATAAAAAAATATTTAAAAATTTAATTGTGTCATTTTTAATTTGCGCGCCAGTAATTTATAGGTTAGGAACGCTCGCCGAATGCGCATGGCAGAAACAAATCTGTCAAATTGACGATCAAATTGACCACCATTATGCGTCAAAACGCCGGGACTACTTGCCCGCGCGAACGCGTCGTGCAGAACATTGTATTGGCTGTATGTTGCTTGCAATTTGCCGAGCGATTTTTTCTGATATATATATATATATGAAAGAATACCAGTATATATGTAATCAACCGACTCTTGCATTCACAGTTGCACCATTCTATTCGCTAGATGGAGTGCCCGTGCTCACCAATATACACATATTCTATTCGCACTGAAGGAGAGATGTCTACAGTTTAGACGGTCGCGAAAACAATCAAGCCGTTGTATCTTTGAGGCGCGCTATAAAATATGTCATATAAAAACACATTAATATATACATATGTTATTAAAAATGTGGTATGCATGAAGAACAAACTGAGCTATTTGAACTGATTTCGTGACAGAATTCGTCATGAGATCGTATTCACTCACCGACGACTCGCACTGCAAACTTCACACTCGGTTTTTCTCAATTTTTGTTCTCCGTATGGGCTTTCCTTATCTCACGTAGATGGTGCAAGTAATACCAGTGATTTATAAGGTCCTGAGAATATTACGTCAAATCGCAAAACGACTAGACTTAGCCCTTCGTGATAACCTCAAACAATTCGAAAATTAGACATGAGTTATAAATACTCTGGTGTGCAGTATGAGCGAGAGATCTTCAACGTCCTTATGTTATATTTAATTTAATGTTTTTACTTATATTAACTATATACAATAAAAATAATATTAACACAATATTGCAAATAATCTTTCAGCATTATTGCTACAATATAAAAATAGAAAATACGTTTGTATATAATTTTTGGTAAAATCAAAAACTGATCGATGTTTCTCAATTTAAATTCAATCAGCTTGTCGGACATGTAATCAAAGGAGGTGGAATTGCCATATCAGGCCAGGATCAAGGACAACTAGATAAAGATTTTCTAAAAGATGATTTGGTGTCGACAGGTAAATTTTTCTTTGGTTCAATATATACATCATAATAGTGAAAACTAACTCGGCAGGACATACTTAATACAAACAACTCCCAATTTTGAAGTAAAATACTAAAAAGAACAATGAACAATCGATTCTCAATTTCAGGGTAGTTTGGTACCATCAAATTGAGAGCTAACCCAAAGTCGGATGTAACTTTTAACTTAATACCTTACAGTTACTAGTAACCCAGTTAATCAGGCGCAACTGCAGGGAACTCAGCTCGCGCAGATGGACATCGTATCAAAATCCTCAAGGGATTAACTAGGCACCGGTTATATAAGATCATTCGTTAAAAGAGGGATTAAAGCGGGTTTGGTGAACGTAACGTCCCTGACAAAACATATCGAGCAGATTATCAGTTCTTGCGTGACAATCCCTCCTATCGTCTTTTTGGGATTGCTGAGTCTCATCTGGGCTCTGAGGTGGACGATAGACTGGTAGATGTTTATGGTTATTCCTTACTTAGGCAGAACCTTAATAGAAATGGAGAAAGTGCTGTGCTTTATGTGCTATTAACTTACTATTAACTCACATTACACATTATTAACTCACTCATGGCTAAGGTGATTGCGCGTTCGAACACTGCCACGACGGTTCCCAAGGGAAAACCGGGAGTACTGAAATATCTTTTATGCAGTGTCTAACAGGGGCATAATGAGCCTATTTTCGTAGCTGTTGCGTATAGGCCGTCGCACGTTCCTTTCATGTAAGAATTTAACTTCATTGATAATTTGACTGCGTGTACAGATGGTTCTAGCCATGTAATGGAATCCTCAATTCCATTACGCATTAAATAAATATAAAATATTATACGTACACGCACGCACATACATAACCACATTAAAAATGCCGCCATCGCAGCTGTCGACCGCCGAGAAAAAGAACCAGTACTATGTTAAAATAGATAATAAGTCATAGTCAGTGCGTATCTACGCCAACTTCCGCAAGAATAGTAACATCTAGGAAACGACCCCGACATTAGAACGGAAAAAGATAATCAATAAAACAAACCACATACATATCACGACACTTATCAACGGCGACAGTTAATAAAAATGAAATACGCCTCAACACACTAAAAGAGAAGATTAATTATTATGGATTCACGCGCAAATGACCGAATGGGAGCAAAGCGATGATAAAAATACACCGGTTATGCGACCTTTCTAAATCGAAACAAATCTGGAAAATCTCACGCGCACACTCCCGACAAGGGTAGTAAGCAAAGAAGAACAGCGGGAGAGCTAGTTACGAGCTTGATTCCCAAAATTTGGGGGTAATAAAACCCGTGTTTATGTTTTGACCTGTCATGACTCTATTAAAGCTAGATACTAAAAGAATATTTTAAATTATCCACTCCAAATATGGAATGAGGAAGAGTACGCGAAACTAGTATATAAAGCCCGGGAGCAAAGGGCTAGGAGTAGTCAGTCGTTAGTAGTCAGTCGTAGTCAGTCAGTCAGTCGTCAGTAGTTAGTCGTAGTCAGTCAGTGAGTCGTCAGTATTCTTGAAATCGCCTTACAAGACGAATCGCTGCAAGTCGCCAGACCAGAGTATCAACAACACCAAGAGAACGTTACTCTGCCCGTTATCAGATCAGTCTAGTTGTCTTAAGTATATTTTCAAAGTATTAAAATCGGACTTAGTCGATACTTACACACCGGCTCCAGTCGCTGACACCCTTGAAGAAAACCAGCCACATGCAGCGTCTAACTGTCTGCACCTGATCAACGAGAGGAAACGAGCCGTTGGTCCCCAACGCATCCACAGCTTGCCTGCACTGAACCACCGACACACGACTTGGAGGCGCTAACGATCGACAGCTGTCATCAAGAGAAAGACCGACGGATATCTACGCCTCTACATACACACACACTCACGCATATAAACAATCAAGGTACTTTTCTCTTCTAAGCTTGCAGGAATAAACAAGTGTTCTGTCAATTTAAAACTTCAAGAGTGATTTCGTATCCGGCTCCCTTTCCCGGTAGACAGTGACCGCGCTTGCGGTAGCCAAAAGGGATTTCCTTTATTGATATTGATTTATTAATTCAGTAATCACACACACACAAAGAAAAAGGGTAGAAATTCATGTTAGTTACATTGTAATATATGAATGTGTTGCATAGGTGAATTTTAGTCTGGACGTAACAGACATAAAATCATTATGGGCGACTTTAACGCTAATTTACTCTCTTCTTGAAGAGTTGCAGACTTTTTGCGGTAGCGCACAGCTGACATCTCTCTTAGAATATTTGACCATGATACGAATCATCATACGCGTTAGTCCTACACCTAGATAGGCGCGATTCTCGTTGATGTGAATGGTATTGCTTTAAGGGCTGACAATTAACTTGCGCCTTTTCATAGCCGTCTGAAACTGTAAAACCTTCGTCCTTCACATAGTGCTCATACTGCATTTAATAACCTATTACTAAGCTTCGATTGGGCGCAGTTTCTTTTTTCAACCAAATCTTTCACTCCAAAAAGTAATATTAAACCTCAATGAATGAATATTCAACTTATATCTCTGTACTCTAAAAGGGGTGCTCCAAAGAGATGACATAGAAAGACGCAAAGTTACCATTACAGACTAGAGTATCTGGAACTGACTTCTAAAATTGAGGACCTTACTGAGAGATCACAAAATGCTTTCATTAAGGACAAACTTTTTGAAGTACTGAGGGCTAAAGGGAATATCTGGAAGAAGCTTCGGTCTTTTGGGTTGCTGCCGTCCATTTCAACCAATCTCCATGACTTCACACCCGACGAACTCAACACTCACTTTGCAGAAGTGTCGATCTCCCAGGATAAGTGAGAGGATGAGATGGGGATATCGTCGTCGCGGCTGCGGAGGAAGATTTTACCTTCAGGGAAATCACCTTTCCAGATATTGTTGTCGCTATCTCAAATTTTTCTTCGCAAGTAGTCGAGGAGGACGGCATTCGGCACAGTGTAGTGGTGAAGGCACTGCTGGTGGATGGCGGGATCATTACCTATATTTTCAATCTTTCGTTGTCCAGTGGAATCTTCCCTAGTATTTGTAAGCGGGCTCTCCTGGTGCCAGTTAAAAAGAGCTACCATCGTTCGTTTCGGAAATAGCCTTTCTTAGCCTCTAATGCGCTCAATTTATTTATTTTTCGTCAAGGGATTCGACACGATCGCTTTAGCTTAGCGGAGTTGGAAGAAGGAGGAAAAACAAAACAACAAAAATTGAGAGAAAACAATGCTGTATATCACCCAGTCCCTTCCTACAACATGGTGGTTAAGCAAGCCTCCCACACATTACTCGGCTTTGCAGGGCTTTCTCTCCGCCTCGCACGGCACATCGCCGACGTAGCGCTTGGCTTGATCGTGCAGCTCGTTGACGCCGGCTGTACTCTCAATCTCTCTCTTTCTCACACAAATGATGTCAGGCTTGGTATAAATAAAAAGAAAGTAGCACACCTACTCCTTTTTTATTTTAGCAAAGCGTTTGACACAGTGAGTCACGTCAGATTTCTAAGAAAGCTTACTTCTTTCGGCTTTTCTAAGCAGATTATCCGCTAGTTCGCCTCCTACCCCACAGGTAGAGAACAAGCTGTCATTGGTGACAACAACGAGCTTTCCACTTTTCGACCCCTAAACATTGGAGTACCGCAGGGATCTGTACTAGGCCCTCTGTTGTTTGCGTTGTACATCAATGACATCTGTTTCTGTCTGGATGCCAACGTATCTCATCTCACCTACGCGGATGACTTGCAAATTTACAGCCAATGCTACCTTGAGGAGCTCGATTCTTGTTCCGTAAGCACAAAATCACCTAAAACTAAATGTTCTTAAAACATAGGTGATCGTTCTGGGTTCCTCCTATTATATAAATACTTCATCTTCTATAGGTAATACCGTCATCAACATAGGAGGAGCCCGGGTCGAACATCAATCATCTATGCGTAGTCTGGAACTGGTGCTTGGTTCTAAGCTAACTTGGAAAGAGAACATTACACAGTTGTGTAAGCGTGTTCACTCACTTATGTACAGATTATATTTCTTTAGAAAGAGCACCGGTTTCGAACTGCGCAAACATCTCGTGCAAGTTCTACTGTTTCCAGTCATCGACTACTGCTCATTAGGTTACTGTCACTTGACTGTAAGAACTTGACATCAAGACTGGTAAATACGAGAATTCGTTACATCTATGGTGCAAGGAGGGACGAGCACATCACGGATAGGAAGTACTTAATGGCCTGTTTGCTACGAAAACTTTTTAACACTGCTGTTTCATCCTACTTCATGGCTTATTTTGACTTCCACGTCGCACTCCGCCCTGTGAGGGGCGAGATGACCTCCTTGGACATTCCCATTTACGCCTCAGATACGCTGAGGAATTCATTCCATATAAGCACCTCATATCTCTGGAACTCATTGCATACTCATTTTCGCGACAATAGATCGATATCACTTTTTAAATGCCAAGAAAAACAGTTTTTCATCAATCTAGAAAATTCATAAGCACCCCACATTAGACTTTTCTACTGTACTCGCCACATTCCATTATTATGTCCTAACTATCCTAAATTGAATAGCTAGAACATAATGATACGTGTAATGTCGAGGCTATAAGAAATGGTTACTTCGCGCCTAACACTCTCATTGTTAGTAGAATAAATATGAAACTTACCTTTACGTCTAATCGTGTACTAGTTGGGTAGATTGCAGCTGTAGACTTGTATTGGGTAGGTTGGTTTCTCTCGTAAATACATATTACTCACAAGAACTCTTTTTCGGTAACCCGATTATTTATTCGAATAATCTTTAGAATAATAAATCTCGTTTTGGCGTAGAGAAATATTCTCATTTAATTGAAGGAACTAAGATTCGTAGTTTCTAAAATCTGTATATTTAGGTTTTGTAAGAAATGTGTGATTGCGGCTAGACGGCTTTTTAATTTTAAAGTAATTGTCACCGATTGTCGAACCGGAGCGTACAGAGCTCTGAAATCGAACTGATGGTAAATGCGAATGTAAGAGTATATATAACTTTGCATTAACGCAGGATATTTTCAAACATTTCAAAAACTGTATACAATATTTTCTTAAAAATAGTAAAGTAAATCAACAACGGAAAGTAGCGCTCGCTTACTACGTCACAAAGTGCTGAGTATGAGCTTTGTTGGTCAACGCTTGCTGATCTACATATACATTGAAAATTCCTTAGTTTGGATTTCTGATTTTCGTCACCTAAATGCGTGATCTCAATTAAAAAACCAAAATATAAAAGTTTACGTCACACGATGTAACACCATAATAATCACAGCATCTTCCATTCCACGATCTCACCTACATTCACACAAAACTATTTGCATCATATACACTAATTATTGTATTATTTTTATTGTATTCTTTTGAATGTTTTTTTATACAACAAAATGTACAGAAAGAAAAATTATCTAATCTAATTTAATCTAATCTCTCTGACACCGAATCGCAGCTTTTTATTCTTGGAGAAGTCTTGGAGAAGATTGCTCTTACGCAGATCACTATATATCTTTCATCCAAAAGCATTCTCGATCCTTTCCAGACTGGTTTTAGGCTCTTTCACAGCAATCAGACTGCGCATATGAAGCTTACCGCTGATGTACGCATCGGCATTGATAACAAGAAGCAACTCTTGACTCTCCTGCTAGTATTTAATTCTAGTAAGACCTTCGACTTCATATCCCGTGCTAAGCTTCTCCGTAGACTCTCTAAAATGGATATCTCCAGGATGCACTACTATGGATCTAAACCTATATAGATGGAAGAGCACAAAGAGTTGTGTCATGCACTAGCGGCCAGTCTAACTGGTTCAACACTAACTTAGGAGTCCCACAAGGTTCAGTCTTAGGGCCCCTCTTATTTAGCATTTACATTAATGATCTTCACTTATGAGTCTTCACTTCAATATCCGTAAAACAAAAGTTATTATTTTCGGCTCAAGTTATAGTATTAGTTATGTTAAAGATTTGGAGTTTCCTGGCATTGAGGTGGAGAGTGACGCTTTCGTGCCCTTCTCAGACGTGGTAACAAATCTCGGTATAGTAATCGACTCCCGACTTCCGCGGACGCCACACATAGAGCATATATGTAAGAGGGTAAATAGAGTACTTTACAGATTAAAGTTTTATTAAGTCTTGGACCACCAACAATTTGTGTATATTGGTTGCGGGGGCATTGGCTATGCCTCATATCGAATACTGCTCGACTATATTCCTCAATATCTCCGGTGAATTGAGGGTCAAAATAATGCTCTACACGGAGAAAAATTTCGAAGGTTCAGTCTTCCATATTATTGCGGTCGTACAGATCTCTATCGCGCGAATGTTTTGCAGTCTATTTTCGTCATTCCCGAATCCGAAGTTTCGGCATTCTGGCAATACGAGCATAAGCGTCTACCGCTTCGAAAACGCGAAGGACTAGTGTAGTGTAAACATGAAACACAGCCGCGTGGAACAGCCGACAGTTGACACGCTAGCATTCAAGTTTCGACGTCTGAGACTGCGAAGGGTCGAGTCCCTGAGGTGCCGAGTTTTGGAGTCCCCACTCTCCCATTTTCGCGTCCATATATGCACGAAAATCGTTCAGTATTTACACTTCGAAGCATCGAATGTTGACCCTTAGAAATTTTTCTCCGTGTATCTGGGAAGCCGGTTGAAGAACACCCTGTCTGGGGAGCCGCTTCAAGAACGACCTAACTCACGAGCCTTTTTTGTTTCTTAAATTGTCTTTGATTACTGTCAAATGTACATGGTGAAAAATTTCAAGTTGTCTTGAAGTTGTCTCTTGTCTTATATATACATATATATTAAACATTTTGCAAATTTTGAATAGTTGAAAATTTTGAATATTTGTAATATTTTGCAGATTTGGGAAACATTTGGAAATTGTATAAAGTATCTGTAATTCTGGCATTTTTAAAAAGTTTTTAAAAAGTTTTGAAAAAATTTTACTTCAAAAAGACGTTTTGGCATTGCCAAAAATATAATTTAAAAATTTTATTATCGAAAAGCTCACACTATAGATATACAGGGTGTTCAAAAAGTATCCGGACCCCCCCTTCCCCTATTTTCTAGGGGACGAAGATTTTTGGAAAGGTCAAGGTCAAACCTTTAGTAACTTTCAAAGAGGAACTGACTGGTGACCTTGAATTTGACCTTGGAGTTGACCTTGAAGGTTATTTCAAGGTCAACTTTTGTTTTTCAAATGGGAACCCCTGTTTTTGACACCATCAATCGAAAGTACGGAAAATTTTACGTTCAGATGATGTATCGTGTCCATGTGACCCTTCGACCTTCAACGTCATTTCAAGGTCAAATAGGTTGAAACAAGCTCTAGACGGTTATCGGCAGAAATGATACCTCTTAAGTAGTGGTTTCGGACGGAAGGTGCAGGATGATGGACCAGGGCCCGAACGGTGACCTTGAACTTGACCTTGGAGGTAAACTTGAAGGTTATTTAAAAAAAATTTAAAAAGAAACGAAAAAAATTTAAATTCAGTCGCATATGGATCCGGTAGCTAAGAAAAGATAGTCACTAATAAGAAAAGTTTTCAAAAAAATTTACAAAAAAAAGTTGCATATGGATCCGGACAACAAAGGTCACATCGAATAAAAAAAAAAATTGAAAAAAAAGAAGAGATTTACACAAAAATACAATCGCATCATAATCTGACCAGCTAAGACAAAAACGTCACATAAAATTACGTAAAAAATAACAAAAAAACAACAACAAAAAATTTAAAAAAAAGAGAAAAAATCAGTCCAGTATAAAAACAGTCGAACGCAGATCCGGCCAGGTAAGGCAAGAATGTCAGATCAAATTACAAAAAAAAAAATATAAAAAAAGGGGAAAAATCTGCCCAAAATAAAAGTAGTCATATGGGTCTGGCCAGCCAAGGCAAGATTGTCACATAAAAAAATAACAAAAAAACAAAAGAACAAAACAAAAACAAAGAAAACAAACAATGAAAAAAAAGAGAAAATATCTGTCCAGTAAAAAAACAGTCGAACGCGGATGTGGCCATTTGAGGCAAGCGTGTCAAATCAAATTAAAAAAAGTAAATAAAAATATTAAAAAAAAGAAAATATAATAAAAATTATCCAAAAAGTCATTTCCGCATCGTCGACCCACTCAGGCGTATGTAACTAGTTTACAGTAAATGTTCAAATTGCTGTCCATTTACAGCTTGGCAATGTGCCAATCTGTGATAAACCCCACTTACTGCATTACGGTACATCTCTGTAGGTATCGACTGTATCTCGCGTACTATTCTGTGACGTAATTCTTCCAAATCAGTTGGTTTAGTGGTGTAAACTTTGCTCTTCACATAACCCCACAGGAAAAAATCCAATGGAGTTAAATCTGGTGATCTTGCTGGCCATTCGATTCCACCCCTCCGCCCAATCCATCTGTCTTGGAAAATCTCAGTCAAATATTGACGGACAAGACGACCGTAATGAGGAGGAGCTCCATCTTGCTGAAAGTAAACATCTTCTAAATCATCGTTAGCCAATCGCCGAATAGCTGGAATAATTTGTTCTCGAAGTAAGGTTTCGTAAGTGGCAGCTGTTAAATTACCCTCAATGAAGAAAGGACCCACTGGTTGACCTATGAAAATACCTGCCCATACATTAAGTTTCTGTGGATTTTGTGTCTGTTGGATGATGATTGTCCCTCATCCAGTGAGCATTTTCTGTTGACCAGTATCTGCAGTTATGCCTATTTACATTGCCTGTTAATTCAAAAGTTGCCTCATCAGAGAACACAATATTATCGAGAATCTCGTGATCATCAATAATCATAGCCATTAGAGTCTCCGAAAATTCCATGCGTCGATCAAAGTCATCTTCAGATAGCTCTTGAACTAAAGACATTTTATAGGGGTGCCATTTATTTAATTTTAAAATTTTATAAACAGATCCGACGCTGAGTTCACTTTGTTCAGAGACACGGTTAATAGAAGTGTGAGGATCTTCAAAAAATGACTGCAAAACTTCTAATGATTTGTCGTCATTTGTTGCCGTTTTCTTCCAGATCTTAAACGATCTTTCGTGTTTACCAGTATTTTCAAAACGCTGAATTGTACGCACTACAGTAGTTTTCGAGATCCTATTATTTCGGCCTCGAAAATTTTGGTTAAATAACTGTACTACTGTTTTGTAGCCTCTTTGCTGTTGTCCCCACCCCCGCATCATTAGTATTGTTATACGTTCTCTTTCAGTTGACTCTGCCATTTTAAATAACTGTAGCTAACAAAAAATTCAGCAAAAGAAAAAAATAAAAGTTCAAACTTTAATTCAAAACTAACTAAAAAAGGAAATTTTTTTAATCTGTAAAGTAATGGAAATTTGAATAAGAAAGAACTAATCACTATAATTTGTAAAGTAAAAATGAACTACAAAAATGAATTTCTTGTAATTGGTGAAGTAACGGAAATGTCAACTAGAAAGAACAAAAGATTCAGCAAAAGAAAAAAATTATTCAAACTTTAATTCAAAATTAACTATAAAAGGAAATATTTCTAATTGGTGAAGTAACGGAAATTTAAATTAGAAAGAACGACTCGCTATAGTTGGTAAAGAAAAATAAAAACTCTAATTTATGCAGTAAATTTTTTTAAACAAGCTTCGTTATCACAAACACTTTTTTAGCAACTGGAAACCAAAGAATACTTCAGTGGCTTACTTTTTCATGATAACAAAACTAATATGCCTTAGTACTACTAAAAAACTGAAATCGTTAACAACTGCGAAATTACTATCAAGGTTGCAAAATTTTCCAAATTTTTGCAAAATCTTACGATTTGTTGCAAAATCGCAAGCAATGTAAATAGGCATAACTGCAGATACTGGTCAACAGAAAATCCTCACTGGATAAGGGACAATGATACACAATATCCACAGAAACTTAATGTATGGGCAGGTATTTTCAGAGGTCAATCAGTGGGTCCTTTCTTCATTGAGGGTAATTTAACAGCTGCCACTTACGAAACCTTATTTCGAGAACAAATTATTCTAGCACCTTCTGTCCAAAACCACTACTTAAGAGGTATCATTTCTGCCGATAACCGTCTAGAGCTTGTTTCAACCTATTTGTTTTTATTTTTTTTGATTTTTCTTCAGGCCAGGCATGAACAAAATATTAAAATATTATCGGCAGCAAAGATAAACAATGGAAACACATCGGACATATCGACGATAAAAAAATCAATTTAATAAATAAATGCATAAACATAAAAAAGCCTTATGTTAGCGCAAACATAAACACGTAGGATTGACCAAATATTAGCAAAAGGTATTAAAATAACAAAAATATAACCACCATCAAGGCACTACTGTACCATTCAACAGAACGTAATTATAAGACACCATCTTGCAGGTGCGCCATACCCAAGAGGATCGACGAAGTGATCGAGTAAAAGCCATTAACCATAATCCTGGATTATTAGTCGAAAAACTAAATCCATTAGCAATCTCTGGCACAGCATGGAAAACGACTCAGCAAATAAATCTTGAGGCATTCTTCTCAGAATCGAGTGGGCTAATACATTGTTGGAAGATTTTAGAAACATTTTGCATTCGAGAGAACGCAGCATGCCCATATAATTGTCTATAAATCAAACAAGTCAGCAGATCAAAGAGACAATGAAAAACGCTGATAGGTAAAAGAGCTACTACAAGGTTATGAGACGGCACAAAAACCCAGAACTAAACGAGCTTGTTTCTCGGCAATAGAAAAAACGAACACTTTTCGGAACCTTGGACGAGGAAGCTGGAGTAGAGGTATAACAGCTCATCAGTATCACAGCCAACAATACTAGGCAATTGGCAAAATTATTGGCAAATGTAACCGAACTAATACACACAGAAATCGGCATACTACAGGAAAAAACATATAAGTTGAAAGGCGCCATAGGTAAACTACAGTCTAGACAAATAAGCCCGCAAAGGCAAAAGAAAATCGCAGAAGTACTGAATTTACTGGAGGACAAAGAATTGCAGTACAAACTAGACACAGAAATATTAACGGATGCAACATTATTCGATACACCAGAATAGATAGAAGAACCAGAAACCCTGGCAAGAGAAACCATAATCGACGCACGATTCCCGCTTATGTAGGTAGACACGTCGATCACAGATTTAATTAAAATATCCGACGTTTCAATCCTGCTTCAAGACATGCATTTTATATATTACATAGGAATATCTCTGTTAGATTACGATTATTATAACCTATTCAAGGCATCAGCGCTACCAATCAAACAAAAGTTTCTAAATTTATCTGGCATGTTCGCATACATATGGCCAAAGACCCAGTATTTCGTACTAGATCAAGGAAAAAAACAACAAACAAAAAAAGCAACAATTCACGAAATAAATGATAACACTAGTTGCAAAATTAAAATCAGTAGTACTCCTGTTAACCTCTGGGACTGTAAAATTAAAGTCATTTAATCGAGGCAAACATTTTGGATGCACATAAGCACTCCAAACATCTGAGTATTATCTACAAATACGAGGGGAAAAATTATTTTCTAGTTGTAAACGATCATCTGATAACGCGATAGATATTAACGAAGTAGGCACGTTGCGCTAGCCGCATGGCTGCATCGCACCCACTGATGCAATACGACTCGTAACATCACGCGAGGTACGCATCAATTATTCGACCATATTGTTCAATAGAACTGAATTAAACATAGCCTTATTACGGATGATACACCATTAGTGTTTATTAAAGATACTTAAAAACGAGACGGGAATAAAGGAATATTTACGGTAGATTTTTCTTTCATTTATTAATTTTTCGTCAAACTTTTTGAACTCGTGTATGGATACATTGTCTTACAACACTATCACTCAGTATACGAATAGTTCTTTGATCCGACCAAAGAATTCAAAACGCTTAGCTCTGGACATATAGATATAATGACTAGTTTAGCAATGTTCTTTACATGTACATGTAATGACTAGTTTTATCTTTATCAGAATATAAAAAAGTGTGAAGGTATGGGATGTCTGCTAAGACCTGAAGCTTGTGATGCGCCGCATGAGCTGCACTTTAGCTCTGCAGACGATCTGTGGAATGTCTAGCTGCATGGGTACCAAAAGTGGAGACTGTGTGAAACAAAGTAATAAGTATAAGGGTGGGAAATCACTGCTGCATGTGCTGTTCTCACTAGTCGCAGGAGCAGCTACGCACGAGCAAATATTGAAAATATCGAGACTGACAAGGGAACACCCTCAGGTGATAAGCGCCAATAGACACTTTAATAGGTAGAAAATGTTGGTTATGGTCCCCATAACAAAGATTGACCCATCCTGAACCATATCTTTTCGATATTTTTGGATGTCGCTTCTCCAAAGTTATCAATTTTTATAATTTTCAAGGGGTATTTTTAAGAGTTGTAAGTAGGTTTTTTAGATCTCCAAATTAATTAGTATTGCATCGAGTAGTCATTTTTTTATTACTTTGGGGGCACTCTACACGTACCTGACTGATATTTTTTTTTATTATTTATAATATTTTTTTATATTATTTATATTATTTATATTTTGTATATTACCTTATACAAATTGAAGTGTTTACATTTATCATTTGATGAATTAAAAAATGTATTTCTAGTCAATTGTATAGAGTAAATAAATTAAACGAGTGAGAATACTTCCCGAGTGATGCTGAACCAAACATACATAACGCTGATCAGTACTTTAACAAAAATTACATACTATTATTATGTAGTAGGCAATATAGAGCCAGAAAAGAATGGAAAAATAAAAATCCGCTTAGTCCTTTTTTAATAATTGTGTGTAATTTTTTTAAAGTACTGATCAGCGTTATGTAAATGTGGTTCAGCATCACTGCGGGAAGTATTCTCAATGGTTTAATTTATTTACTCTATACAATTGACCAGCAATCAATTTTTATAAGGTAATAATATAAAAAAAATATCAGTCAGGTACATGTAGAGTGCCCCTAAAATAATTAAAAAATGACTACTCGATGCAATGCTAATTAATTTGGAGATCTAAAAAACCTACTTACAACTCTTGAAAATACCCCTTGAAAATTATAAAAATGGATAACTTTGGAGAAGCGGCATTCAAAAATATCGAAAAGGTATGGTTTAGGATGGGTCCAACTTTGTTATGGGGACCATAATCAACATTTTCCATCTTTTAAAGTGTTTATTAGCGCTTATCACCTGAGGGCGTTCCCTTTTGAGAATACTGACAATAATAATTTATTAATAAGAAATAAGACTATCGTTCTTGATGATTCGGCGTATGAGAAAGTGACACCAGATACAAGCCCACGGAAACGTTCCAAAGGTTATGGCCAAATTTTCGCAGAAAGCGGAGAACAATTATCCATGCATAAAGATAATTACCTATACTTAAGAGTGATTCCAAGAAGCAATAAAAATTATTTTATTATAGTATTACGGAGAGTTGAACGTGAAAGTATCTCTAAGATTACTGAAAATTTGACTACTGGTTTAAAGCAATTAAAATCATTTCCCATT